>PVIW01002780.1:0-173304 GCA_004026585.1 Noctilio leporinus | reverse complement strand
CAGGACCGGAATTTAGACCCAGGTCACTGGACTCCCAGCTGAGGCTCCTTCCATTGCCCCTGGATGCCCCACTCTCCAGGGGATTCTGAGCAGGACCCCAGGGGCTATCAGCCAAGACTAATGGTGGTGCTCTCAGGAAATGGGGGAACAACACAGAGGGCAGTGACTGACTTGGGAGGTAACACCAGCCAAGACATAAGAACATTAGTCACAGAACCTTCCACTTGATTTATGTTCAATATTCGTGCAAACAACTGCCCAGGACGGCCCACCACCCCAGTCCAGGCCTCCGGCACCACGAGCCTCCAGCAGCGGGGTGCAGGGCCTGCAGCCTCAGGCCGGGCCCCTTGACCCCGTGTGGCTGGCGTGGCCTTCATCACAGGCTGCTGTGGCGGTAGCAAGTTTGTCACGGGTGGAGGCAGAAGGCCCCACAGCAGAACGTCCCATCGTAATCTGCTCCCCGAGGATCCTCCTCCTACAGCTCCTCACAGAGGGAAGGGGATGGCTGTGGTCTAGGTCTGCTACTATAGAGCTTGAAGCAAAAATCAGACACACACGTACTGACTGTGGTCCCCAGAGGGGCTGGCCCACTTCCGGGGAAGTTTTGAAAGAAAGGGGTCTCCACTGCACCCCACTCTTGAGACTGACGTTCTTTGGCTGATTCCACAGAGGATGGTGGGTTCTTTCTCCACTTGGGGGTAGGATAGCAAGTTTTTCCGGTCACACCAAAGGAAGGGCCCAGATGGAAACTTTCTGGGTAGACCCTTGTCAGTCTGTAAACAGTTCAGGTTGGAGCCTGAGCATAAGCTGGTGGCCCATCTCAGCTTCCTATCTGGCTGACACTGGCGGCACAGAGCACGTGACCTCTAGTTTTCCAGTAATCTGAGGTCCGCTGGCTCTGCAAGACGAAGATGGAGCCAAGTGTTGTAACCTGGTCTCACTGAGGCCCCTGGTGGTCGTTTTTTGTGGAGTCTAAATAAACAAAAATTTTGAGCACTTAAAAGATGAGGTAGCACAGTAGGTTTCAAAGTCCTGTGGAAATCAATACAGTAATAGTGAAAATAACAGCTAGAGTTGCTGAGTATCACCGAATGCCAGGCCCTGGGCTAAGGACCTGAGGTACATTCATCATTTCACCCGTTCAGTTCTGCCCTACAAAGCAGGCAGATTACTACCCCTTTACAGAGGAGGGAGCTGGGGCACAGGGTAGTTTTTAAAACCCTGCCCCAAGTCCCAGATCTAGAAAGTGCTGCAGCCTAGTCAGTCTGGCTCCAGATCCCAGAAGTGGGGCATTTTCTGGAGGAGCGGACAGCCCTGCCCATTGGGCTTCCCTCTGCCCCTCATCAGATCAACCCCCAAGGGGTTCACAGAACCTCCAGCACTCTGTGGGGTATGTGAGAAAAGGACTGAGCAGTCCAATCCCTGCTCTTAACCACTAACTCCTCCAACCACACCTCCCTAGTTGCCCGCAGCCCCTGTGAAGGGGCCCGCTCCCTCCTGGCAGGGCCCACGCTGTTTCTGCATAGCTGAGACCCTTCCAAAACTCCTCTGGACTAGGGGGTCATGCTTACCTGGTTCTGCAGGCCTAGCTGTAGGCGAGTCCATCACTTGGGAGGACTGACTGTGTATTCCTGGACAGGGTGGCCGCCAGGCGTATTCTGGCTGCAATAAGACTGGTGCTTAGAATCAATAACCACACTTGGAAATGACAGTAGCAGTGATCGCGCCAAAACAATACTAAATACATATTAATCACATATATAGTTGTCCCTTGGTATCCTCGAGGGATTGGTCCCCAAGAACCCCCCTACCCTGGCCAAGAATCGAGTCCCTTTTATGAAATGTAGTATTTGCATGTAACCTCTGCATATCCTCTCATATACTTTAAATCATCTCTGGATTACTTTTAATGTAAATGCTAGGTAAATAGTTGTTATACTATATTTTTCTAGGAATAGTGACAAGAAAAAAGTCTGTACATGTGCAGTAGAGACACAACCATCATAGGCCTAACCACACAGTAGTACATGTCAGCAACATAACATTTTTTCCAAGTATTTTCCTTTTTGTTGAATTTATTGGGATGACATCGGTTAATGAAATTATACAGTCCTACAATACATCATCTATCTATTGTATTGTGTATTCCCCACCCCAAGTCAAGTCTCCTTCCGTCACCATTTACTCTCCCCTCTTACCTTCTTCTACCTCCCTGAACATTTTCAATCCAAGGTTGATTGAAACCATGGATGAGGAACCAGTGGATACGGAGGGCCAACTGTAATTGAATCCATACCACAATCCAGGTTGTCATCCCATTTTACGGGTAAGGAAACTGAGGCTCAGAGGGATTAAGTAGCTTTTAAAGGTCATCCATCTAGGAAAGTGGCTGAACTTTTGTTTAATCCAGGTCTTTATAACCCCAGAGTCAATCTCTTAAGCCCCACATTAGACTCCAGTGTGTGTCAAGAATGGTTACAGGGAGGGAAGCTGGAAAAGACTGGATAGGAAGCTGCTATCTTTGTCCAGGTGAGAGTGGGAATGCCTGTTGGGGGGCTGTGACAGAGGGACTGAAGAGAATGGGACAGGTGACAGAAGCTCTCTGGAGAAAGAACGGAAAGAAAAAGAAAAGAGAGCAAAAAAGAGAAAGCAAGAAGAAAAAAGAAAAGGAAATTGAAAAAAAGAGGAGGAAGAGAAAAAGGGAAGAGAGGTGCATGGCGAGGATCTGTGGTAATTGACTACATGTAGAAGATGTAAGGAAATCAAACCCAGACTCTGATACTCTGGCCTGGGTGGTTGGAGAGGCCCTCCTTGCTGCCCTGCCCTCTTTCTCGGCCTTTTAGGTCCAACATCAGAGACCCTGAGCAGCCCTGGGCTGGAGAGCATTGCCCCTGGGAGAGCAAGCCAGAGCCAGGCCCTGGACATCTGTCCGCACACTAGGGCTGTCAGGAAGAAGCCCAGGCTGGAGTTTCTGACACCCTCACTTGACTGTGCCCTCTGGAAAGTGTCTGGGGTGGCCTGTGTGTGTCTCCTGCAGTGAAGGAGGGACGCAGACTCACCAGATGGAAGAGGCGTGAGTTGGGGAGTGGGGACGGGTGCTCCATGGGCATGGGGGGCGTGAAGTATCGGATCTTGGACCGGTCCTCATAGCCGTGGTGTGGCACCATGGCTGGCATGGGCGGGTAGGCATAGGGGTAGGCTGCGCAGAGGTGCTCCGGGTGGGGCTCCACGTGGTAGCGCTCTGCCGAGGCCTGCAAGAAAGGCTGAGGTCTGGCCCTAGCCTATGCAGCCTGTCACAGGCCATCCCCAGGGACACCCATCTCACCTCTCATCCTCTAGAACTCTAGTTCTCTAAAGACTGGAGCACGGGCATGGAATATCAACAACAGCTAAAGTGACTTGAGTACTTACTACGCCCCAAATACTGTTCCCAGTGCTCTACCTGCATTACCTCATTAGTTAGTTGGGCATCTGAGCAAACACCTCCTCTCCCACCACTGGAGCTCCCAGAAGGCCAGGCAAGGTAAGCGCTACTTTCTCCTGCAAGCCCCTCACCTTTGCCTTCCTCTTCTGCTGTTTAAGGGCTTCTTTAGCCTTCTCTTCATCTTTGAATGCTTTTAACTATGAGAAGAAGGGAAGGAGAGAGACTGTTGGCCCCGGTGCTTCCTGGCCAAGCCTGGACCCAAGGCTTAAGCCCCACAGGAACGACCGGCAGAAGCACAGGGCCACCGGTCTGGGCTGCCTTCCCTGGCCCAGCCCCAGGGAAGGGCCCTGTGGGGCAGAGCACAGCCCAAGCCGGTGGCTCCGGGTCAGGCCTGGTCATTGTCGGATGTCTGAACACAGGTCAGAAGGGCTCCAGTGAGCTCACTGCTTCTGTGCTTCCATATTAACAATTTTTAGTTGCACGCTGCGAGACAGTGGGGGACTCGGGGCCAGTCCCTCAATTTGCTCTTTCAAGGCATCAAAAGTGACTGTGGAAAGTCCAAGCTACAGGTCAGAGTGGGTGGAGGGCCTTGCTGAGGTACACAGAGACTTGGCAGCATGGCTGGAAGGAGGAGCAGTGAGTCTTGAAATCCAGCCTCACCAAGGACCCTCCCGTCCATGAACCCCGCCGCATGAGGACAGGGCAGTGGCCTCCTCCTTGGGCCAGTTCTTATCACCTGGGCATTTGACAGGGTGACCTGGGCCTGCAGTTTCTCCACCTGCTTCTTCAGCTCTTCCTTCTCCTCATTCATGCGCTCCCGATCGCTGCGCTCCCTCTGGAAGTCCTCCTCAAAGATCTTCACCTGTCGGGGCGGGGAGGGGAGGGCAAGATCAGGGACAAGGGGCAGCTCTGAGTGGAGCCTCACACCTGCTCAGGCCCAGAACTTGGGCCTGTTGCTGGGAGTCATAGACATCAAAGCTGGTGCCACCCCAGCTTGACAGCCCCTGCAGAGAGGGGAACAGCTACACCTCCAGTCCCACCCCGACCTTCAAATAGAGTGGTTCTGGATGGCTCAGTTTTCTGTTCTGGGCTGCAACATAGGGCTTCATCTAACAAGGGGTCTAGGGCCTTGGCCAGTCCAATCCTTTCACTTTGCCCTAGAGGTGGAGGCCATGGGAACAGAGTCTGGGTGGAAGACCCTCTAAGGGCAGAAGGCCTACGAAACTCCCAAGGCTTGTGCGTGCCTGGTGGGGAAAGGGCTGGGACAGGTTCTGCCTCTGCACCTGTCCTTACTGGCTCCAGGTGACCTAGAAGCATCCACAGCATGGCACCTCAGACACACGGGGCAGCTATGGCCTTTTCAATCACCTTTCAAACCTCCTGCGTCCCTTGAGGAGAAAGTCTCCATTTTAAATCGTTCATGCCTTTCTAGTATGAGTTAATTTCCCTTAAATGATGGGAGAGAGAACTCAAGTTCAGAGTCTTCATCAGACAAGAGCATCCAGGGAGAGTTCAATAACACTGTTTCGCGTTCACTGTACTTTGCTCATGGTGACTTTTACTTATGTAAATAATAAACAGGTTTTTCTATTTATGGTAGTGATATAAAGCTCGCTTTTAATTACATTTATTGCAAGTCATTTATTTAACATTTCTTCTTAAAATACCAGTTAAATAATGGCACAGTTGACACATAAAGATGGCCAAATCCTATTGGTGGCAGAGGACTGACCTAATCTGGGAAGGATAAACCTATAACCAGACTGGAGTCCTGGCCAATGGCCAGAAAGTGGGCCACTAACTAGCTTCTGTGTGATTCTGAGCACTCTCGTGGATGCTCAGGGATGCTCCAGTGCCCACCGACTAGCTCCCACCTGGCCTCCTCCCCTCAGGCTCACCTGCTGTTTCAGCAATTCATTCTGCGTGACCAGCTCCTGTTTCCTGAGGAGGCCCCCAGCTCCCTCAGGGTTCCCAAAGGCTGTTGGAGATGATGGGGAGGCCTGGATGCTCAGTGCTTCCTCTAGGGCCTGAGATCAGGAAGAGGGAAGATGGGCCCATCAGCAGAAGTCCTGAAAGTTAGGCCCCACTGGTGGGGACATCCCCAGGGACCTGCTTCCTGATAACAATTATAATAATAATAACCACCATCATCCGTACTATTTTATAAATGCTAACCTATTTATTAACATTATACACTTGTCATTTCACTGAATGCACTCCACAGTCCTAGAGAACAAAAGACTATCATCCCCATTTTACAGATGTGAAAACTGAGGTTCAGAGACTTGAAATGATTTGTCCAAAGTCACACAGCTAGTTATTAGTAAAGTGGGGATTCAAATCCAGCAAAGTCAGGACTTCATGTAGAAGGTAGAAGTTCCTTTTCCCTGAGCAGGTGTGGCTCAATCCCAGCACCCAGACCTAAAAGGACTATTAGTCCTTTGGGAGAACCTTCAGTCTCCTTGACCACTGCCCTGCCCCGAGATTCTTCAGCTTCTATAATGCATTCCCACCAAGCCAACCCTTCCATCTTCAAATCTTCTGAAATTAGATTAGACTGGACTTTAATTTCAACTTGCTCACACCTTCAATCTCCTTCAACACTGTTAACATGTTAGTTGAGAACTCTAGAACGGCTCTCACGACACCACCCTCGTTGCCACCTGAGCTTCAGTCCCCCAGACAACAGGGCCTCAGCTTGCCACGTGTCAGCATAGCCCATGGTGCCTCAACTTGGACTTGGGCCACCAGTTGGCCTCCTTGACTCCCTTAGAAACACAAGGAAACCGCTGAGACATGAGTCAGTTCAGGAGGCTGCAAAGGGAGGCTGTGGCTTTCTGTCACCTCCTATTCCATCTGCCCCATTTTTAACGTGAGAAAACAGGGGTCTGGGGACAGGGAGAGCCTTGCACACCCATGTCTCTGTCCCCAGCAATGCCAAGGAAACCGGGAAGGGAGTGATCCTGACTGAGCATCTCTATGACCAGTGCCACGTACAATATTCTGCCTGGATTAGACACCAAATCCCCCAGCTCAGCACAAATCTTTCTTTCCTCTGAGATCAAGTCCCAAGGACCTCAGACTCAAACACCAACACCAGCTGGCCCACGGATTCAACAACTCTGCCAGGCCCTCAGAGGACATGTCCTCTCAAAGCTCCCTCCTGACAGTGCGCTCCTCTGACCCCTGCACTGGAAGGTGGGTGGGGCTACAATGAATCCAACCAGGGTTCACATGGCAACATGGGGGCCCAGAGAGGGACCGACCCAGCCAGGCCCACTGCCACTTGCCTTGGCTCAGAGGATAGTGTTTCTGCTTTACCCAATCTACCCTGGGTGCCCCGTCTCCCTGGATCCCACTTCACAAGGGTGGGAACCCTCAGGCCTGTGCTCATCCACTCCAGTCAGTATTTCCTGAACACATGCTTGGTGCCAGGCACTGTGCCAGGCACTGGGGGTACATGCCCTAAAGAAGACACACACCTCCCACCATTGCATGAGATGAGAATGAGAATGTGAACTAAGTAATTAATTACAAGAACGTGCAAGAAGGGGAGTGAAAGGTGTTGCTGGTACCTGAGGTAATAGAATAGGGTGACATGAATGAGATTCTGGGAAGGCCTCGCTGAACCTGACCATGAGCAGTACGGCACTGTGTAAGGAAACAGCATGTCCGAGGGCAGAGCAGGGGAACAAGCACAGGCTTTGTGCCAGGGATGGCCAGTTGTGTGAAGGGCGGGAAAGGCAGAGGCAGGGGAATCTTGGGCAGCACGGAGGGCCTCGCCCTCCTGAGCTGAGGGTCAGGGGCACTGGTGATGGGGCAGGCATGGCAGCTGGGCTCAAGGAACCAGGGCCAATGCACTCACCTTGTTGAGCCGCTGTATCTCCTTTTCCTGGTAATCCCGCTGCCGGGTCAGTGGGCTCAGCTGATCCTGCAGGTGTTTCACCTTCTGGCGCAGCTCCTTGGCCTCTGCTGACAGCCGCTCTTTGTCAGTCTGCAGGGAGCACGGAGTTGGTAAGCAGGACGCAGGGCTGCTCCCTCCCACCCTCCCTCAGCAGCCCTCACAATGCTCCCACACAATGCACTGCACACGGCGCCCAGGGTCAGAGCAGTGAGGCCCATTTTGGTGAACGAAAGGCCCTGGGTTCTGACGCCAGCTCCACCATCGGCCAGCTGACCCCTGGGGCACTGTCCCAGCCCTCTCTGGTCTAATCTTAGGTAAGCAAGTAAAGGGTTCTTAACATGAGTCACAGGTGGGCTTCAGGAGGTCTGAGAGCCCCAAAACTGAATGCAAAACTTTCTCTGTGCAATTTCCTAGGTAGGGAAACCCTCGTTTCTGCCAGATCTGCACAGGCCTCTTCTATGACACACAGAAGGTGAGCACCACTGAGACTCTAAAAGCCCTTTCTGCTCTTAGGCTCTGAACCTAGAGAAGAGAAGATACTCAAAGATGTAAACATAGCATAAAGCAAAAAGTACTCCCCCACAGAGAAACGGTACTGTGAACTTAAAAGAGTGAACACTATAGTTGAGAAGAAATCAGGGAAGGCTTCAAGTTGGAAGCACTGCTCTCACCCCCACTATGGAACAATCAGGGCCTGTAGAGGGCCACAGCTGGACTGGCCCACAGGCAGCATCACGTCCGAGCCCCTTTATGTGATGGGAATTGAGTATGCGGGGAGAGGAGGTTACATGGTGAGCTGGGGCTAGGGCCCAGGTCTCTGGATTCTGGTGCTCCCTCTTGCCTTGCAAGTCACAGAAAGTATTTAAAATAGGGGAGGGCAGCCTTGGTCAAAGCTTGTGGGAGCTATTCAGACTCCTCTTATGAGGCTCCAGGGTTACGATGAATTCTCGCCACAGGCCCTCCTCTATGGGCTGCACTTTCCCCCAGCTGGGAGGGAGGTGCTGTCAGAGACGCCTGCTAAGGTGAACCAGGGGTCTGGCTGACAGTCACGGGATGTGACTGTACTCAGGGGAAAAGATAGGCGGTGTCCTCCCTAATACTCCTCTTCAAGGGGAGGGGCTGTCACTGAGGGAGGCTGACAGCTCAGACAAGGCCCCAGGGTGTCACAGGCTGAGGAGAGGGAACTCTGACATGCAACCTGTGTTGAAAATGTCTACTTTTTAATTAATTATTTAATTTTGAGAGAGAGGAGGAGGGAGGGAGGAAGAGAGGGAAGAGAAACATCAATGTGTGAGAAATACATCGATCAGCTGCCCCTCGCCTGCCCCCAACTGGGCAGGTGCCCTGACTGGGAATCAAACCGGTGACCCTTCAGTTCGCAGGCTGGCACCCAAGTCACACGGGCCAGGGCTGAACATATCCACCTTTAAACTGAACAAGAACAGCCTGGGCCCAGTTCCCATGAAAGGGAAAACATTGAGACATAAAATCTTGCACATGTCTGGGGGTCAAATGCTGTAACAGGATCCTGCAGAGCCTTGGCTAGTATCAGTCACACTCATGACAGATCAGGTGCTACTGCTTCACAGGATGCATTCCTGCCCCCTCAGAATGAATCCGGTTCCTCTTTCTGCCCTCTCTCTGATCCCTGTAACTTCTCCTGTGCAGCAGGACTTAACACACTTCTGCTTATTTACTCCGGTGATCCGCTGTGTAGCGTTTCTTGCCCCTCGAAGGCGGGACTGGACTATTCACCACTGAGTCTCTGCCCAGCACAGCACCAAGTGTGTGCTCTGTTGGACAATGATTAGATGAATGAATGAAGAAGCTTCGTCTAATGCTTTAGCCCTTCCCCCACAAAAAGCCATCACAAGTCCATCAACAGCACCCCACTCCCTTCAAGGGCACCACAGCCTGCCTTCTTCTGTCTTTTATCTTCTGTGCTTCCCTAGCCCATAAGATCTTAACTGAACAAAAAGTTCTTCTGAAGGAAAGTAAGGAAATAGCTAATCCAATCTTCTCAATTTTTAGATGGGAAACGGGGCCCAGGGAAGGATGGTGCTTTTGCCTGTGGCCACACAGCCCTTTAACATCAGAGCCCGAGCTGGAACCCCTGGGTCTCCTGACTCCTGCCCTCCTCGTGGACGCCACTGAGCCCCCGGTTCATGAGGAGGGAGGAGCCGGTCCCCTGGAGCTGAACCCGCAGAGCCCCGCAGTCACACTTGCCTCCTCTATTTCAATCTTGGACTTGGCCAGGAGGAGCTTGCGGTCAAAGTCACGCTGCTTCTGCTCCCGCTCAGCTTCCAGGTCAGTCGCCTGCTTCTGCAGGTCCGCCAGCTTCTGGCGCAACTCAGTGATCTGGGTTCAGAGGCAAAGGGATGGGGTGCATGAGGGTGGCCGGCCAAGGTTCAAAGCTGCTGAGAGGGAAGCAGCAACGCAGAACAGTGCTGTGCTGACAGAGAACTCAGGGGCAACCTTGCCTTCCCGGAACTCCCACGCTACCTTCTGCTCGTACTGCTGCTTCATGGACCGGAAATGTTGATCCCACTGCTTGTTCACTTCAAGGAGCTGTAGGGAGGGATGGAGGTTAGCAGGGGAGACGCAGAGAAGGGCCACAGGGAGCCAACCCCATGCACACCTGCTTCCAGAGCAGCACCGTGTGCGTGTGAGCGCTGGCTAGACACTGCCTCAATCCTCCGTTTCTTAACAACTCAAAGCTGCTTAAAGCCACTCCCCTTTATCAACTGCCACATCTGAGCCTTGCCAGGACTATGTATAAAAACTTAAAACTTTCATTCTCTTTAACCCAATAATTCCACTCTAAAGTAACCAAGAGAAGCACTTGCACATAAAAAAAAATAAGTATACTGCGCCCTGGCTGGTAGCACAGTGGATAAGGTGCTGGCCTGCAAACCCAAGGGTCACTGGTTTGATTCCCCAGCCAGGGCACATGGCCAGGTTGCAAGCCAGGTTTCCAGCCAGGTCCATGGCTGGCGGCAGGTGAAAGGCAACCATACATTGATGTCTCTCTCCCTTTCTGCTTCTCCCTTCCTCTGTCTCTGAAAATAATAAATAAAATCTTAAAAAAAAATGTATAGCACCAATTATCTCAATGTTTGTATTACAAAAAAATCTAGACACCAACCTAAGTTTGGGAAATGATAGGATAATCAGAAACTGGAGCACTATGCAGCTATTCAGAAAACCTCATCCCATGCCTGTTTTAAGATAACACAGCTTATTTGCCATACTCCCAATTCTAACAATTCCTCGGGGATGAAAAAAAACCCTACATCATTAAATAAATAATGGGAAGAGGTATCCCAATTTCAGGAACACAGAATAAAAAGTACTCAGAATTAAAGGCATATGTGTATAAAGGCATGAGGGTACATATATATATGTATATACCCTCAAAATATAGTATTTATATGCAAAACAGCATATATAATTTTTTCCTGCTATTTTAAAAAACAGATTATACATTAGTAAGTACACAAAGGAAAACAAAGAATATGTAATAAATTATTATCAACTGTGGTCATCTTTAGGAGGTGAGATTCTCAAATCTTTTTATAATGAACGTTATATTACTTTGATAATAAGAAAAAAATACAAACAGAAAACTAAAACTAACGTGCACAGACGCAAGACTCATGGAGCCTGACTTGCAAATGTGCTGGAGGGGACCAGGGAGGCGGAAAGGCCCAAGGACCTGGACAGGAGCCTGAACAGCCTGGAGAGGAGGGGCTAAGAGGACAAAGAGGACTGGGCTCCTCCTGGAAATACTGGCCCTCGGGTGGGAGATGGACGAGGAACATGTATGAGATACAAGTGAAGAGCCTCAACTTCTGGAGACTCTCGGATGGTTACGGGCAATGCCACAAGAAGGCACAGGAGCTCTCCTGCTGTGACAGTCTCTTCCTAAACCAGCTGCGTGGTGACAGGTGAACGCCAGGCTCTGTTCCTGAGGCTGAAACTCACCTACTTCCTTACAACCTCTTTCTGCCATCCAGGGTTTAGCCTCCTAAGCTATCCCTCCTCTGCCAACAATTCTGGGCTATGCCCCAAATGCCACCTCCTCAGCATTGACCCTTGTGGGCCAGGAGACTGATCAAGAGACCAAAGTCCAGAACAAGACAGCTGGTTTCTTCCATGACCAGAAGGTTCGGTGGTCACCATGGCAACTCATGGACTAGCCAGAACCAGGAACCAGGGAGGACCTTTGTCCTGTGGGTCCCAGGAGGCCACCTACCTCTGTGCGTTGCTGCTCCAGCATCTTCACCTTCTTCTCAGCTGCACCCAAGGCTCCCACCTCTGGGACCTTACCTGCTGTCACACTGGCCTGGGGAGAAACACAGACGGGCCTTTAGCAAAGGCTCAAGTAACAATTTTCTCACCACTCATAGCTCCTCTAAGGCCCCTCACCCAGTCTCCCACCCACCAGGGCATTGCCACACAACCCAGCCATGACTAAGCCTCCTTCAGGAAGTCCCCTGCAATCATTACTACCCTTCCTGGACCCACAGGGGCTCCTAGGTCCTCCCTGGCCTTCCCCAAAGCCACTTCTTTCCTGGCTCAGGCTCCAGCTCCAAGGTACTACCAACTGCCTCCCCTCCTTCACCCCCACATCAGCCACCAATCCTCTGGAATGGAAGGCAACAGTGATACGTTTTTCAATGTTTTCTAAAATGATTATTTAAAAATGCTTTTAGAAAGAAATAAAAGTAGCCCTGGCTGGTAGCTCAGTGAATAGGTACCAGCCTGCAAACCCAAAGGTCGCTGGTTCGATTCCCAGTCAGGACACATAACCAGGTTGCAAGCCAGGTCTCCAGCCAGGTCCATAGCTGGAGGCAGGTGAAAGGCAACCACACATTGATGCTTCTCTGGATGGGGGCTGCACTGAGCATTACAGGGGAAAGAAAAAAAGGGGGTGCCAGGCTCCCAGAGAGTACATTCTTAATCTCCACAACAAAGAGAGGAGTCAGACTACCTGGCTGCTGACACCAAATCTGCCATTAAAAGCAACAGCTAACATTCATGGTTGACCATGTGCCAAGCACTAAACTTACTCTACAGGCATCACATCACTGAGCCCCTTAAGACAGGTATTAATATCTCTGTTATGCTATGCGAAGGAGGAGAATGAGGCCAGTACATGTAACTTGTCCAAAAAGGCGGCAGCATTCCACCCGTGTGGGACTCCGGGACCAGGCTTCACCGCTACCTGACCGGCATGCCTCCCACAGGACCTTCCCCTGGGCAGGTTAAGACTATCTGGCCTTCCAGGGAGTTAAGTGAGATGAGTTGAGATTAAAAGGCTTTGGGAAAGTGAAGAAGCCTGCACAGAATTTCGAGAACCCAGGGGAGATCAGGGGAGCCACCAAGTCACTTCCACAAGAGGGCACACAAGGCAGGCTCCCAAGTAGGGGTAAATGGAAACAGAGTGGGGCTCCTGAGGTGGGATTCAGAAGGCCGCGTCTTAGCACAGTTCCCTGCCAGACCCAGGTCTGCCAGACTGCAAGGGCAGCAGGAATCTTGATTAGTGATTGGCACGGGACCTCTGGAAGATCACCCTTTCCAGCTTCCTGGCATGGCAGGGTCATGGAGTAATCAATAGTCCTGGTCCTCCTACTTTACAGGTAGAGAAGAGGTCCAAACAGGACAATGGATTTATCAGTCTTGGGTAACCTCTTCAGTAACAAGTAATGAAGTTATTAGGAAATTACAACTATTACATAGGTGAGGGGCTTGTTAAAGATATAAAGTCCTGCAATGCAGCCAGGGGAAAGCACAGCCGGTCAAGGAGCAGAGAGCCAGCTTCTGCTTGTGTGAGCCAGTGGGCTGGCCTGGGGCATTGCCAGGCCATGCCCTCCTCTGTCCATGTTGGAAGCTCCAGGAACTTAGCAACCACAGGACCTTATTAGCAGGGTCCCCTGAGAGGCCTGTAGGGGGCTAACATCCTAATTATGCTGGAATATCTGAGATGTTAAACTGGCATTTGGGAGCCAACCTGTAAGAGACCTTGACAACTGGGATGCTCACACTGAGCAGAGGACTTGCCACCACCTTCCATGAGCGGAAGGGATAGGGTTCAGCCTGCGGTTTATGGAAGACACACAGCCATGGTCATGGTTGGCGCCTGAGTGTGTGTCGCAGGGAATGGATGCTCCATGTGGCTGAAGGCAGAGGCTCCAGGGAAGTGCACTGTCAGGCCAACCTAAGGAAAAGCCACCTAACAACTAGAACCTCCACACAGGGGAGCTGGCCACAGCAGGAGGCAGTGAGGTCACTGCCACTGGAGGTGGGCACCAGCACTCGGGGATACTGTGGAAGGAACTTCTGACCACATACCTGTGGCTGTCCGGCCGTCCCCTTCTTGCCTGTGCCTTCCATCTTTGGCGAGCTTGGCTGCCCGCAGGGACCCTCTCTGCTGCTGCTCATCAGCAGCTTCTTGAGCTCCATGTTTTCCTCCCTGGGTTGGAGGCAAATACAGAGGTCACGTTGCTAACGCTGGGTTGGGGAGGCTGGGGGCCTTGGACCTACCACTCATCTGACTTGCAGCTGAGTCCTGGGGTGAAGGCAAGACCCTGAAACCTGTCCTCAGGTGGAACCAAAAAGGGCACCCTTAAGCCACTTTGTGGCCACCTGTGGGCCTCTGGAGAAGTCACCAATCAACAGCACAGTTTCTCCAACTCTGAGTGCCTGTAGAATGCAATCCAAACCCGCATTAAGTAACCCTGGACCACACTCCAGTGAGGAAGGCACCTCTTTTCTAATTATCTTTGAACCTCCTGTGTAGAGGATGGGAAAATCTCAGTTTGATGTCAATAGGCCTTGAGCACCTTTCTGGCACTCCCCAGTTCTCCCTGGTTAACAGAGCAGGTTCCATGCTCAGAGCCTCCAGGGGGTGGTGGTACTTGGCCAAGATTTATGAACATCCTTCCATTTTCATTGCATTTATTGTTGGAGTTATACTTTATTTATTAGAGGTCATACTGTCTTTCATTCACTCTGGTGAAACCTTATAATAATTTTAAGTAAAAAAACATGGTTCACATTAAAGTAAATAACAAGGTAGGTGATGCAGAATGTAATAAAGGTGGTGATGCAGATTCAGGTGTGACAGAAATATGGAAAATGTTTCTTTATGGCCATTTTTCCCAGGTCACACAGCTGGGACCTGTACTCTTGCCCTCTAGTCATGGATCTTCCCTCCAGCCTGGGTTTTGGGATCGATGGATGGAGTGATTATCGCTATAAAACTCCGGCTGCTTGGCAGTAAATAAATACATGCAGATTCAAAATGGCTCAGTGGCTCAGCAGTTGCACGTTATCTGCATTCACGTGCCCCTCTCCCCGCACAATGAGCTGACGGTGTAGCCCTCATG
The DNA here is from genome assembly GCA_004026585.1 of Noctilio leporinus. NCBI lineage: Eukaryota > Metazoa > Chordata > Mammalia > Chiroptera > Noctilionidae > Noctilio > Noctilio leporinus. The sequence goes on along the minus strand of PVIW01002780.1, from coordinate 158,585 downwards.
ATCTCAAGGTGTTCTGACAGTTGAGATCTCAACTGCAATCCTGGGCCAACTTGCATCACAGAAGCCCTTTGGGAAAATGCAGATGCTGAGGTCTTGCCTCAGACCCATGGACTCAGAATTTTGGCAGAGGAGCAGGGGTGGGAGTGTAAACTTGTTGCCTGGCCGGACCCTCACTCAGATGAGGGAGCCCCCCGACTGTTCGCAGGAAAGCAGCGGGACGGAATGCTGACCGGCAGGGGCGGCACGGTCCCAATCCCTCTCCCCTCCAGCCGGTTCCCAAGGAAGAAGTGTAATCCGTACACACCTTCTGAAGCCCTCAAGGCACTTTATAAACAGACTCTCCCCAAGGTACCCAAGGAGGAGAATCTAGAGACATCCATAGCAGGGTTTGGGCACAGGCCTGAGCCCTCCGCCTGGAAATGAGTGCCATGAACCACCCCGCCTCCTCCCGGCCATCCCACACCTCACCCCTGCCCTGAAAGACCTGGACTTACCGCAGCCTCTCGGCAGCCTGATCCCGCTGTTCCAGGCCTTTTTCCAGTTTGGCCTTCAGGGCCTCATTCTCCTTCCGAAGCTGCTCACACAGGGTCTACAGAACAGAGGATTCGATAAGGGCAAGGGGCAGGAAGGCGTGCACCCCTAATTCAGGTGGATGCTGGAGAACAGGACAGGGACTACAGCCATACTGGGTCCCTACACATCGTCGTTTTTGCATGGCCTGACTCAACCCCTCTCAGCACAGCTGACAGCCAAGCCACCAGGTCCGTCCAGGCTCCTTTATGCATCCTCAGGAGCCAGCCATGAGGATGCCCAAGCAAGAATCAGCCAAAGGGCCCTCTGGTTCTCCAAGGCAGGGAGCTCCATTCCTCCTCCTTCACTGCTGTCCCACATCTTCCCCACAGACATTCCCCTGACTGATTTCTACTCTTGTTCAAGTCAGTCCAAATGTCACTTCCTCAGAGAAGTCCTCCCTGACTTCCATATCTCACGGTGAGTTAGGTCACCTCCATTATCCTTGCTCAGAGACCCCTGTTCTCAGTACTTATTAGAGCTCAAGAGCCATTTATTGTGTCCTTATGTTTTAATATCTGACTCCTGTCCCACCCCCACTAGTCTGTGAGCAACCATAGGCTGGGATCCCCCCCCAATTCTCTGGTGCAGTGCCAGGTCCCCAGCGCCGGCTCAGGACTCAGCATAGGCTGACACTTAACTCAGCTGAAGGAACACACAGCTGAACGACAGAATGGCCCAATGAATGCAAGTGAAGAAATGAGACCTAGACACCCCACATGCTTAGTCAATTTGGAAAGCGGGCAAGGCCTCCGGTGTGCTCAACTGGTTGTCAAAAGACAGGCTGTCCGGTCAAGACCTCACCAGTTCCTCAGGTGTGGATCAGGCCTCCTGCGCCTCTGAGACAGTTCTCTCCTCTACAAAACGTGGGCTGTGAGGACAAGTAAGACTGAGAGGGCGAGCACCTCGTGAACTGTCCATCACTTGATACTATCTGAGGACTTGTCCTCCAAGTGCTTCAAGGGAGGTGGTGTGGAAGATGGACAGCCAGACTCAGGGCCTCACGGATGGGGAGGAGGAGGAGGTGCCCAATAGTAACGGGGCTGCACCATGTCATCACCAAGTACTCAATCTTTCAACACTTAGTGAGCACCTAACCGTACCAGGCACGTGGCTGGGTGCTCCTCCACTCACTGCCTCAACACAGCCTCACAGCGTCCCCAAAGCCACGTAGTCTTCTCTATTTTGTTCTCTATTTTAAACATAGGCTAAAGCAGGTGAATTCATTTGCATGAGGTTACACAGCTGTTAAGAACCAACAAGGGGATTAAACTCCATCTGGCAGGCCCTCACCTGGTCTCTTCCCCACCCCCTCCCTCCCTCAAACTTAACGTAAGAGCAGAGAAGGGAGGTAATGGCTGGGAGCTGGGCAGGAGGCAGAGGCTCTGGAATTTACCAGACATTCCACCCATTCCCTTCCATTTCCATTTCCCCAGGCTGGATGCAATCACGTGACTGGTTCTGGCCAAGGGAAGATGAGTGGAAGTGGCAAGAGTGCCTCCTGATCGCTTTCCCCAGTGGCTGCGGCGCCTCATATTCCAAAGGGCACGAGACAAAGGGGCCACTAAACTAAGTGTGTCATAGAAACAAGACCCTGCCGCATGAGGGAAAACTTGAACGTTCTGCTGAGGGAGTTCAGAGTTGTCTGGTTCACAGGAGACTTGGGCAGGCATCAAAGCCTGAAACTGGGGAGAGGGGGTCAGACATGAGGGGTCTAAGGTGAAGAGAAAACTGCTGTAATTGGTTCCAATGCCTGGCAGAGGCTTTGTGCCACACCCGGCCTTGAAAATGTTTGTTGAATAAACCAAGAGAGAAATCAATAAATGAACAAAGAGGAACTGGATGAATGTGCCTCTACCCACAGACGGGGCAAATACTCAGGATGCCGTGACCCTGGGCGGGGCCGCCAGGGAACAGAACGTCCTGCTCCTGGACACTAAGGAGGTCCACATGGCCTCATGAGCTGCCCACCCTTCTAGGCCACAGGGCTGTTTCCTCCAAGATTCTGGGAAAATGTCCTGGGAATAAAGCAGCCTTGATGGACAAAGGTCATCACAGGCGTCATCCATCACAGGCGTCATCCCATTCTATTAAAGGGACTAAGAGAGCCACCTGTGAGTTCATTACTTCATTTGTTCATTCATTCATTCACCAAATGTGCATTAAACACCCATTAAGTGCCAGGCACTGGAACACAGTGATGAATATGACAGACATGGTATCTGACTTTCTTGTCAAGCTTACAGTCTAGCAGGATGTGAAAGGAAAAAACCCACAAAGTAAATAACCCACCTAGTAAAATAAAATCACTACAAACTATGGTAAGAACACCAACAGAGACCTGACAAGACCCCTTTTCATGAGGCCCACTATGGAGCCCCATTTCAAATCCACAAAGCTGACAATGAAACCTGTCTCACCCCTGCCATGCACCAAGTTCAGCTCCCCAGAGTGCAGCTTTGACACCCTAAGCCTCGCTGACATCGGAGACTCCCTCAGCTCCAGGAGTCCAGCTTTGACACCTCAGCCTCGCTGTCCACCGCTCCTCACTTGAGGTGGAACAGGGCTTCTGCGCTCTCCCTGGAGTCCCCTGCTCCCACACTCCTCACACTATGTCTCCAGCCAGGATGCCCCTTCTGCTCCTGTCAATCCATATAGGCCCTTCCCAAGGTTGAGCACAGTAGACTTTTCCCCCATTAACTTGGCACTTCAATGTTTGCTGACATGAACGAGACCTCACGCCAGTGACTGGGGTTGTAGGGTCTGCTCTGTCAACTAAGGGGACAGACAGGTGCTCAGGTCCTGAGCAGGTCCTCCAGGAGCCTCAGTCTTGCCATCTGTGATTTCTTCCCCACCCTCAAAAGGCTAAGATCCCCTGCCCAGAACAAATGTCTGGTCATGATCAAATCCTAACAGTGACCACTTTTCGAACACTTATTACGTTCTAGACTGTACCAGGGGCTTCACTGAACACTCACAGCAATCCCGTGAGGTAGGCATTCCCAGCACCATGCCCCTGATAGGGACAGTGAAGGGCAGAGAGGATAAATAAGTGACTTGTCCAAGGACCATAGGATGCCAAGGCCTAGGCTGGCCTAGGAAGTAAATCTGTCTTCATTCCTGCGGCACAGGGAGTTACGAAAGGGAGCTTCCTCTACCTGGGGAGGCAACTTGGGATGGTGGCTAAGAACATGGGCTTTGGAATACAACAGATTGATGTGCAAATGCCAAGTGCATCATCTACCAGTCTGGCAACCTTAGACCAAAAAAGAAAAACATCAACTCTCAAGGGCTTTGCCCCACCTGTGAAGCAGGAATAACAACGGCCCTACTTTTGCTCCTACCCTCTCCCCTCCTACGAAAAACAAGGCAGGGCTACTGTCAACCTGCCCACATCCAGGGCCCAAGTGTTACCCCTTCCCATGAAATCTGCACTGCCTGCCCCAGATTTCCCAATTTCCTTCCTCTTCCTCGTTCCCTTCCCACAACTTCCTTACCCTGCTTTGCACCCCAAACAAGAAAGCCAAAGTCAACCCCCGAAGTCCATGTCATTCTCGGAAGTCCCTGGGTACCCTGGGTTCCCAAGAAGAGCTGGAGGAGGCGGAGAAGGAAGCGAGCGTACCAGCCCATCCCGGTGACCTCCCTGCGCTGGCCTTACCTGCAGGATGGAGGTGCGCTGCTCATTCTTGTGCACCTTGGAGGCCAGTCGGTTGAACTCAAGGGCCATGCGGCCCAGGTGGGTGAAGAGCTGGCTGTGGTCCGGCTCCTCGGCACACACACTCAGGGTGGTCTCCAGGCGCTGCAGGTGCAGCATCAGGTTGCTGTCCTCATGGGGTGGGGGGCCCAGCTCCTGGTGAGGGGGAGGGGATAAGGACCATTCTTTAGCAGAGTCTTTGAGTAGGTGTTGCCAGCCATTCTTCCTCTGCTTCCCCATTCCTCATGACTCAGTTTCCCTCACCAATCCCAGCTCAGCCTAGGGAAATTCTCCAGTTACGTAGGTTCCCTGTCTGAGGCTGACTCACAGGGCAGGACCCAGGACTCCCAGGCCACCAGCTGGCTTACGAGCAGTGGAGCCACGTTCCTCCCACACTGTGGGGCCTGGCTGAGTGCCTGAGGGTGGATCGTGCATCTGCTGGGCCTCAGAATCCTCCTGGACCAAAGGGACACACCTCCCCTGTCTTCCCTTCTATTCACAGGGTTCTTAGGAGGGAGAATTGACATGTGGAAGCAGCAAGCTCAGGAAAGGGGTCTCGTGCTACAGACAGTGCTGCTTCTTGGCTCAGGGAATCTTGGCCAGTGAGCCACGCAGAGACCGGAACTGCCTGACTTTTATGTCTATGAATGGCTCAAGCATTTATCAGCTTCTTAGAGGACCTAAGACTCAAAACAAGAATCATAGCTCTAAATATTTCAAAGAATGCCAATTCAATAGAGTATAAGAAAGGGAGTATGCTGTGGCAAGACAGTCCAATCTCAATAATCAATCTTTCTCTCTCCGTTACTCCTATGCCTAGAACACTCCTTCCAGAGACAGTGCCTTAGTTATGCGACACTGTGCCCGAGGGTCCACAGTGGTACCACCTTCAGTGGTACCTTCAGCTAACTACCACGAGCTCAGCTCCCCCATCAGGCATCTGAGGGCCCACCTTCCCCGGGACGAGGCCCTTCCCCTTCTTGGGCTCCATTCCCAGTGTTCCCCCTGCTCATCCCCCCTGGTCCTGCCCACATTTCAGTCCCTCTGGCAGGTCTCCCCTACACATTTATGGGAGTTTCAGGGTATCAGAACTATGGAGAGCCTCAGGGTTCAGGCCCGGGAACTGTATGGGGAGAAGGAACTTGCCCAGCATCGCCCGGGGGTGGGTGGTGGAGCCAGGACCAGAACAGAGCTTCCTGAAGCTCAGTGGATGCCTCTGTAATACTGCTAGCACCTTATTCTAATGGGAGATAACACTGCTTCTCTGATTCTGCGTTCATCCCCCACCGCCTCTCTTCATAGAGGACGGGGGTGGCGAATGCTGCTCTATTTCAGACCCATGAATTGCTTCATCTTCTGATCTCTCCAATGGGAGCCATCTTATCTTTGCTCAGCACAGACTAGCCACGTGGTGGGGCTAAGGAGGAACTTATTAATGAGATGAAGTTACTGGTCCAAGGTAATAAAGCAAATACTTTCTGGGCAGGGGGTTCTTACTGCCTGTGTCAGCTTCTCAGAGCCCTTAAGGTCAGAACAGGACAAGGGGACAGAAGTTCCCAGGAGAAAAAACACCAAACCTTTCTGATCTTCAGCCTACACAAAAAGGTAAATTACCCACCATAAGCTGCTCTGGGCTTCCCTGACCCTTTGTCCTCCAGCCGGGTAGAAGCCCACCAGCCCAATGCTGAGTCATAGTGTGCGGAGGTGCCCGGAACTCAGCGAAAGCAGCGGGGCTGGTGGTGTGCCCAGGCTTTCACAATGACCGGGCGCCTGTGTGACCCAAGGAGGGGAAGTCACCAGCGAGGGATTTGCATACACGAGTGAGAAGCATCCCCTGCTCCAGCCCCTCTGTGTATCCCCAAGTGACTCCAGAGTGCCCAAGGGACCTGGGTGGGTCCTGCGCCTCTCACCCAGCGCAGGTGGCCGAAACAGAGAGGAGACAAGGGATGTGTCCAGACGCCTGCCATCCACTCACCATTGCGTTTCTAGGGCGGCCGCTGCTCCCTGGTGGGGAACTCTGCTCCTCAGCAGGGACTACTTCAAATTCGGATGAGGAGCCCTGCGCGAAAAGGAGTTAGGGCTGCTTGGAAGAAGAACCTCTGGCCCCTCCAATAGGAGACCACAGCTGAGAGCAGCAGGACAGAGGTGAAAGGACAAACTCTCTTCACACATCCAGGTCACCCGGGCAGCCCCTCCGTGCAGAGCTGAGTGCCCCAGCCATTACGCACCAGTTCATGTGGGACCGCAAAGCAGGATTTCCAACAAGTTTGCCCGCAACCCACTCACTGTGTGATCTGACCTCACATCCCCTCTGCGACCAGTTCCCTCATCTATAAAACAGGGACTGCGCTGGCTGATCTTAAACCACTAGAACTTCTGGATCTCTTCTGTTTAAACTTGCACTTTTAAAATACTTTCATGAACTCCAGTGTGGTGAAACGGTTATATCCTCTTTGGATAGATGAGGAAATGGAGAGCACTGTTAGTTAATGCAAAAGTAGGCACTGAACTCAAGGACTACGAAACCAATGTTCCTGCTGTGGCACCAGCGCTGTCTCCCAGGCTCTGATGTCCCCAGCTGGTCACCTGGAGAAACGGACAGCAGTCACGTGGCCACTGTCGCATGGTCTTGGGCCAGCCTTGCCAAACCAGTCCCAGAGAACCCAGATCAGGGAAAATATCCCAAAGATGTGTTAACAACTTTGGATTTTTTTCAGCATTCACCCAAATTCAGGGTAGTCAAGGACCCTCAGTCTTTCCCTCATCTCTCAGCCACTCCAAGTAAATGTACTGGTTGTACACCCAACAGATAGGCCAGTGGCCACCCTGAACTAGCAAGAGGACCTGGAATTGCTACTAAACCTGGTCAGAAAGGGCAGACGGATGGCAGCAGATGGGAGGATCTCTCTTTACAATTTCGGCTGAGTCTGACAACTCTACTAGGAAGCCAGCTCCAAATCTTGGCCCTGCCTCCTGCCCCCCACCCCCAATCTCTCTTTCACCTCTCCCTTCCCTCCGCTGTCTACACGACCTTGGAAAATGCTCTTCTCACTCTGGACCTGATCTGTAGGATGGAGATGCTAAGTGACCCGATCACTTGAGTCCCCTTCACTCCTAGGACACCAAGCGAAATTTCTCAAGGCAAATCCATAGAAGGCAGTTTCTGAGCCCACTGAGAATGTATGTTCCGTGTCATATCCATCCGTTTTCCTAGTGCTGTGCAGTCAATACATGCTTCACATTATGTAGCCTAGTGTGTGGGAAGAACTCCTTGTGCCTTTTAGGGTCTTCCTGGTTAAGTTTTAACTGTGACCTTCATTTAAAAGTGGGGAAACAAGACTCAAGATTGAGATCAGGTTGCCCAACATCCCCTAGCAAGTCAGAATCTGGGCTTCTAGACTCCCAACCCTCTCTGTTCATATCCTTTTATTTGTCAAAAGGACCTTGAAGTCCAGGCAGCTTTCAGCCAGAACTCTAAATGCAACTTACGCTAGATGGAGGTTTTTGGACTGGCTCTGTCTTGTCACTGGGGGGTGCGGGATCGGCAGTGGGTGCTGAGGTCTTTGTAGTCTTTCCTAGAGAATCGAGAAGACATAAATGAGCAGCACGGAAAGGGGAAAAGCCCAGGTACTGCCCCCGTAAGGACAGCGTTGGCCAGGGGAATTCTCAAGAGTTCCTGCCATGAGCCTGGGAAAGTATTTGGGATGTGGTCCCACCAGGGCCAGGAAGCCTAGGGAAAGGACCAGCCCTGGAATGATGGAGACACAACCTGGGCAGAGAAACCTCTTCCCTGGACTTACTGTCCATTGCTCCTTGCTACCTTGGACCTGCCTCAGTGACGACAAGGATGACAATTTACAATGAACAAAGTGCTTTTATATTGATAATCTCAGCCAATTCTCACGATAGCTCTGAATTCCCATTTTAAAGGTAAGGAAACTGAGGGATGGAAAAGTCACCAACTGGCCTCCAGCCACACAGCCAGCAACTGGAAAACCAGGACTCACACCTGATTGTCCCTCCCCAACCCCGAGGCTCTTGCCACAGGGGGGCCATTGACGGTAGCTGCACATCTCACTCTGGGATGGACCTGGCACCAATCTGGGACCCAGAAAACATTGCTGAAGGGACAAGTGGGGGCTGTAAACATCCAGTGACTACAACACAGTGGACTCCAAAGTCACCACTGTCCTTCATTTGTCCATTCAGCTGCTGTGACCACCAGCCAGGTAGCAGGCTGGTGCACTGGCCTGGGCTGAAACTGTGAGCCTCATGTGGGGACCTTACCCCCACTGGCCCGACCTTGCCCTGGACTCAGAGACATGCTAGAGGAATGCACAGTGACCACACACAGGACTTTAGCCCTTAGTCACAGCCAATACTTTCCATTAATAGGTAGCATATGTAACCTTCCATCTGAAATACTCGGCAGCAGGCTAACAGGTAAGTCCAGATCCTTCCAAGGGCCTCAGCTTCCCCAGCTTTCAAGTGGAAGAAGGGGTCACACCAGAGAGCTTTTGACTCATATGCCAACTCTGAGTGACTTGAAGTAGATGCCTGAAGCACTCTGCCTGGCACACAGGAGCTGCTCATTAAATGTATGTGCTGAATAAATGGGCTGATAAAGCTGTCGAGGCCACATCTTAAGTGCAGTGGATTGCTGCGACCCATAACTATGTCTGCCAGGGCCTGGACAGTGCGGAGTTACCAGCCATTTGGGGCAAGAGGATTTTTAAGTCCCATTCAAAACATGAGTGGGAGGACGGCCTGTGGCACAAGGATAAACGAAAGAGATGTGGACTTCTGAACAAGAAGGGGGCCCACTGTTGAGAGTTTAGGGAGCTGGGAGTACAGGGAAAGACAGAGCACAGCCTGGGGTCCCCCTGGACCTGTAAGCTCAGGCAGGTGGTCAAAGGAGGCCACGGCGGGAGACGACGGTGTGAGCAGCTCACTGTCCTTGACCAGCTCCTCAGCCTTCTGCCGCAGCTTGGATGCTTCCATCTGGGACTCTTCCAAAAGCTCCCCTGGAAAGAACAGGGAAAAGAGGAGCAAAAGGAATTATTCAGCTCTGTGCACTGCTTCTCCCCACCCCACACCCCTAAGCCTGCATTGGCCTGGCTCTTAACATTCCAGGCCCTGGATTTGACTCCCACCACGGCCCTATAGGTTGAGTGGGACATACGTCGTTCCAGCCCACAGTCAGAGACAGACTGATAGGGAAGAGGGTCCTGCAATCAGGGAAGGAGTGGAGGGGAATCTAGAACAAACCCTCTTCCTTCTCTCCTCCCTCTACAGCTGGCCAGGACCCCTCAGAAAGCCCAGGCTCCCTGAAACCTACCATCAGCACCCTGAGGACCACCTACAGCCAGGGCCAGTCTGAGGAGATGAGACCCTGGGTAATAATGACCACCCCCCAGGCCTCAGTTTTCCTTCCCCTACAGGTACAGAAGGGGCAAGCCACTCCTCATCCCCCAATCTGCCATTCCAAGCAGCATCTGCGAAGCAAGGAGAAAGCATTTGGAAAATTGGGGAACTGAGCTTACCCCAAAAGCCTATGGTTAGAGAAGGTGGCAGCAAGGCAAAGGCAGAGTTTAGGAGTTTGGAGGGAAGAGCGGCCCCTCTGCAGAGGAAAGTCAGTGAACGTCTCATGAAGGAGAAGATGCCATCTGAGCTGGGTGAGGACAGACAGGGAAGACTCCACTGTGCGGAGGTAGGTGGGGTGGCCTCGGCAGTGGGGACAGCTTGAGCAAAGGCCAGGAAAAGAGAAATCCTGAGACCCACTCCCCCTACTCCAATGCTCGGGACCGCGCCTGCTTGCCCTGGTGATGTCAGTTCTCCCCTCTCTGGTGCTTCTCGGAGACATGGCCACTCTCTGCCCACATCCACAAAATGGGCCTTCGAGCTCCCTTCTCCTGACCCCAGACCTCTTTCTCAGTCCCTCCAGGTATTCTGAGTCCTATCCTCATGGTTCTAGGGTGCTGGGGACTCAGGGTTGGGAATGCTGCCACCATACTATGAAGGTGCACAAAGACACAGCTGTGGGGCAGAAGCCAACGCAGGGCCAGGAAGGACAGAGGAAGGGCCAGGAAGGACAGAGGGATGACGTGCATGGAGGCATGTCAGCTAGCACTGACATGGGCACTGACATGGGCTTGCAGGCAGGGCACGGGGTCTGCTTTACCTAACATCTTTATCCCTTGCATTTTTTCCTTTAGTCGGGAATTCTCCTCCACTAGGCGCTCAAAAGCTGCGGCTGCCTCTCCCACAGGCACGCTGCCCCCAGGGTCGTAGATCCGGTAAGGTCCTCTCCCTTCCATGAGGGTGGCTCAGCCCCTGCCGAGGTGCCCGCCTGGCTGTAAGGACAACAGCAGGAAATCAGGGTCCTGGCCAGACCACTGCAGCGTCCCACAAGGCAGTCCCCATAAACCAGGACAGAAGGGAGCACATCAGGCTGGTGTGGCCACAGTACGGCGGAGCAGGACAGTCACCTTCTTTACTCTGGGTGCTCTGTCTTTTTTAATGCAACCCAAGAATGGCATCTGTTTCTTTCAACAGCTTACTGCGCTGCTGGTTCATTTGGAGCAGCAATCAAGTGTGAGGTGCGACAGGAACACAGTATAGAAAGCACTGGACTTGGAATCAAAAAACAAGTCCGGGTCCTATTGGTAGGGTTGAGAAGGACAAGGACCCTGCACCACAGCATCTCCAGCACCCAACACAGAAGTATTAGCTATGAAACGAATGCCCCATAAACAACATACCAAATAAATAAATGGTCTAACCATGAACTCACTGAAATCGTGAGCAGTCCCTTCCCCTGAGGAGGGAAAACGAAACTCTTACACTAAATCAGTGAGCTTTCAAATGAAATGCTATGCCCTAAGGAATAAGCAAGTCAATCCAATCCAAAGTTCTATCTATGTGGAGGTCACTTTTTTTAAGAAAGAAGAAAAAACTCTATTATTTAATATACTAATTGATACTGTCAGCATCGTCCTTCAGTTTCATATCACTACGTTTTGTCCCTTCCAGTTCTAACGAACAGATGAATTTCCACCAAACCACTGTCTACTTAGGCAATAAGTGTTTTGCAATAACCTGTTAAAGTTCATCTATTTTTTTCTCATTTGAAACCACTGTGCAAAGTGATTTCAGAATCCTAGTTCTACGAGTTAGTAGAGAAATGTCTTTCTTGCATTCATTCATTCAACAATTATTTACTGAGCACCTACTCTGTGCTGGATGCTCGTCTGGGTGCTGGGAAATTACCAGCCATAAAACAGACAAAACTCACTCATGGAGCTTACACCCTAGTGGTGGAGGTGATAGAAGACAGACAGACATAATATTAGGGGTGGTGAAAATGTCTATGGACAAAAATTAAACAGGGAAGCATGAATATAAATAAGACTGTCGGGAAAGGCCTCACAGAGGAGGAGTGATTTCAGCAAAGGCCTGAAGGGAGGCAGGGCAATTTGTCCCGCAGAACCCAGCAAAGACTTTCCCAGGAAGACAGAACAGCAAGTGCAAACGTTCCGAGGCTGAAAAACCGACCCAGCCTCCAGTACTACAAAGAGCTTCCCCAACACAAAAGAGTTCCTCAGAAGGCCTTGGGGCCCCGAAACCTTCTACCAAAGATCACCACCCCCAGGGCAAAAACTCTTTCAGTCTGGAATCCCCAGCGGCCCTTTGAACACCCACACAGTGTTCCCTGAGAGAAAAGACCTGAGAGTGAAAAAGGACGACAAATAATGTCCTCCATTCATGAATCATCTCCTTGCCAGCCACTGCATTCGGCGCTTCAGGTGCATTATCTCAGGTAAGCTGCCTGCCAACCCTGAAACACACAGGAAATCCTCCTCCTTTTATAAGGGAGGCTCAGGGAGGTTAGGGTTACAGCAAAGATGCAAATCCCCCTCTGCCTAAGAAAGCTGAGTTAACCCCCTGCTGCTGTGGCAGCTACCCCTGCAAGACTCATCATGTCCAAGGAGTTCAAGCCAGTTTGCAGGGTAACATTAGACCAGGACACATTGTTGAACCAGCAACTTCACACAGAAGCTAATACAAGTGAAGCAGGAATTAACTCCTTATCGTCTGGTCAACAATAATTTGGTTTTGAAAACACAAGTTTTTTTGTGACCTGTCAACAATGTGCTAAGTATCCTCTGGGCTATTTCCCCTGCCTTAAAGCTTAAGAAATAACAAGGGCTTTGCCCAGAGGGTCCACATTACCATGGGCCACAAAGAAAAATAAAGTTCTGGTGAGCAGGACCCCCTCCTCCAAAGACTGACTGAAGATAAATACACACTTGGAAGGCACCCACACCCTGCTGGGCCCCACGGAGGCTAAGGACAGCTGCCCACCCACCACACAAAGGGCGTCACTCAGCTTGGAGGTGGTGGGGCCTTGTTTTTAACTGGAAAGGTCAATGCTAACCAGTAGAGCCCTGACATGTTCACTGAATGAAGCGACAGTGTGGGTAAAACACTTAGCACTGTGACTGGCACGGAGCAAGGCATGAAAAATGCTGGCAGATGTTGGCGGGGATCCTTCCCTGATGCTCCCGTTTCTCCTCCCGCGACACTTACACACTGGCATGGAATGCATCTGTCAGCATTTGTGCCTTTGAGAGCTGCCTGCTTGATGCAGGTCTGGTACTTGGAAGGTGAGCCCCGACTGACAGCTGAACCGAGTTCACAAAGGGGGAGACTTGAGAGCTGCAAGCGGCTTGTAACCAGCTTTGGGGGGAAGTGGAAGCCGGAGTCTTGCTCACCACTCTACACCCACCCAGCATAGAACTGACCGACGACATACTGTGGTCATTTGGGTCTGATTTTTTGCTTCCTATCTGCCTTGCCCAAGAGATTGTAAGCTCCATGAGAACAGGGGCAGAGCCCAACTTGTCTGCCCGGGCACCTTCAGAGTGATGCGGAAAAAAGCCCCAGTAAATCTGATCAGAGCAGAAAGAGACAGGATCAGAGAAGCCCTTGGCCCTGCCCCTGCTTCCTGTGGCCATGTGAGCATATCCCAAGAGCCTGACCACGACCCCCCGACAGGAGGCATCCTGGGCAACCACATACTTCAGGAATCTGGGCTGGCACAGCCATGCCCCCTCAGAGGAGCCCAGATGTTAGCAGGTGACACAGCAGGGTGCAGGGCGGAGGAACTGAAACCTCATCTCACCCTCCAAACCACACAACGCTTAGGCTGTCCTTCAGCCTGTCCTTCGGCACTGTGGGGCCCACAGGGAAGGTGTGGCTAGTCTATAGTGAGAAAACTCTCCCTGGAGGTCAGAGGAGCCACCCAAGGGAGGATCTGGCCTTCTGGAGGAAAGACAGACAAAGGGAGACATAGGGAATTTCCATGGCTTGCTGACCTCATGCCCAGATGGCCGTCAGTACTTCCAGGACAACTCCCGGGCAGACGGGAACTCTCCTCATGGTCAGCGCAGGTTTTATAACCTCTCCTGGGGAGAGGGAAGCCATTCCCAGCATGTCGGAGCTGCCCAGGAATCTCCAAGGGCAGTGAGGCCAAGACCATCACCAGTGCGCCTGGGGGGCTCTCTGGAGAGGGGGCTGCAATACCCTCCTGCCCCAGGCTGAGAGCGAACTGGTCATAGACCCCAACCCTCGCCTGGGGCAGTACGGGAGCTCAGCGCCTGGGGTCCTGGGGCCCTCTGACTCTCCCCCACAGTATGGCCACCAGTCAGGGCTGGAGCACAAGGACCTGCTCCCCTTCCAGCCTGCCCACTGCCCCGGCTCTCTGTTCCTGCTCCTGCCAGGGGATCCCACTGCACAGCAGAGGCCTCAGCCCATGTTCCTGTGGGGTCTGGCCCGGGCTCCATATCCACCTGGGCCTGGTTCCAGCAGCTCCAGATCAGCAGCTGAACAAGCTGGTGAAGAGACAACTAGCTCAGACCTTCTTCCAAAAAGACCTCAGCCGGGGACTGGGGAGGATGGAGGGGGTGGGGGGTAGGCGGGTGTTCCCACAGCCTGCCCTGAGGGATGCCAGGGTGCCCACTGGAACCAGAAAGGCCCGGTGTGGGGGCAGAAAGGGGCCCAGACAGACAGGCCAGACAGTGGTCACATCGTGCGAAAATGGAAGTGAGGCTATTGAAACTGAAGGAGCCTCCAGCCCGAAAAGGAGGCTGCGGCAAGGTGACAGGCAGCGGCAAGGTGACAGGCAGCAGCGAAGGGTGTGTGAGGGTTAGGAGTGGAGCCTAAACCGCAGCCTCCACCCAAGAAGAAAAGGGTTAAAAAAGGTAAGATTCAGAATTAAATTTACATCCCAGCTTCTGCCCACCTGAGACTGTCATATGCTATCATCAGGAGTGGGGCTCCCAGGCCCACGCAAATGATAGAAATTTGCATAACCAGCAACATTTGCAAAATACTTAGTAGTTTCCCAAGCACTTTTTCTATTTGATTGTCACACAGCCTCGGAAGGAAGTCAGGACTGATGTCTACTTGACAAACAAGAAAACTCAGGCCTACTTGGGAACTTCATCAGCCTGACCTGATGCTGCTGGGTACTGGCTACATCCTGGGGACAGCGATACCTTACAACTCTTGGAGGGGTGGGTGATGCCCTCCTGCCCCAGAGGATGAAGTCTGGGCAGATCTCTGATATTGCTAGTTGGGAGGTCACAGTAGCCAACGGTCCACTCCCCAAGAAGAGACAAGTGCTTCCAGGAATGCTGGAGAGTGTAGGTGACAGGTGAAGAAAAGGGACCTCCAGGAAAGAAGGCACAGGACAGAAAGTCAGAGGGTCCTAGCATCCACTCCACTACCCATGGCCACGAGCCAGCCCGTCCACTCTCTGCACCTTCGCTCCCTTGTGCGCACAGGGAGGAGCTTGGCCTATGGACCGCCTGAGACCCAAGCCTGGGGAGCAGGCAGCAAGTCCAGAAAAGAGAGGGGACCCGGCACACTGGGGATAATTAGCCCTGGCACCAGGGAGAAAAGGTCCAAACAGGGCGGGATCTAGGGTGGAGCAGGTGAGGCACGCAGGGTCCCACACTGACAGGGCTCCCGAGTGCAAGACGTGATGCTGCGCATGTCTGCCTCCTGCTGCCTCACCTCCACGTGCCTCACCCTCGTGCCAGCTCTGTCTGTCCTGCAGGCTGTGTGACAGTGGACAGTCCCTCACCTCGTCTAAGCCGCAGCTGCCCTATCTGCAAGACAGGATCAACCTGGTGTCAGATTAAAGAAATTAAATGAAGCAATATGTGTACGGCTGGGACGTTCTCACTTTACATTTCTTCCTCATTTGGTTTATTTTACAAGAAATGTATTCATTTTATAATGAAATTTCCAAAATAATAATACTGCGTGTGCAGTACTTAGCTAAGTGCCAGGCATACAGTAGGTCCTTAACAGAGGGATGAGGCAGCCCCATAACTGTGCCCAGCTGATTTAAGGACCAAGTCTCCCCCATTTATTCTTTTTTATCACAAGTTTTTCCATTCCTCTGTAGGCTCAATACACTGAGTTGTGCATCCACTCAACGTCTGATAACTTCAAATAACCATTAAGCTGGCTTGACACCGTAACCAGCCAAGGTGTAGGTACAAGAAACCATGGGCCACAGCTCCACACTCATGCAAGAGTGAGCATCATCTGAACCTCATTTTCTTCCACTGTAAATGGGAATATCCTTCAATCCCCCTCTCCAGGTTTTAGAGGAAGTGAGGCATCATGAAAGCCAAGTAAAGGCAAAAATCTGTCCCCACCCATTTCACCATCAGGGACACTGTGGACCCAGGTCCATGCATCCAAGAGTGGCTTGTGCCCTCTTGATGACTCACAAAGACACAGCACCTACTTTAGATGGGGTGTCTTCAGGGAGCCCACCCTGGGGTCCTGGCCAGAGGGGCCAAGGATTTAATAAGTCTTTGCAACCAGGTCAACAATAAAAAGACTGCAGGCGTTAGGTGGAACACGAGCGGCTGGGGCTCAGGAATCGTGGGATCCAGTCGAGGTTCACCAGGGCACACACCTTCCCCTTGCTGAGCCTGTTTCCTAAAAGGCAGGATTCGTACCAATAGCAATAATATAATGTAGGAGGGAGAGTGGCCCAATCTTTAAGGATCCCGGGAGCCAGCTAACCCTCTCCCACAGCCAAGTGCTAAAAGGGGTGCTACTGCCTCCCCAAGAACATTGAGAAACTCCCAGACAGCATCTGCAGCCCTTCATGAGGTCCCCTCCGCCTCCGTGTCCTTCTTCCTTCGCTACCCCATCTTCCCCTCGCCTGACTCACCTATAGAGGGACCCCCACTGCCTCCACTCAGCCTGCAAGACCCAGGCTCCACACCTCCAGCCTGGCGACAGGGAGTGGACTGGGGCCATCAGCCAGCTGGAATCACTGCAAAGGGGGACCAAGGAGCACCTCGCTAAAGTGGGGGAGAGGGCCTGACAGTGTTAAGTGCTCCCAAATGCCAGGCCATACGCTGCCTCATTTTCCTCCCACCGCACAGAGATAAAAATGATTACCTCTGTTTACCAGCAAGAAAAACAATCCTCTTGGCTACAGAGCATTATCTTCTCTACTTTTCAGATAAGACAGCAGACTCAGAGAAGTCACTTGCCTAAGGACACACAGCTGGTTGGTGGAAGAACAAAGAACTAAGCTTCCATCTGTGGGACTCCAATACTGGTACCCTTTCCACTGGCCTGTGCTGCCTGAGCAGCAGTGAGGTGGAGCTCAGCGGGAGGACACCAGTCCTGTCTGCCATCTGCAACATGCTCACAGGTTCCCAGCTGCTGTCTCTGTGTCTCCAACCTTGTACGCATTCAGGTCCCAGGCTGCCCATAATCACCAGCCTTCATCAGGGCTTAGAATCTCAGGCTGGAAGGAGGCTCAGGGCAAATCCAGCCCTGTGCCTATTCAGTCCCTAGGGGAGCCAAGGGACTGCGGTTGATGATGGTTACTGACAGCGATTCCCCCCTTCAAGAAGCCTCCCCTGAGCCTTCCGCCCTGGCTGTAGTCAGGCTACTCCCAGTTCTGCTTCCACCAGCCCTTGCTCTGCCTCTGGGGTCTCCTGGATTAAGGAGCCAGATGCCTCTCTCTTCTCCATGTCAGCCCAGAGGAGCTCTTAACCCTGCTGTGGTCTCTTGAAGCTGCTTAGCCCTTGCAGGGAGTGGCTTCATGCACGCCCCTCAAACCTCCACCTCCTCCGCTCAGCCTGCAGCTGGTCCTGACACTGAACACAACACTCCAGGTGTGGTTTGCCTGACCAAAGAGAGGCACTTTCATCTCTACCCTTTTGTATATATTACGTTTCTACTGATCACGCCTAGTAGGAAAACATTTGTTCTTACAGCTGGGGCACCCGCAGTAAAGCAAGCCCTTTCTCAATGATGTCACAGCCTGTTTGTGTGCCTGACTGGCTAAGAACAAAGTCCTCTACAGAACAGTATGCTTGAGGTTTCAATTATCTACAGGGCCAGAGGTAACTGATCAAGTGGCACTCTATCCAAGAGAAATCTTTGTACCCATGGCCTGGACAAAGATGTGCACTGTCACATGCTTTGTAATGGCAAAAATGTCTTGAATGTCCATCAAGAGGGGACTGGCTTAATAAATTATGGGGCACTTAGTCAATGGAATACCATACATGCATCAAAAACAATAGGGCAGACAATGTTGCAGCGCCACACAGAAAGATGTCCATAAAATAGCATTAAGGAGAAAAAGCAAGGTATGGATTTATACGTATAACAGGAATATTTTAACACATAACTATGTGTGTCATGTGTGTATAAAACCTCAAATGTACATAAATAGTAGTCTGGAGAGATACACACCAAACTGCTACTAGTGGGCGGCTCTAGAGGAGAAATTGGAATAGTGGACTAGAATCAAAAGAAACTTTTATTTTACTTATAATGTTTTTTTAGCTCTTTACAAAGGAAATGCCTCCCTCGGGGACATTTTTTTCCATTGTCACACATTATCCCTGACTGAGAATCAAACCCGTAACCTTCCAGTTATAGGATGATGCTTCAACCAACTGAGCCACACCTGCCATGGCAGTCCTGTTCTATTTCTTTGAATTAATTTTAAAATACAGCATGGATAGGGCAGGGAAGAGCAAGAAGAGAGAAGATAATTTTCACTTTTTACTTCATACCTTTTGCATTGGTTGAATTTTTTCCTCCAAAGAGTACATGTTATCTATTTTGTAACTTTTTAAAGGTAAATTTTAAAATAATTTTTTAAAAACGTGTCTTGATAAGGTCGGAACAACAGGGAAAGCCATAGGGCTGAGGGCAGGGGCGAGAGACTCCTTACTAGGGATCTGCTTCACGAGGCTATAGTGATGTGATCACAAATCAGAAGGCAAAGTCCAGGAGCAAGTTTTCCGGAAGCTGGAGGGTAAAGGGTTGGCAACTACAGGGGAAAGTTTCAGCCTGGAACCTGCCAGAAAGGATCTGGCCTCAGGAAGGTCACGGCTGGCCCTGAGGCAGCAAAGACAGGGAGAGAGGCACCAGACTTGGATGGCCACTCTCATCGGGAACAGGTGCGAATGAAGCTCCCTGCCCACCGCCCAGGGGTCATCACACTGGGCCTGACACCTGCTTTGCTGGAGAGGAAGCTGGGTTGAGAGGTGCAGAGGGCGGCTCAAGGCCACACAGTCCCTGAGGGGCACAGAGGAACCATTCCCAGTCCACACCTGTGCCCCCCACGGCAGGAGCCCTCTAAGGAGGGCTAGGAAGGCAGACAGAGCAGCCCCAGCCACTGCTCCTCTCCCCCACGGACGCCTCCTCTCAGCTCCTGGGACCCACAGTGCAATGCCCCATTAACTTCCCTCCTAGCGGCTGGGACCCCGCCCAACCCAGAAGGACCTCAACTGTTAGCTGTGAAGACAAAGGGCACTAGACCCAACCTTGGGACAAAATGGACGGGGAGCTCTGCCGTCCTTCTGTCTCCCAGTCCCCAATATGCCCAGACCTGGTTTATCCACCATAGGGTTTCTCCAGCCCTGTAACTGCCCCCTCTAAGAGGGAAAAGGGTTCTCTTTTGAAAATTCCTTTATGCCAAGTATGATGGAAAGAGGGTTCCCTCACCAGGTGACCATAAGCGACCTCACTTTCCTTGTTTCTGCCCCTGGAAATGCTGAGAGGACCAACTAGAAACCAGGTAGCTCTCTGTAGATTTTAAAGTGCTAGCCTAGCAGGATCCTTAAGGGTTAGGAAGGGGACAGCCGGGAGAGTGTAAAACCTCTCCAATAAAAGCCAAATAATCTTATTTTAACAGGAAAAGCTGGAAACTACCTATGAAAAGGAAAATGAGCAAATATAATGGGGCCATTTCATGCTACACAGCCATAAAAAAACGAATGAACCTTTAGTGACCCGGAGCTAGAGATAATATGGATGAATCTCACAAATACGTTCAGAAAAACAAGCAAGTTTCAGAAGAATATTGACAGTATGATAACACTTAAGTAACGCTTTAAAACACACAAAACAATACTACATATTGATTAGGGAGGCATATATTTCTAGAGAAGCCATGGAGAAATGCAGGAGAATAAGCTCTAAGCTCAGGGGAGAGAAGGGGATGACCAGGGAGAAATTCAGGTGCACAGAAATGTCCTAGATGTCTGCATATTACCCTCTACGTCTGAAAGCTTGTTTCTTATTTCCCAAAAGTCAGTGTCGCTGTCCTCGGACCCTCTTCACAAGGGCTGGCAGGGTGGGGGCGGCCCTTGCAGAGGCAGAAGTGGGGGTGTGGAGGGACCTGGGTTCCTCAGCCTTCTGACCCCGCTGGCCGTGATGAAGGCAAAAGGCAACAGCCCCCGAGGTGAACACTCTCCAGTGTGGGTGGATACCCAACCAAAGGCCCCTGACTCATGGGGCAGCCCACCACGCTCACCCTAAAAATACCACCCTTTGGCCTCTGAGTATGACTCGTTGGCGACAGGACTCTCACAGCACCCCTCCCCCTGCCCTTCTACCCCCCTCCCCCGCACACATCCATCTGCTTGGGTCACCATGTTCAGTTGGTAGGCCCAGGAGCTCAAGGACGCGGGAAAGAGCCTGAGGTGAAGTCCTCGGGAAGAGAAGAGTTCTCCAAAGAGGGCAGCCCTCACACAAAGAGCCAGCTGCTCCTCGGCCACTCATCCGTTCCTAGTTCCTATGGGAAGCATGACTGTCCTGGGCTAGTCAGGGGGGAAACATCAGCCAGTGCCAGCAAAGCCAAGAGACTGCCTGAGGCAGCATGAGATGATAGTGATACAGAGGGGTGGGGACCCAAGTCAGGTCTTCTGGTGGCCAGCGGTACCCTGTCTGCCACACCACGCTACTACTCCTGCCCTGCCTCTTTCCTTCCCGCCCTTTCCCAAAGTGTCAGGTGAGCAGTGAGGGCACAAAGAGGAGGTGAGAAAGGAAGAACCTTCACAAAGCCCCCTCCCCCTTCCCACAACACTGCCAGGCAGAGCACCCCGGACCCTGAGGGTGCGGGTCAAGTGGAAGCTAGATGGTGATCTGATCACCTGCTGGGCGCTGTTGAGGGCGTTTGGGCCAGATGTCTTCTGAGCCCCTGGCCCAGATAAGCTTCCACTATTCCAACTGGAGACGGAGAGATGTCTGAGACAAAGCAAAGGACGACCCAGCCAGAGGACCCAGCATAGTCCACGTGGGCAGAGCACAGAAAAACAGACTGTCCTCATCTTCTCCCACGGAAAGCCCTTCAACACCCTTATTATCACCATGAACAAAGCCAGCAGCAGGCATTCACTGATGGCTGACCACGCATCAGCCCTGCGCTGAGTGCTGGGCACGCACAGTCTCATCCATTCCCACCACTCTGGGGGTGGTGCTGAGGGCCCAGAGTTTCAGATGCGGAAGTAGAGGCAGTGCCCACCCAGGTGTGCCCAACTCCAAAGCATGCACTCACAACAGGGGTTCTCACAGAGCTACCTGGACCAGAAGCAGTGCCACCAGCACCCCCTGGGTCAGGCGTCACGGGGCACAACCCAGGGATCTAACATGCCACCCAAGTAATTCTGATGTCTGCTTAAGTTTACCAACTAAATGCTCTAATCACTTCCCGACGCTGCCCACAGGAAGAAACTGACGCATCTCCCTGCCTGGTAGTCAAGACCATAGGGTTTTTCCCAGTCCAGCTGGTCAGCTTCCCCAACCTAGCAGAGCTTTACCCCAAATCCACTGCCCAGGCCCCACCTGATGTCCCATCATCTGGCCTTGGAGTCATCTCCCTCCAGAAGCCCCCTGCCCAGCTGGTGACCCCCGAACTACTTCGCACTCCAGTTAGATACTGCCAAGCACTTGCTGGGACACAATGGCTTTTAGAGCACGTTTATCCCCATTCCACTTTCAGCTCCTCGAGGACAGACCCAACTCCTCATGTGCCTGAGCGTCACACCACCCGCACAAGAGTTCTGACTCTGCTACCACCTTTCCAAGACAAGTGCCTTCCCATCTCTAGGCCTCAGTTTCCTCATCTAGGAAATGCACCCTATTCTAATTTTTTCGATTCTACTCACCCACTGAACAAAGCCAGCACCTTCACCCAGACACTCTCATCTAGTATCAGGGATGCACACATAAAACTAAAGAGGTCCCTCCTCTAGCTCTTCTATCCTAGGAAAAGAGAAAGACAACGAACAAGTCAACGCTGAAATTACTACATGCCAGGCACTAAGTTCTAAACATATACTTTCTCATGAATAAGGTTATTTCAGAGCATGGCAAGTGTATGAAAAAAAATACAACAGTTTTATGACAGAAAGTGAAATAAGGGGCTATTTTGCATAGAAAGGTCAGGGAAGGTCCCTCCAAGGAGGTGACATTTGAGCTGAGGCTTAACAAACAGGGAAGACCAACCCTGGAAAGAGCTAGGGAAAGGTGTTCCAGGTAGAGGAACAGCAAATACAAAGGCCTCAAGGAAAGAATAAGCTTAGTTCTTGGCTGGTGGCCCAGTGGATAAGGCACGGGCCTGCAAACCCAAAGGTCGCTGGTTCAATACCCAGCCAGGGCACATAACCAGGTTGCAAGCCAGGTCTCCAGCCAGGTCCGTACCTGGAGGCAGGTGAAAGGCAACCGTACATTGATGTTTCTCTCCTTCTCTGCCTGCCTCCCTTCCCCCTCTCTCTGGAAATAATAAATCAACTCTTAAGAAAAAAAAAAAAGAAGCAGCAGCAGCAGCAGCTTGGCAGGGAAGAAAGCAGGTACCACAGCTAAATCGCAGTGAAAGCAGAAGTAAGGAGGCACTCATGGGTACCCAGAGATGGAGCGGGGCAGACAACCTTTTCCAGTTCTAAGGTGCTCAAATCAGGGCAGCCCAACCCAACCCAGGACATCCAGGCCCCAGTCACAAGCAGCACTGGAAGTAAGGGTGTAAGTCAGACCCCAAGGCTTCCTGCGGCTCCAAAAGACTTGGTGTGGATATAGGGGCAGGCACCAACCCTCAGCACGAGTGAGTGCCACACCATACCCATGGAACACCCATGGATGGGGAAAACAGGGTCACATATGTATGTAAAATATGACTGCAGCTTCCGGAGGGACATGATCAAGGGCTTCTATGGGTACCAGTCCCTGATGACATGATTTTCCCAGGGCACAGCCAGAACAGGAATCATGGTCAGAGGAAACGAACCAGGACCAAGGGTTCAAAGTTTACTAGTTTGGGGCAAGTCTTAACCTTTTTGGTTAAGTTTCCTCATCTGAAAATTGAGGCTACTAATAGTGATGATTTCCGAGGGTTGTTGAAAAGATTAAATGGAATAAATAGCAAATGTAAAGCACCCTACCAAGCACAGGTTATATGCTCATAAAAGTAAGCTGTTATTATGACTATTGCTGGTTTTTCACTGCTTCAGTCCCCTCTGCTGTAAAATAGGGATGCTGATACAACATCACAACACTGGTATGAGTTTGTAATAATACAATATCCATTGTCAGAAATTAAAAAAATATTTTGAGAGTCTCCTTTCCTGATCTCTCATCAGATGCCAAATTCCCCTCTATCATACCCGGATGTTTGGAAAGTGAGTAAGTGCTGCCTAAATTCCATTTTGACTATACTGCAAAATAAAAATGACGCGTTAAGAATTCAGATTCCCCTGCACTGTCATTCTGCAAAGGAGTGGGGATGGATGTTGCGATCCTTCCGCATCATCCACGACAGTCCCGCCCCTCCCCCTGTCCCGCCCCCGCCGACCAAAACACAATGTCAGCAGAATCACACAAAATTCCCACCCATTCCATATACACAGTTAATGAATGTATTATGCCTTCGCTTCCATACACACACTGTATGCACACAAATGTTCTACAGTGGAAAAGTCACCCATATGTAGAAATGCCACACCCAAAGTCACTCTCAGAAACTCACTGCAGCTACCCTGCATATGCACACAAATGGTGACTTCCACACTGTGATATAAGTTCCAGAAACAGCAGAGCAAGGACTCTGGGGCCAAACGCCAGCGTTCACATCCTGACTTCGCAGCTCCCTAGCTGTGTGACTCCAGTCTCCAAGTGCCTCGGTTGGAGACAAAAGTGGGAATAACAGTAACGCTCATTTTGAAGATGGGTGTGACAATTAAATGGGTTTAATGCATGCTAAAGGGTTAGGTCAAGCACTTGGAAAGCACCCAGTAATCGCGATTTTCCTCTTCGTGACCTGTGCACACCGCTTCCAGAACTGGTCTCCCGCTGTAAACAGGCCCCCGCCTGCACACTCCCTCCACCCGCAGGTGCGCACCTCCCGGCCCCGCGCTCACTCGCCGGCGTTCCGTTTCCCGACGGCAGCCTCGCGGGCCTACACGGTGCGCACGCGCACCCACCCCTCGGCTGGGGCAGGGTTTCCCCACACAGCCGGGCGCCCCCACCCCCACCGCGGTCCCGGGAGGCGCCAGGCACCCAGGGACCTCAGGCGCCAGCGCCCACCGGGCGAGGGGCTTGGGCCTCCAGGCCCCGTCTGACCTCCCACCCCACATCCGGTCATTGCAGAGGCTCCGAGCGGCCCGTCCCAGACTCCCTTTATCCCGCTCCACCCTCGCCCGGGCCCGGCCTGCTTACCTGAGGGTCAGGGCATTGAGGGCAGCGTCCCTCTCTTCCCTTCCAGCCCCAGGTCCGGGGACACGGGAGCGCAGCACCCCGCCAAATCCAGGGAAGGGGCTGGGACGAGGAAGCGCCCAGGCGCCGGGTTACCCCACCCCTGGGAAAGTCCCGGGAGATTGACAGGCCGATCGTCCAATCGCACCGTGTCCTCCGGAAGGGCCCCCGGCGCCGGGGCGGGACCCAGCGAGGTAAACAACCCGAGAGGCAATCAAGGGGCCGCTGGTACCCAGTCCCAGAGGCTGGCCACTTCCCTAGATCTGGGCCGCGCCTGACCACACTCCCCGCCCCGGAAGCCTCCAGCTCTGGAATGAGGCTACGGCCACCTTGAAAGCCCAAACTTGACAATGGAGACAAGCCACTGAGACCACCCCACAACTTCCTGTGCGGAGGGGCGCCCGGCTGGCGCGAGGAGGGAGCTTGCCGAAAGGCACGTACGCATTTGGGGCTAAGCCAGAGCTCAGGGCCCCAGAGTTCGGTGCAGGACGCTCCCGGACTTCTTAGCAGAGCTCACAGAAATTCCGAGCTGAAAGGACGCTTCAGGAATCTCGTGAGTGCTTCAGACATTGTAAGCACTTTGCATGCATCACTTAAATTTGCACAGCCACCCTACTGAGATAGGTTTTTATCTCCCTCCCCACCTGTTTCTTCTTTGTTTTTCACCATAACTATAAGAAGCACAGAGAGGTTAGATGACCTCAATAAGTGTCTGAACCAAGATTCAAATCCGGATGGACAAATCCAAAGTCAGCCTCCTGCCCTGCCTATCTAGTATACCTTAGGTGGGCCAGTCATGCAAACCAGCTGTGGGATTTCCCAGGTCCAGGTCCTAAGGATCAGTCACTTGGCTTAAAGTTGGAAACACTATTTTTATCTTGGTTGGGATCATTTTATTTTAAAGAGGTTAAATTTTCATTTAATTTCATTTTTTAAAAGATTTTATTTATTATTTTTAAAGAGAGGGGAGGGGAGAGAGGCAGAGAGGAAGAGAAACATCAATGTATGGTTGCTTTTCACCTGCCTCCAGCTAAGGAGCTGGCTGGGGACCTGGCTTGCAACCTGGTTATGTGCCCTGGCTGGGGAATTGAACCAGCGACCTTTGGGTTTGCAGGCTGGTGCCTTATCCACTGTGCCACCAGCCAGTGTTCTGTAAGTTTTGATTTTAGAAAGGATTGATAGCTATTTCACACAGGCCCTCATTTTATAAAAGCAGAGATCTGTCAATCCATTGTGATGATGTGCAAACACACACACACACACACACACACACACACTAGTGTATGCTTATTCCGAGTATTCTCTTTTTAGACTCTGTGACACCCTGGGATGCCTTCTTTGGTTACTTCAAAGGTATGGTCAAAATCTCAAACCAATATTAATCCTAGTTCATTTTAATTATGAAAGTAAGTACACATATACCCAGATTTTGAAGAAAGGGAGGGAGGGAGGGATGCAAACGCCAAAGCACCATTGAGTGTCACCAGAAAGAGGGAACAGGAAGATTAGAATCCATATGGCAGCCCTCAGGCATCACCTCTGCCCATTGGATCCCGCCAAACTGGTTTACTTCCTGCTCTTTGGTCCTCTTTGCTCAAATGGCCTCCTCTTAGAATGCTCTCTTCCTGATCCAAACCCAAGTCTTCTCATGAACACTGATATTTACTTTTAGAAAAATGAAAGGTCTCCAATGATTTGCATTTTTGTTTCCAAACGATTTTGGCTGTTTTTGCCAGGTGTCTGATTGACCTTAAGTGTTAGGAAAATAATTTCATTCTGCCAAATGCCAGATGGCTTCTGGGTGGGTTTTTTGGACAATGCTCTAGCATGACATAAAAAGGTCACACAGTCATCTTTTTTGCCTGATTTCCTACTTTGGGGTAATTTTTCTTAACTACAATATGTGAGAAAACTCATCTCTTCCAAGTCATGACCACACCCTCCTCTTCCATCCTTTTATGTCTTTGACTTCAGAATGTCTCACTGCATTAGAGGTCATGGAGACCATTGATCACAGCCTCTTATTTGACAGGTCCGTAAACGGAGACCTTAATGTAGTAAAGGACTTGTTCCAGGCCATACATGTTGAGTGATGCAACAGGGTTGGAACTCAGGACCTGGGCTCCCTGGCATATGTACACTTTTCACTGCACTGTGCTGTCTTTCCAAGGTCATGATTCCTCTCACTGTCTTACTCAGCACTCATGAACATAGGCTATGAATTTAACAAATGGGGTTCTAACCCCTACTCAACCACTTACTACTTGGATGGCCTTTCTAAGCCTTGGTTCCTCTCTGGATGTGGAGATAATAAATGTACCTACCCCTCAGGTCATCATGAAGATAAACGACATAACAAGTAAAGTCCAAAGCTTGGCACACGCAAGACATTTGAGAAATGATGGTGGTGGGTAGCTATATAAATTGCAAGCATTTGGTAGAGTGTCACAGCAAAACCCAGAAACACAGCCTCCCCAGGTTCTATCTAACCATCCACACCCACTGTGGGACCCTGGACTGGGGCTGATAGGGTGGGAAACAGGTTCCTTAACTTGTCACTCCTTGCCCCCCACTGGATCTGGGAAAAGATTTCCAAGCCAGGAAGCTGGGCCTGACATGGGGAGCTGAACAACTTGGGCAGCTGAGAACCTCTTGTTCCAGAGTGACAACCAGCACCTACAAAGCCCAACCTGGGAGAACAATCAAAAGGCTGGTGTTTTGTGTAGTTTTGATTTAAAGCACACAGCTTCCAAGTCTCCTTTCTGCCATCCACACCACCACCTCCACCAAGGCTGCTCCAATATCAGACCTAAATCCACACTTGGGGGAAATAAAAGAAACATACCCCCAAACCCACCTATAACTAAGCTCTAAATCACATGATAAAGAGGAATGGAGCCTACATATTAAAAAAGCATTAAAAGGTAATATTTATGGATTATTTGTTGTGTGTTAGGCCTACACTTTTATATAACATATCTCCCAACCACGCTCTGTGGTTAGGACCGTTACCACCCCCATTTCTCAGGTGAAACTGGGGCTTAGAGCTATTCAATGACTTGGACAAGGTCTTACACAGCAACAGGTAACTGTTGGATCAGGAAGATTCAGGGTCTTCAACTTTTAACACCTTTAAGCACTCTATTTTGGAGTCTTTCCAACTAGCAAGGCAGAACTAAAAATGCCAGTTCCGTTAAAAGGTTGTTGGGAAGGCTCAAACCCAGCCTTTTTCTTGTGGGAGATGAGGCTACTGTGGACCAGTGGGGCAGGGATGCTCCGGGGCTCTTACAACCAGTTTGTGATTAGTACTTGGGACTAGGACCTGAGTCTTCTGCTTCCAAATCAGTGGTATTTCCACATGCCCCACTGATGGGACAGGAAGCTTCCAAGGCAGATAAGCAATGGTGTCGTCCCATTATGTGAATTACCGAGTTGGGCCTTGGCTAGGGGTCAGTGAGCCTCAGGAAAAGCAGCTAAGAAACAAGGAAAAGAGCAATCCTGGGTTTGGGTCATTCCTTAGATCCAGGGTCACGTCTCCATAGCCCAAGGCCATGTGGAGAATGTAAAACCCTATCGTGAATTCTAGGGGCTTTTTGCTGTTGGGTGTGTGTATGCAGGAGAGATTTCAGCAATAGTTAAACAAGAAATGCGTGTCAAGCACATGATGTTGACTGAAGTTGTACTTGGTCATCACAATATTTATTTATTTATTTATTTGGTAAGAAGCAAATAAGCCAGCAGAGTCTACTACATCCCTTGCGTCCCACCCTCAGCCTGAGAACACATTTTTAGCTCTTTCTAGCTACATGCCAAATAATTGAATGAGGGCATAAATACAATGCCCTAAGATAGCTACAACTATGCACATGTATTCATTTGGTACCCCAAGGCGAATTTAACCATATATATACCTACAATTGCCCTTCCTCCAAGAGGCAAGTCACCTGAGGGTTAGTGTGTGGGTTCTGGAGTCAGATAGACCTGGGTCTAGATCCCAGCCCTGCCACAGCGATTACCCCTTGTGATCACTCTGCACTTTTTTGCATCCATAACCTGAAGGTTAGAGCTGTGCCCAATGCACAGAGTGGGACAAATGACATGCCACAGGACCTGACGTCAGTGAAAAGCAACGACAATAATTGTGATCATCAAGCCCATCAGGTGGAAAGGGACTGTTTACCTCCTATTTCCTGTGAGAACCCCATGGCCTATAGCGGTGGAGGAACTTGTCCTAGACCTCACGGAGTGTGTGCTCAGAATTGTCGTACCTAGAAAGTCTTCCCTGATTCCCCCTTTCCCCATCCCAACTATTTCCCCTGAATCCCTGGACCTGCCTGTTACTCTAGGATTTCTAGTGTACCACTGGAGGAGAGGAAAGGGCACAGTGACACTGGGGGACATTCCCAGCCTCTGTGGCCTCACCAGGGCCTTCCCACAGTTCCTAGGAGCCCAGGCCTCTCCAGACCCAGCTCCTCTCCTTATGGCCTCTTGCCTCCAGGACAGATTGTCAAGTGGAGCTGGGTTTAGATACAAGCTTGCTTCTTGTCATCCTCCTGACTCGGAAAGAGGTCAGCCAGGCCCAGCCCAGCCCCTGAGGGAAGCAGACCCATGGGAACCAGAGCATTTTTTTTTTTATCCTGGGAAGTCCTGACAGGTCCCTGAGAGCAATCCTCCTTCAGCCTCGCCCTATGTCCTCTCACACTCCCTCTTCCCAGGCCCCTCCTGCCTCTCCCACCCAGAAGCCACTGTCACAGTGACTTGGCCTCCATTCCTTGCCACTCCTAGCCAGGGACTTCCCTGGGCTGGGCCTCTGACCATCTTTGGAAAATCTGGACTG
Organism: Noctilio leporinus; assembly: GCA_004026585.1. Lineage (NCBI taxonomy): Eukaryota > Metazoa > Chordata > Mammalia > Chiroptera > Noctilionidae > Noctilio > Noctilio leporinus. The sequence goes on along the minus strand of PVIW01002780.1, from coordinate 129,393 downwards.
TGATCAAAGAGGAGGCCACATCACCACTGCTGCTAGCCCTTCACCCTGTCCTAGTGCCCCAGGCTCTCTGTTCTAGGTTCAGCCACAGAAAGTTCAGTGCCCCAGGAGTAACGCAGGTCGGGGGCACTCCCACAACCCACTTGCTCCAGTGTTCGAGTCCTTGCTTTTCATCCTGTCCCCAGGGAAGGCGGGGAGTGGACTTCAACCTGGTCGCTTCCTGTCTAGCTTTAGATGGCTCAAGTTCCAAACATACCCACACACTCCCTCTCACACTGACACACACATTCACTCACAAAATGACCCAGACACCCCACAGACACACACACCACACACTCCCCTCACCCACTGACACACACACACATACATAATGACACACAAACAGAAACATGCTTGCACACCTCCACTCACACAGACATACACATATACATACATCTCGGTAGATCTGACACACACTCACAAACATACACACATGTACTCGCACCCACAAACATCCATGTTTGTACTTATAGATCTACTCCCTTTTCATGGGGGAAGAAGACGACGGAGATAGACCTTTCTTTTCCTTCCCTTTGGAAAACTAGAGAAAAGACTGCTGAGGAGGCTGGGGGGAGAAGGGGAGGGCAGGAAGAGGAAATAAAAGGAGGGAGAGAAGCAAGAAGAGAACCAGGCCAGGCAAGGAGGTAGAGAGGCCCAGTGCCCAAGCCCTGAGTCGGGGGAGAGGAAGCTGGGCCTTGGGCAGCTGACCCTGACTGGCAGGGAAGCAGAAAGCTCCTGGCCCAGAGGTAGGAGGGTCTGGTGCCCCCCGCCCCCGCCCTCTGAGGTAAGTCCTTTTCTCTGTCCTGCCCACTCCGGGCCCCAGGCTGGTCACTCACCTGGAGAAAGGCAAAGGAGACCAGGGTGAGCTCCGCGGGGGCTGCCAACCCTGTGAAGCCTCTTCTGTTGGCTCTGCCTCTGCAGGAAGGAGGGCTGGGCTGGCTGACTTTTAGGCAGGAGGGGAATTCCCCGAGATGGAGGAGCCTGGCGGCCACACAGGGCTCACAGAGGCCCCTTCCCACCCTGCTGGCAGAACACAGGGCCCTTCGTGTTCAGCCCCTGCCTGTCACTTCCCAAACTTGCCGCTTGCTGCAAATTCCAGGGAAACGAGAAGGCTCTCGGGAAGAGCTGGGATCCTGCTGATCCTGCGGCTGGGCTGAGAACTGGCCTGCCACCCCTCCCCATCCCACCCCATCCCCCAGGTCCCCCCAAGGACCTCTATTTCCTCCTTTGCCTAAGGTGGGGGATTCCAGCGCCGAGGACCCCGAGGAAATGATTGCATACCCAGCCCACATCCTCCTGCCCTCCATCCTATCCCATCTGTTTCCACAGAGTCACTGTGGATTCTCCACAGGAAAGGAAAAAATGTGCCAGATCTCATCCAGATGGCGAGTGGGGCCTTACAGCCCAGCTCTGCAAGGACCGGCCTGTGCTCCACAGCCTTGCTCCCCTTTCCTAAGCCTCGGCGAGCGCTGCTGTGAAATGGAGACCGTGGAGCCCTGCGTGGCCTGCCTCCTGCAATGGTAATGAAAATGAAATGGTGGTTTGCAGGCGTCCTTCGTAAGCTGTTGACTACTGTACAAACATGGGGACTCAATTCATCATCTGCTGATGTGTGGGGAGGGGACCTTCGAGATGAGCTGGCCTTTCTTGCTCATTCCTGCCTCTAGAGCTTCTTCACTCTTACAGTTACTTTTAGATCACTTACAGCCCTACGGACCCTGACGGTACCGGAATGGACAAGTCAGACCTTCCTTCCTGCCTGCTCAGAACTCACAGATTTGGGGACTGCCCGGTCCAGTACAGTAACCATTAGCCACATGTGTCTGTTTGCACATCAATGAGTTCAAATTACATAAAATCAGCAATTCAGTTCCTCGGTGGCACTAGCCACAGCCAGGTGCTCAGTAGAACTGTGCATGTCTGGAACTGCACGCATCTAAAACTGAGCATATCTAGAATTGCTCGTGTCTAGAACATTTCCCTCCTGGCAGGAAGTTTTGTTGGAGAGCAATGCTCTGGGGGCTATTAGCCAGCGAGTAGGTAACTACAGAAAGTGCGGTAGAGCTCTATTCTGGCAGGAGAAGTTCAGGGAGCTCCAGGAGCCTGGACAAGGGAGCGTCTGGTCGGGACTGGGGGATCTGGAGGAAATGATGCCTCAGCTGAGATCTGAAAGTGGCCAAGCCAAGAGCACAAGAGAGTGTTCTCAGCAAAGGGAATGGACCCTGCAAAGAGAAGAGGACATTCAGGGAACTGAAAATTGTTCACTCTGAGTGGAGCATGGAGTTTGAAGCAGGCAAGGGGGAAGTAACATAGGTAGGGCCTGGAGAAACTGGCAGGCCAGGGCACAGCGGCAGCATTGTGCCCTGGGCGGGGGTGGGGGTGGGGGCAGGGATAGGATGTGAGGGAGGGGGCGAGTTCACAGAATCTAGTCCTCCACTGCTTCTGTGCCCTTCCCATGGGGATCCCAGGGGGAATACTAGAGAACTCCTGGCTCAATGGCCTCACTGTACAGATGAGGAAGTGAAGGCCAGACAAGGGAAGTGACTGTACACATGAGTTAAACGGAGGGCCTTCTTCTGACTCCTACCTAGGTCAGTGCTCTGTGCCACACCACACTCAGCCCCTCCGTGACAGATGATGCCCCTTTTTAATGGTCCATAGCCATATGTGACAAGTGGCTACCAGGCCCGACCATGCAGGTATCTCCATCACCCCAGAAAGTTCTACAGGATTAAAGGCACCAGTCCTTGAGTTAGACCAGGCACTAGGGATGATACACCCCACCCCCGCCCCCGCATAGACCTCTTCCTCTGCTGGGAGTAAAACACACCTCCCCACACCCATGCTGTCAGATGCCCATCCCTGTTCTCTGACCCCACATTGAAGCCCCCACCCCGCCACCCCCCAGCGCAGAAGCGGGCATGTGGGCCAGTGGCTGGGCTCAGTCTCACAGAGAGAGGTCTCGTCTCCTGAACCCCTTTATTAAGTCTCCTGGTGACCCAGGTCAGCCAGAACCTTCTGTCAAATTGAGGAATGGCCATTCCTTGAGGAAACGGAGTTTCAGATTCCTCATCAGGAGAATGCGTCATTCAGCCCTGATGTTTTTTGGATTGCGACATTCCCTCCAAACACAGAGCTTGCTTTCCAGAGGCCACAGTAATCAGAGGTCCTCTGAGAGTTTACCAGCCCAGTTTAGAGGGTTCCTGCTGGTGGGGTCTTAAACAGTAGGGGTGCCCTGCAGGGCTAAGGAGGCTGAAGAAGCTGGGCCGGCCTGGACTGGAATCCTCAGTTAAGAATACTTGGCTGGCACGTTCTAGGGAAAGATTAGCATGGGGTTTCTTTCCCTGCTAAAATGGGGAGAGCAGTAAGCTTCTCATACTTTCTTTCTCCCCTCTTCCTGCTTCCAGCAGTGAATTCCCAGTTCGGACCATGGGACAGATATGAGGAAGAGGCCCTGGGGCTGCGCATCAGAGGCGCTGAGCTGGAGTCCTGGTTCCGCCATGTGGACCTGGGCAAGTCCTTTTCCTCACTCTGATCCTCCATTTCCCCTTCTCTAATGTAAAGGAATCAGACCAGATAATCACTCAGGGACCTTCCATTCTGACACGGAGAAGATGTCCAAAAGTTCAGAAGGAGAGAAATCAGGGTGGGCCAAGATAGTCAGGAAATAACACTAGCAGCTAATATTTAAGGTACTTAAGATGACCAAGGACCAGGCATGGTGCTAGGTCCTCTTAAATAAACTGTTGCATGCATTCCTCATCACAACGTATGAGATAGGTACTGCTATTTCACAGATGGGGAAACTGAGTCTCATCATGGTTTCAGCCAATAGCTAGTAAGTGGCCCAGCTGGAGTTCAAACTCAGGTCATCTCTCTGGAGCTTACCTGGATCTCAGAAGATGGGTGAGATTTGGGGACACTCTCCTGGGACCATGTCTTAGATGCTTAATTATCCAGCCCCACCTCTCCCACCTGGCATCTCTGGTCTTCTTGTTGATGTGTGGGAACAACCCTGGCCAGCCTCATAATTGTCAATCAATCAATATCTGTTGAGTGAATGAATGGACTGGACCCCATGGGTTTCCTGATTCACCAGTTTTATTGAAAGTACCCCAAAGATAGGGACTACCTATGCCATTAGGACCTTGCCCCGGACTCTGGACATGATATCTGGGTCCCATAGACCTAAGAAATCAGACTGTCTGGCAGGGGGTGGGCCCTAAAGGCAGCATTTTCCATACCCTCCCAGGGGCATCCTAGGTACTTAGTAGAGTTTGGGACACCCGAGCCCCTGAAGCTGGGCTTTCCCACTCCAAAGTGAGAATTATCCGCTCATAGACCGGCAGCTGAGGGGAACTCACTGTCATGAACCATTAGGAGGTATCGAGTATGCTAGTACTTCTCTTGATCCCCCAAACATCCAGTCCATGACTTTTACAAGAATGCTTTGAGTCTCCAAGCCTCCGCTAGGTGACAGGCCCACTGCCATTTCTGACCCACCGTGTAACCTCAGGAAGTGCTTTCCTCTCTCTGTCCCTCACTTTCCTCATCTGTGAAAGGGGGCCCGTTCTCATTGCCCATCTCGAACCCTGGGAATAGCTACGTGCCTAGAAGGGGTACCCATTAAGGTAATTTCCTAAAGAATCACATAGGTCCAGGGCGTCGTCACCTCTGGTGTCCATCACCTGACCCATTTGGTCCTGGGTGGGTCCTTAGACCAGTGGATGCACATGAGAATCACATGGCAAGCTTTGTGAACATGCAGGTGCCCAGGCCCTACCCCAGGCTAATTCTAGCAGAACCTCAGAGCGTGTGGCCTGGGATTGCTAGTTTAAACGCTCCTCAGGCGATTCAAACGTGTGGCTCCTGCTCTCAAAGCTGCCGTCTTAACAGTTGGCTCCGATGTCGGTGGTCCCAGGACCAGGGAAGGTGCCTTCTTAGTACGAGGGTCAGAGATTGTGAGGATGACAGATGTTAGAATCTGGAGAGAAGAGAGTTTGAGCCCACTTTCTGTGTGGGTCACAGAACGTGATACGTGGTAGATAGGGACAGAAAAATTAAAACTCAAACCAAGTCACGACGAGGAGAGCAGGTATGTGTAACTCGGTCAGCATCTGAAAAATGGGATTCAGGGATGCATATTGCAAAATTGTGCTTTTCAAGGAAACGGATACAGGGCAGTATGTCGCAAGATTTTGGCAAAATAACATGATCCAGGAATAAATGTTGCAAGACTGTGCTGCTAAAGGAAGTGGCTTCTTGGCCCATCAGATTTGGAACAAAGTTAAGAGATTGTCTTAACCAACCCCCTGGCCTGACAGAAGAGGAAACTGAGGCCATGGGACAGGGCACATGCCCAGGGTTAGGCAGGGAGCTGTTGATGGATGAACTAACATCACAGTCCTGGCTTCCCGACCTCCTCCGGCCTGCTGCTCTTTCTATATTCCTAAAGTATCTCCCCGCTCTGTTTTTGTGCCAGGCCCCCAGCCCACCCCCTACACTCACAGTCTCTCGGACAGCACCCGAGGTCCAAAGATGGGACTACGTCTGTGAGCCTGGACATACACCTGCCCCATGACAGACACCAACACCAGCGAGAGCCTGGGGTGTGCTTGAGAGGAAGGAGCTGTGTCTGATGATGTGGCCTGACCTCAGAAAGGAAGCCTGGTCACCAGGGGGAATTTCCCCGGGTGAGGTCTCTTAGCTATGCAAATATTGTACTCCAACTAACCTGGACCCCAGAATGGGTGAGGGGCAGAGGGAGAGAGGGCCCTGGGAGAGCCGGGGAGTGGGGAAGGCTAGGAACAGGGTCCGAACCTCCCAGGGTAGCCGGATTGTGCCACCCTCCTTCTTTGCGATCTCACGTTGTCCCTGAGACATCCTCCTAAGGAGGAAGGCAGCCTGAGGCCCTTGAGGGGAGCGTACATTTTCTCAAGAAAATGAGGCAGTACATTCCAACCCCAGAAGGAGTCCAGGCCTCAGGAAGCCGCAATGGTGACGATGGAGTCGGTGCTGCTGCTGCTGCTGCTAAGGGTGACAGGAATGAGTCTGGAGTCCGAGAAGTCTGACAAAGTTTCATTTTAGGTTTCCATCTCACTCACGGGGGAGTTTTATCCTGGGAACAACTAAAGGTATCTCACAGAGAGGTAGTGGCCCTGATACCCTTTGGGCAAATCCCAGCTTGCTCAGAATGCTAGGGGTATGGCAGCTGGCGCCGTTAACCCTTTCACCACTAGCTTCCAGAACACTCCTAGAAACCTGAACAGAATGGGAATGATGTTTTTGAAGGAAAACTTCCCTCTCTCTCCTGCCTCTTTACATTTCACTCCCCTTGAGTCTCACTGCCCCCAGAGGCCTTCCCAGGGATCCTGCTCCCTTCCAAGCCACAACTACTGGGTGCTCTAGGGAGCTGATCTTGCCCCCACCCCAGAGCGTGGCTGAGAGCAGGAGCAGGGCTCAGGGCAGGGTAGTTAGGCCAGCCTTGGCCTCCCACCGAGCCTGGCTGTTTCTCCTCCTATGGAAGGACACACACAGGAACAGTGCAATTTCTGGAGCTATGCGCAGCCCACAAGGCCATGTGCCGAGAAGAGTGAGTGTGTGGAAAGCGGGTGGGTACTTGTGTGAGGTGGGTCACGTGTGGTCAGTAATCCATGGATGGACCACAAGAGCTTGTCTTTCTGTTTGTCACCAGCAGTGTGTTTGTGGACCTAATCATTTTATTCTTTTCAATGTGACCGCCAATTGGGTTTCTGATTCTGGATGGGCACAGTGCGTGGCCCTGTGGGTATGGCTGGCAGTGATTTGGAAGCCTATGGGTCTGGTAAATAATATTTCTAGGCGTTGAGTGAATACCAGCTATGTGGGAAAGCAGTAATGGAAACCACTGGCCCAGCAAAGGCTTGGCATCCCTGTGCCCATCTCCCACCTGTATGGCTCAACGATTAGATTCGCCTGTCCCTGCCCATGGCTGTCTCCATCCAGGTCAAGGCCATCTGACTGCATGCAGCTGGTGGCACAATAGGCAGATGGTGGTAGCTGAGGGGAAGGGTTGGGATCACCCCATGGAAGGAAATGTACTATGTTCTGGAATCTGCTACAACCCCTGAGCCTGGGCGAAGGGCGCGTTCCTGGATGGCTCTGGGTTAGGGCTTCTATGGTCCTACTTAGCTGAGAGGGCAGTGGGATGGTGGGCATCTGGAGCCTTGGGCCTCACATCATGCCTTTAAAAGCACTTCTGGGCCCTGGCTGGTGGCACAGTGGGTAAGACGCCAGCCTGCAAACCCAAAGGTCGCTGGTTCAACTCCCAGCCAGGGCACATAACCAGGTTGCAAGCCAGATCTCTAGCCAGGTCCCCAGCTGGAGGCAGGTGAAAGGCAACCATACATTGATCTCTCTCTCCCTCTTTGCCTCTCTCCTTCTCCCCTCTCTAAAAATGATAAATAAAATCTTAAAAAAAAAAAAAAAAAAGCACTTCTGGCCTCTGGATTCCCAGGTGATGACTCCTGGCTTCACCTTCCCCTCTTTCTCTCATTCCACACTGCAGATCGGGCACTTCCCTTGGTTTCTTGCTCCCCCAAGCCTTTCTTTTCTTTTCTCCATGTCTGCTCCCTCCCCTCTGGCTCAGATCCTCATCCCTTCACAGCCAAGGAATAAACACAAGCCTGTCCAATGGTCTCCCAGGCACTGGGCCCACCTCCTTCTCCACAAAGGTGTCCTCTTTCTAAACCACATCTCTAATCATACTACTGTCGTTTCTAGTACATTCAGGGGCTGGCCAGAGCCTGGTGGGTGAAGTCCACACTCTAGCCTGGACTCTCTGTGGCCCCCGGATGGTGTTCTCAAGCACAGTACGGGGCCAGGGGCCCAAGGAGTCCAAGGGGCCCTTCCCATGGCCTCTACTTCCCACCTCTGTGCTCTGGCTTGTGTTGTTGCTTCTGCCTAGATCTCCCTCCCACCTTTGATGTCTTTCACTGTTGAAAGCATATCTACCTATCTTTCGAGGTTCCTGGTACACACCCCTTTCCAGGGTGCTGGTCTCAGGCTCTCTGTGGTTGATCTGTGGTCTCTGCGCTTGGTACCACTTGCTACCATGTGTGCTTGGTTGCATTTGTCTAATAACCTTCTCTCCCCTCTCAGTTAGTAGCACAGGGGAGGGACTCCGGAGCCTCCAGAGGCTGTTGAAAGTGACTTCCCCTCCCTTTCTCCTCCAGGGAATGGAATCTAGCCTATATTTATAACAAAGAGCTGCCATCTACAGAGCCTTCACTCTGTCTTGAGCAGTGTGGTGAGATTCATGTACATTGCCTTATTTTATCACCACAACACTGTGATATAGAAACCTTTGTCATTCCCATTTTACAGATAAGGAAATCAAGGCACAGGAAAGTCAAGTGACTTGTCCATGTCTCAGCGGTTGACGGATTAGAGGCTGGCCTGCCTGCCTGCCTCTGCAGACCTAGGTACACAAGCAGAATTTCCCACTTGCATAACTCCAGCCATAGAACGGGGGAAGTTTGCCTTGAGAAACGTGAGGTCTGAGGTGGGTGCACAGGCCCATGAGAGTGCTGGTTTGCTGCTTCTGAGTGCTGAAATTTGGGTTGGGCAACTTGACACTTGTCCTTCCCATTGTCACCTTGGTCTGGCTTCCACATCAGGAGGAAGAGGACATGTGAGCAGAGAGAGCAGAGCAGGAGTCAGGAGCCCTGGGTGCTAGCCCCAGACCTAAAGCATGGGCCTGTTTCCTAGCTAATGACATACAAGGGCTGTTCTGGTTGGTCTCCAGAACCACTCCCGCCAGCCTGTGTGTCCCCCACCTGGACCTCAGGGTCCTTGTAGAGGTGACCACGCCTGCACTGCAGCAAAGGAAGAAATGGTTACAGAGGAGCTTCTGTGGGATAACTGCAATAAAGCTCGGGTATGGTGACTGTCAGGGCTTGTTTTTCATTTTTAAATTATTTTTTAGGGAGAGGGGAAGGGAAGAAAAGGAAACATCAACGTGTAAGAGATGCATTAACTGGTTGCCTCTCCTGCAGGGGACCTGGCCTGGGGACCTGACCTGAAGCCCAGACCTGTGCCCTGACTGGGAATCAACAGGGGGCCCTTTCAGTTGGCAGGCTGGCGTGCAATCCACTGAGCCCCACCAGCCAGGGCCCTCAGGGATTTGAAACCGTCAGCAGTTCCCACACTGCTCTCCCATGGCAGGAAATGGGACAGTAGCAATTCCCCAACAGCTGCTCTGAACCCGGACTAAAAGGGCAACCCCCTCCCAACCAGCCACTTCCTTCAGACATTTCCCTGTGGCTCCAAAGGCCTAGGTCGGCACATCCTAGCCCAGAGCTTTGAAGCAGGTCTGCCCTGAAGGGAAAATGCATGGCTCGAGGCAGGAGGGGAACAGGGAGTTGGAGGATCCCTCTAGGTTGAAGCTTTCCCTCCGTGAGGAAGAACGGAGAAAGAAGGTGGGACAACGTTCAGGGTGCTTATTATACAAAAGCCCTGAACCTGGGCCAGGGCTGCAGGGTCCCACTCGGCTGGCTGCTACGTTGCTGTGACCCTGGGCCCGCTGCTTCCTCTCTGTGGAACTGACAGTTGCCTTTTTGTGACTGAGAAGGAGGTGAGAATTTCTGAGGGCCTCTTCCACTCTTAGAACATTGAAACCATCATCCCCTTCTCCCACTTTGAGACAGCTGCGGTTTGGGCTTCTGCTTTCTCTTTCCTTTTAGTTTTAACTTAGTCCCCACTTCTCTCCCGTGAACTTTGGCCACAGAAGCAATCTCTGGTACACTATCAGTTATCAGTTGATACAGGTATTTTGGAGGGAGCTGGGCGGGACACTCGAATGGAAGCTGTCTTAAGGATTAGGAGGACCAGATGGTCTAACTTGACATCTTTAGCATTGAGCACACAGCATGGCACAAGGTGGCCATTTGATAAGTATAAGCTGAATGAAGGAATGAATGAACAAACGAATGAATGAGGTACCTTAGATTCAGAGCAGCGGTCACTCCCCTCTCTGCCACAGCTCCAGGAAAGGAATGTGATTTGTCTTACAGGCCTCTGGGTCTTAGTGGGATTGTTGCAATACTCCCAACCAGCCACCTTCCCTTCACATTTCTCTCGACATGCATGCTCCCCCTGGATCATACAATGAAATCTCGACATACAAGGTCCTCTATAATTGGATGTCAACTCCTATTTCTAATCTGGTCTCCCTTACACCACGACCCTGAGGGTCCCCTACTACTATCCAATCCCAGAAGGCAACATACCCAACTGAATGAAAATTAAGTGAAAAATGCATGTTGCGAGTTTAGAATCGCATCTTGTCCAGTGCAAGTGCTCAGTTAGACCTATCCTCCTTCCTGATTTCTAGAATTCCTAGTTTTCCCACGTGTTCCTCTCGGCCCCATGGGGTCTCCCGGCTTCTATTCCCTCAGGTCCAGTCACTTTCCTTTCTACTCGCAGCTGATTTCCCCTCAGTACATATTTTCCAGGAAATTTTCTATTTGTTTTTGGATGCCTCTGTGATCTGCAGCTGACTTACTGAGAACAAAGTTCAGAAAACATCTTGGGATCCACTTTGCATTTCCTACAGCGGGGCCTGGCTCGGGGCAGGCGAGTGCCAGCCAGTTAGGACCCCTTTCCACACTTCCCCACATCAACTTTCATCCCCCAAAGGCTGTGACGTAAGCAGAACTGGGGGTCCTGTTTTACAGATAAGGAAACTGAAGCTCAGAGACGACATGGCTGTAGTTAACAGCAGAGGTCTGACCACCGCTTTGAATCATTTTGTTCGTTTATCTTTCAGTAACAGTTAAATTAAGTTGGGCAAATACCCAACCAAGTTCAGCTGACTCTCATGAGGTTTGGGCTGACTACTTGGTGGAAGGCAGGAAATGGGGAAGACGCAAGGCACATGGGCTGTCAGACTCCTTTTGTCAGAGATGAAGAGGGCTCTTCAGAAACTGTTGGGTCCAACCCCTCATTGTACCAATGAAGAAACTGAGGCCTGGCAAGGGCACCGACCAGTCCAAGGTCACACATTGAGGGAGGGACAAGACCAGACCCAGTAAGTCTCCCAACTACCCAGTCCCTGCACAGCAACTACGATAAGCACACAGTGAACTTCCAGGATAGGTGAGTATGGCCGGGACAGGGAGCAGAACCCTCCAGTCGGCAGGCACCGCCAGGCCCTGTCCCTGGGCTTTAGATCCAAGTCTCAGAGCAGAAGCAGACAGAGCTGGGGGAAGGGAGGCTAAGAAACTGCAGTCGAGTCTACTGCTTATCAGTGATCTCCACAAAGTGGAAACTTTCCACGGGCCTCCCCAGATCACGACCACAGGTGGTGGTGGTGCCCTTGAAGAGTTCAAAAGAGGAAGTTCGGGGTTGGTTGGAAGGGATGAAGATCACACAAACACCCAAGGGCCAGAGCTCAGACTCCCCTGGGCAGGCTTCAATGAGGAACGGTCTAGGCTGCAGCTCCTAAGTCAAACACACAGACCCTCGCTGGACACACGTTTCCGTGTCTTTTTGTTTAAGCAGAGAAACGTAAAGAAAATGATTTGGACGCACATCCCAAATGTCAATGTCAGGAGCAAAAATCAAGCTCTTTTTGCCCAACTTTCATTTTGTGGGTGAGAAAACAGACTTGGGAAAGAGATGGACACTGTCTTTCAGACATGGAAGGGAGGGCTCTGCAAAATTGTTGGCTTCAACCCTCATTGTACAAATGAAGAAACACGGCTTATTGTACAAATGAAGAAACACGACCTTCACTAAGGTCACACGCTGAGACAGGGACAAGACCAGACCCAGGAAGTCTCCCAACTGCCCATGATCCCGGCATAGCCACTACAATAAAATGTATGGCCGATGCACATTTGAACCCAGGTATTGGGACCCCCAGTTTGTGCTTTAGCACAACCACCTGGATGGAGGTGGGAGGTGAAAGGGTGGCGGGACTGACAGTTGGCTAGAAGGCATTTCCTCCTCTCCCATCTCCCCCTACCCTCCAGCCCCGTCCCAAGAACACTCAACCAGCACCTGCCCGCCCCCTCCCCAACATTCAAAGCACGCACATTACTCATTTCATAGACAGAGGCTCAGTATGTGTTTGGATTTGACAAAGCCCAAACCAGGGCAGGAGCTGTGGCAGGGACAGCGAGGTGGAAGTGGCAGACGGGGAATGAAGGTGGACGGAATCTATGGCTACCATTCTTCAGCTGCTCAGATGTGAGGGGTGACCATGCTGGGTCTTCAGTGGCCCCTGGGAGTGGGAGCCTTTCCTGAGCCCCAGTTGATGACAAGAGCCCGCCCCTGCCCCCCACCCCCATCTCTGTCCCCTCCTTAGTCTCTGAAGCTGAAGCAGTCAGGCTCGGTCACGGTGGCTGGTTCTGATGACCATTTCCTGCCTGAGGTGCCCGGCAAACCCAGTGGCCCTAGTCCTCACCACCACAGATAGACAGCAAGGCCTTCATGAAATCTCCAGAGGTGTCACCCTGGCAGAGGCAGAGGGAGAGATGAGTCAGTGACAATAATTCTGATAGCCCCAATACCCCCTCCTGCTAGCTGCCCATTTTCCAGGAATCGTCTGTGCGTATACAAATTTTCGCGTGCCTATGACATCCTCTTTCTACACAAAACTGGACGTGCAATCATCACACTAGTCTGAACCATACATTTTTGAATCAAGAGGAGATCCCACACCAGCAATACAGAGCCTCCCCATGCTTTCTCATGGCTGTATTTTAGTCTACATTTACGGACGGTCTGTAAATGATGACAGACCATCATTTCCTTAACCAGGCCTTTATGGAAGGCTTCCACTCTTGCTTCTGTAAGCAATGCTGGCATAAATATTCTTACATGCTATGTCTGTAGGATAAATTCCTACACAGAGAAATACCACATCCAAAGGGTACATGTTTTCAATTTTGAAACCTCCAAACTCCTTTGCTAAAGTTATCGCCCCACCTGACTGGGAGGTTTCCCAGAGTCTTGTCAACCAAAGACAGCACCAGACTTTAAGATCCTGGCCAGCGTCAAAGACAAGAAAATGGGCTCCACAGTGAAAAAAGTCAACACAAACTGAACATCTATCACACGATTCTGTCTACACGAAATACCCAGAACAGGTACGTCTACAGAGACAGAATACGGCTTGATGGTTGGGTGTGGCGTGGCTGGGCGTGGAAGTGGGTGATAATAAGGACTTCGATTCTTATGTTCAGGGACACCCACTCTGTCCCCACTGATTTCTGGCCCCGCCCCTCACCTCAATGGCTTTGTGGAGAGACTTGTCATATTTCTCAATGAACTCCCGCCGGATGTTGAGCAGGTCGATCTCACTGCGGGAGACCATGATCCTGGTGAGGGTTTTCTCATCGGTGCCAGCACCCTGGGGGAGTCAGGAGTTGGGGAGACACAGGGCAGGAGAAGAAACAGGGCCATCAGGCAAGGACGAGTGGTGTCCATCTGTCTCTCTCCCCTTTCCCCCCGAAACCAGGGTGGGAGAGTCTACCTCTCTTTGCCACAAGTAGTCCTGACCCAAACTCCCCTGGGCCCAGATCTGGCCAGACAGCCCAAAGTGACTTGTACATTGAACCGTGTGCCCCCTAAATTCATGTCCACCCGAACCTTACAATATGACCTAATTTGGTAATAGGGTCCTTGCACAGGTAATCAGTTGAGGTTCTCTTGGATTAGGGTTGGCTCCAGATCCAACGACTGATGTCCTTATAAGAGGAGGACACATGGTTGTGTACACAGAGAAAGCAGAGACTAGAGGGATTCACTCACAAGCAAAGAAACACCAGAAGCTAGAGAGACACGAGCGAGTTTCTCCCTTAGAGCTACCAGAAGAAACCAACCCTGCCAACACCTTAACTTTGTACTTCCGGCCTCTAGAACCAGGGGAGAATCACTTGTTACAGCAGCCCAGAGCATAAGACGCAGGCACGGACAGGGAGTGTGGGCAGCCAGAGTCCACCTCTGCCCCCAGGGAGCTTGGGTCTTCAGCTTAGGAGGTAGGGCTGACACAGGGTGAGTGCTCAATCAATGGGTGCCACATCTGGGGACTGGAGGCTGAGTGGGGTCTCCGGCTCGCTCCCACCACACAGGCTGCCCAGTGCCAGCAGCTAGATGCCACCTGTGACCCAGTTTTCAGGAAGCCAGGGCCAGTCCCAGTCCCAGAGCTGAGCACTTGTTACCTTTTGTGATCATTAGTCATGGGAGGCACTGTGTCACCTGCTAGAATGCAAGCTCTGAGAGGACAGAGACTGTGTGTGTCCCTCCCACTCAGCCCCACGCCTCCAGAGCAAGTTTCTCAACCTCAGCCTTCGGGACCAGATCCCTTTTTGTTGTGGGGATCTTTCCTGTGTGCTGTTAGCAGAATCCCTGCCTGTGACTCACCAGGTGCAAGCAGCTGTCATTCCCCAAGCTGTGACAACCAAAATGCGTCAGAATATTGTCAAATGCTCCCTGGGGGGCAAAGTCACCCCTCCCCACCCCCAGGCAGAGAACTGTCACCCAAGAGCCAGCCGCAGGACAGACGCTGATAAATATCAAGTAGGGGCACAGCTGTCACAAGTCCTGATCTGAAGGATAGCAAAGTGCTGGGAGGGGAAGGAACAAACAAGCCCGTCTCACCTTCATAGACTTGTACAGTTTGTCAGCAAAGAAGAGAGGCTTGTTCTTGACACTTTGAACTGGAAGGGAGAGGAGAGGGATGAAGGAAACTTGGTCAGAGTTGTTGCTCCCAGACTGTGGGCAGGGCTTTCGTCTCCCACGCGCTTCCCCCAAACCTGGGCCGGTGGGTCACTGCCAACCCCAGGGCCTGACACACTCACTTCCCCGTCCTGATGTCACCTTCTTTGGCCCAGCCCCAGCCCCAGCGCCGGCTCTCATTGGTTTAACTCACTTCCGGCTGAGGCGCCTGCAGCTCACCAAGGTGAGGAGGCGATGCAAAAGGATGCAGCCCTCATGAACGCAAGGCGCAGAGCCTCAAACTCCTAAGCGCATCAGAGTCACAGGAGAACTTGCTTAAAACTCAAGTGTTAGGCCCTGGCTGGTGTGGCTCAGCGGATTAAGTGCCAGCCCACGAAATGAAAGGGTACTGGTTCGATTCCCAGTCAGGGCACATGCTTGGGTTTTGGGCCAGGTCCCTGGTTGGGGGTGTGTGAGAGATAATTGATCGATGTTCCTCTCTCTTCCTCCCTCCCTTCCCATCTCTCTAAAATTAAATAAACAAAATCTTAATAATAAATAAATAAACAAAATGCAGGTGTTTAAAACACAGGTGTTAGGCTCTACCCTAGCAACTCAGATTCCAGGAATATTTCGAACCCGCCTCCTAGACAGCTGTATCAGCATCATCTGGGGACTTGGTAGATAAGCAAATTCTTCTGCCCCACCCCAGGTGCGCTGAAGCTGCAGCTCTGAAGGCAGGTGACAGCTCCTCCCACTTTGCCTTGGACGATCTTGGTGTGAGGTTGGCAGCCTCTGATCCCCCCGAGCCCCCACCCCCACAGGAGAATATCTACCTGGCTGCACCAACCCAGCCCTTTCTCAAGGCCCAGGGGTCTCTGGCCCTTGGCAGCTGGTGGATTTCAAGACTCTAGAGCCAACATGGGGCCCCTCAGCTTAAGGCGGAGGGTCAGGCACCAGTCCCAGGAAGCCGGAATCACTGGCTAAAAGTCTTTCCATGAGGAGGGCAGGAGGCAAAGAGACTGTGCACCCCAAGGGGACAGTCACACAGGGAGAGTCAGGCACCCTCACCTAGAAGAGGCTCAGGACCCTGTGGGAATGAGTATACCACACGCCAACCTTCCAAGCTCCTCATGTAGTTAGTTCCTTAACACGTTCCAAACAAATCCCAAGCTCCTTAGCCCGAAAGTCAAAGCTCCTACCCCTCTTTGCTATCTCATTGCCTTTGGTCCCCTTTCTCTGAACGCACTGTGAGTTCCTTTGTGCCTTTGTCCTTCTGCTACGGAGTTGCCCATCTGCCCTCCCTACTTCACCTTCCCAAATTCCACCCCATCCTGCAAAGCTATACTTGACATGCGCATCCCCAGTTGGGTCACCTCCTCCAAGAAGCCTGTCTTGACTCTAGGTTCAAGGCTTAATCTGGTTAAGAAGACTAGGCAGAAACTTTCATCTTCTGCAACCAACCTAGGAACCTAAAACCTGCCTCAGAGGACCCTGGGGACTGCCTTGGATGGAGTGATGGGGCGTGTGCCTTGTGCCCACGTGCGTTATGTCCTGCAGGACACTGCATCACTACCCAGCCCTCCTGGTTTCTTCCCCTGGGAGAGCTATTTCCTGCCCTGCAGCTGGAACCAGTCCTCATGTTACCCTATCAATCAATCACACATTGGCAGGACCCTTGGAACCAGTAAGTGCAATGTTGATTTTCTAGTACTAGTAGCTTAAGAAGCTGCCACAGCCACTGTTCAGGGAATCTAGCCATGTTCCCAATGCCCCCAGCCCTTGCCCTTGACCTCTAGCCCCTTCCTTTGGTCCCCGCCAGTTACCAATGGCCACAAATGCATCCTTGACATCCCCAGACATCTCCTTCTTGATGACGTGCTCCACGTCATAGTTGGTCATCTTGATGAACTCCTGGAAGACTGACCCCAAGAGAAACCCCAGAGGTGGGGGTGAGCTTCAGATCAGGGTGGAGGGAGATCACCCCTCTCCCACCCACCCAGCTCCACCCACAGTCTGTGGCTGGGAAGGTGGAAAGGGCCCCCAGGTATGACTATGCCCAAGTCTAATTGCACTGGGCACAGTCATTGTGGGACCCTGGACCTTGGAGAAGGTCTAGGAACCTGGGTGGGGCAATAGATGAGCATGGATCGCAGTCACCAGTCTGCCCAAACTCCCTGAATGACCCTGGAGAACCCCCCTCCCCATTTTGGGGCATTCTCTTCCTCCTGTGTCAAGTGGAGATAGAGATTATCCTAAGTGCTCATCTTGACATCTCTGAGAAGTTACTAAGTGCTGGGCAGGCCTTGTGCTAAGTGCTTTTCATGAATTCTATTTTTCCTATCAAAGGCCAGTATATGGTCCTTATGTCATAACCACCCCTGTGGCCTTGCTCCTGGCATATGCCCCAGTGGTTTATGACATAGAACCTCTGAATCTTTCTCAACACAGAATCACAGGCGGCCACTACCAACCCATCAGGCTGGTTGGCAGTGGAAGTGAAAGCCACCCACTTCCCCTTATCCCAGCCACACTGCCTGCTTCTCTAAGGAGGTGAAGGGAGTTGGTCCAAGGCTGAATGACACCAGAACTAGACCCCAGGACTCCCGAGTCCCATCAGCCACCATACTCCGCTGCTGGGGTAAGGAGTGGGTGGGCAGGCAATGGGCTCCTTGGTCACAGCGAGCTGACAGGTTCTCAACCGATGTGAGGGTCTTCCTGCTGCGTGGGAAAGGGGAGGGCTGAGGCCTCACCTCTCCGGAGGTGTGGGAAGCTCCGGGTGCACAGGATGGTCATGAAACGAGTCTCCAGGGAAGTCTTGTCTCCACCGCTGGAGGTGTCTGCTATTTCCTGCACAGCCCAGGTGGGGGCAAGGATTTGGGAGGGAGGACACAAGAAAGCCTTGGTTATTACTCACTTTTGTCTTTGCCTGGCCTGCGGGCAGTTAGAAGTCGCCCTGACCCAGCCACCCGGGGACACTGACATGGGCCTCGCCTTCCTTCCTCAGCCTCCTCAACCCCCTCCAGCTCCCAGGAGCCCTGTGGACTGATACAAGGGCAGCGCCCTGTGACCCCAGGACTGTAACCAAAGGGCACTGGGCACGGGGAAGCGTGTCTGTGCACCTGAACAAGGAAAAATGGCCTCGCCAGTGTTTCCCCAAGTGTCAGCAATGCCGCATGCATTTTAACACACCTCATATATGCTTCCATAGCTACCAGCTCTATTTACATCAATTTTCAACTTCCCTTTTAAAGAACTTATTTCAGGTTAAAAAAAAAAAAAAAAAGTCATGCGGAAAGTGAGTGGCTAATGTTTGGGAAACACTTGCTTGGCCCATTTTTACCCAGTGGGGTTCTTAGAGGAGAGAGAGAAGCTGTGGGGCAAACCCCAAATCCCTGCCTGACTGCCCCGCTCAGCCCCACCGAGAGGCACAGCCACAATCAGACTTCACTCAGAGGCTTTAACATCCATGGGGACACCAAGACACTCACCAAGATCTCAGCAGCCACCTGAGAGCGGGGAGGAGAGAGGGGGAGGCAAGAGTCAGAGGAAGGCCCAGAGAAGGTAACTCTGGGGGCTCTGGGGTGCCAGGGGCTAGGTGCCTGGCTCAGGGTGGCCCCAAGGGGTCTCAGGACCCCAGTGCGAGCAGGAAGGAGGAGAGAAACCCTCTCCCTGACCTTTGGGCTGGGGCTCACAATGGGGATAGGCCTGGAAATTAATCATTAAGTGTCCCCCTGAGGAGTAGGGGGAGGACACAGAACAGGCATCTCGGACAACCTATGGTGACTCCAGACCTAGTGTGCTCATCTCCAAAGTGCTGCATTCCCCCTACCCCTCACCCCGTTCTGAGTTGCAGGGTCCTCAGGAGACCTGTCATTGGACTCCCTCAGGTGACAGAAGAGACAGGAGAGCTGAGGCCTGGAGGGGAGACTTACAAGGGGCATAGAGCCCATCAGGTGTGAAAAAGCCAGCTGTTCAGTCATTTTACGAGGGTCTGTTTTAATCACTGTCTTGTCCCAAGCACAACATTTTGCTGGGACACGACTTTGTGAGGCAAATACTATACTGTGATGTGGAGGGACTGGGGGTGAAATAGAGCCAGTCCTGTGCATCCCGAATGAGTTTTAACCTTGCTTCCGTTCCCAAAACTCTGCCGGCCACTTGATTCTACTGGACAGACTCCTCCTAAACCTTCCAATAGCTTTATGCTTTAGGAAACTCCTTTTCATTTTATAGGTTGGCAATGTCTATCAAAATTTAAAATATACATGTCACGGGATCAAGCAATTGCGTAGCTAGGAATTTGTCGTCCTGATAACGTCTTCCAAGATAATAACACCAGGGTATCAACAGTCTTTGTCATAGAGAAGAATCTGGAAACCACTCATAGAGGACTTGTGAAACAGGCTATACATGGTTCATCCAATATTAAAAAGGAGAGCCACACCGCCATTAAAAAGTATGAGACTGGTCTGCAGTGCTGATGAGGAGAGAGTCTCCATTTAAATTAAGCAAAAAAAGAGAAAAGTACGGCATAACAGTATACAACGATGTGTGACAGTGTTCCTTTTATCTGGATGTGAAAAGATGAATACCAGCTTTTGCATTTTGTTTTCTTTTTCCTGACATTTCATGTTTACATTTTCCCAGCATGCAAATATGTTATTTTTATTCTTTTATGTTAACGTCAAATTGGAGTTATCAGGGCTACTAGGATTATGGGGTGCTTCTGGTTTTTACTTGTAATTTTCTACATTAAAATCAACCTGGCTGGTGTGGCTCAAGGGATTGAGTGCTGGCCTGCAGACTCAAGGGTCGCTGGTTCAATTCCCAATCAGGACACATGCCGGGCCAGGCTCTGGTTGGAGGCATATGAGAGGCAACCACACATTGTTATTTCTCTTTCTATTTCTCCCTCCCTTCACTTCTCTCTAAAAATAAATAGGTAAAATATTTTTCTTTTTTTAATAAGTAAAATCTTTAAAAATAAAATAAAATAAAATGAAATAAACCTCGTGGAATCTTGAGGACATCATGCTAAGTGAAATGAGCCAGTTACGAAAGGACAAATACTGTGTGATGGCAATTACACGAGAGACCTGGAGCAGTTAAATGAACAGAGACAGGAAGTAGAGCGGTGGTTGCCAGGGGCTGGGGAATGAGAAATGGGCAGGTACTACTTCACGGGAACAGCGTTGTGGTTTTACAAGATAAACAACGTTCAGGGGACACATAATGGTTGCACAGCAATGTGGATGTGCTTAATGACACTGAATTGTACAGTGAAAAATGGTTAAGATGGAAAATTTGTTACATTATGTAAATTGTTCTTGTGTCTTAATCTACGTTTCACTACAATTTTTATTTTGTTTTTAAAAAAGATTTTATTTATTATTTTCAGAGAGAGGGGAAGGGAGAGAGGCAGAGAGGGAGAGAGACATCAATGTAGGATTGCCTTTCACCTCACTACAATTTTTAAAATAATTACACTAAAAATGCTTGATACAGTTTTTTAAAAGAGGGGGATGTTTTAAAAACTGAACGAAAAAGAAGGTGTCAAACATTTTTCATCTATTTGGGTCAGAGAAACCCAGACATGTTTTTTTCAAAGGATTGTTAAGATAATATTCGTAGTACGGAAAATCTAGTGGGCTACTAAAATAATTTTCCAAATGGTCAACACAAAATCTTTTCCTTATTAGCCCAGCTACTTCACGCAAAAATTCACCTGGGCGGTTCGTCCCAAAGTGAAACATAGTTAACCCGCTCTGAGATACAAACCCCAAAGAAGTGAAAACGTACCCGCACACAAAAACGTGTATGCACAGGTTTGTAGCAAGCAGCATTATTCATAATAGCCCAAGTGGGCAACCCAAATATCTGTTAGCTGATAAATGGATTTTAAAAAGTGATATATTCGTACAATAAAATATTAGTTGTAAATGGAAAGAGATGAAGGAATATACATGGTATAATATGGATGAACTGTGAAAATATTATGCTAAGGGAAAGAAATCAGTCACAGAAGACCATACACAACATGCTTCCATTTATATGAAATGCCAGAAAGGCAGATCTATAGAGGTTAGTGGTTGCCTGGGGCTGGGGGGTCGGGAGGAAGTGAGAAGGATCTGTGATATGTACAGAGTTTCTCTTGGGGATGATGAAATGTTCTAAGTTTATTGTGGTGATAGTTGTGCAAGGCTGTGAAGACACTAAAAACCACCGACATGACCATTTTAAATGGTCAATGTATGGTATATGGATTATATTTTAATAAAGTTGTCATAGTAAAAAACAATTATCTGGGGACTGAATTACCTAAAACTGGCCACAGTTCTTCATTTCACTCTGGGTCTGTAATTAGATTATCTGTATTCTCTCTGGCTCCACTGGAACACCCAGAGAGAAAGGGAAGCTATTAGCAACTATTGTGTGACAAGAGGTAAACCCTGGACATATGTCACCCTGTTCATAACAGATGCAGACTTCCAAGAGCTTAAGAGGGTGCCAGGTGCCCAGGGTGACAATGCAGAAAGGGGGAGCAGACAACCACTGCCAAGTACTAATGTGCATTATCTAGAATTTTGAGGAAGGATCTTGGCTCTGCATACCAACTACCTTCTACATTTTCCACCAGCACTACCATTTCACCCCTAAAAATGAATTCTAAGGAAAACAATCATGCATGTGACGAAACAGTTGGTTGCTAGGGAAGAGGGCTGGTTAAATAAAGTTTGGTAAATTCTTAAATGAAACAGTCCATAGTCATTAAATGATGTGGACTCTTAAAAATAGCCCTGGCTGGTGGCTCAGTGGAAAGATGATGGCCTACGAACCCAAAGGTCGCTGGTTCGATTCCCAGCCAGGGCACATGACCAGGTTGCAAGCCAGGTCTCTAGCCAGGTCTGTAGCTGGAGGCAGGTGAAAGGCAACCATACATGATGTCTCTCTCCCTCTATGCCTTTCTCCCTTGCCCTCTCTAAAGATAAAAAAATAAAATAAAATAATAATAATAATATGCAACAGTTTTAACAGAATTATTAGTTTTTAGCTATCACAAATCAGGAATGCTATATATAGCATTATATTAAATCTATATTAAATATTATATTAATATTTAACTATATATTAAGTATTATTATAGTTAACGTATATATTAAACGTTACATATATAACAACTAGAATGATATAGTCCAAAATGTTAACAATTGTTTCCTAGCAGGTTCTGGGTTTATTTGTTTGTTTTTTGGGGGGTGGGGTTGTTTTTGTTTTTTGTTTTTGCTTGTCCCTATTTTCTAAAGTTTCTACAAAAGAATAATTTTACTTTTTTAGTTATAAGGACGTGAACCCCACGAAGATTGGGGTCTAGCACCTGTGCATCTGGGAACGCAGCGGAGCTGGGCAGGGCACCGGCTCCTTTGGCAGTTTCCACCCAGGTTCTCTCTCGCCCCTTCTCATCTATCAAGGCTGCCAGCAAGGTTCACCACTGCCCCCTGCTGGTAGCAACTGGAAGCATAACCTTGTAGGTAGACCGAGCACCAGGCGGAAGCACTGGGGTGGAAGATGGATTTGGGATGAGCTTTGGGGTGTAAGCCAGCTTCAAACATCCTCAATTGAAATATAGGGCCCCTCTGTTGAATGAGTGAATGAAGTGCAGCCGCAAAAAGCCACTCTAGGGAGCTGGATTTCCAGGCTAGACAACCCCCCTACCCCTCAATATACCCACTATGGAGCTGGAGTACCCATGAATGGAACCCTGCAGCTTCTGACAGCTGAATTTCAAACCAGGGCCTGAACAACGGGACAGCTGGCTTGGAAGCTGCAGGGAAATAACTATACTGGGTCTTAGAGGGTATTAGATGGTATTAATCTGGGTTTTGGAGCCAGGCAGTTCTGGGTTCAAATCATGCTATGGGCACTTAGAAACTGAACCCTTGGATATAGTATAAGGAGCTTCATTTACCTCCAGTTTGAAAAAGGGGGTGCAGCATTAAAAATTATAAAATAGTCTTAACATCATGCTCAGTACTTAGTAAGCATTCCAATCATTTTATAATTGTCACGTTCCAGTAAGGATCCTTCCAGCTCAGATGCTGCTATAACTCCTACACCTCTGTGGGCGGCACTGGGAACAGAGCTGGTGCCCTGAGTCCCAATCCATCAGCGTTCCTTTCAACCCACCAACTGTACATGCAGAGGGCTGGGTCTGCTGGCTGTGGTATCAATGCCCAACTCCTGGACCTTGAGTGTTTGGGGAACTGGGGACAGGTCAAGGAGAAGAGGCAGTGGCCCAGACCTGGGCCAGGCCACTGGGTGCTGGGAGCCAGGCACAGGTGAGGGAGGACAGTGCAGATGGCCTCAGCAGGGACCACCCAGCCACAGGGACACTTAGGGACAAAGGATTTGGGATTGTCCAGTCTCCATAAGAAGCCATGTCCTGACCTCAAGCTCCCCAGACTTAAGAGCAAGGCAGAAGCAGAGAAGTTGGAGAACCTCTGACCCCCTCCCTTTACTCATTCAATAACTACATATTGAGTTCTGATCATGCCACTTTAGACACATCAGTGAGCAAAACAAAGATCCTAGCCCTTGATAAACTAATTTTCTAGGTTCTCCCAGGATATAATTTTCACTTGGAGCTAATTTCATAGATAAACTGGGGCTGTAGCTATCAGAACCCCTTCCCAGCAGCAAACTCCCAGGCCTGGTCCCTCTGGGATAATTTCCCCAGGGCTACTAATTTGCTGTGTGCCTTTCAGAAGTCATTCACCCTCTCTGGTCCTCTTTACTGGGACCTGAGGAGTTTGATCTGGATGATCCATAGGCCCTTCTAGCTCTGAAGGTCTGGGGCTCTAACCCTAACTCTTCACACAGGAAATACCAGTAAGACCAGCACTACATTCTCGAACACCACCCTGAAAGCTCTAAGAACCTTCAAAGTCTCACTTTTGAGGGTGGAGAGGTGTGAGGGGCCCATAGTCTAAGAGTCTGCCTTGCAAACCAGCCGGGCCCCTCCCAGAAGCCTTCCCCCTCCCAGAGAGCCAGGGCCTGCCATGGGGGACAATGTCAGCTGGAGCTGCTGGGGGTCTTACCTGGGCATCCTCCCGGGCCTGGTCCCGATTTTCTCCTCCCTCCTCACGATTCCCCTGTAGCAGGACCAGTGAGAAAAGTCAGTTCCCAAACAGCCATGTACCCTGTCCTGAGCAACCTCAGGACCTTGCTCAGCCACTCTGCCTCCCTGAACCCTTTTCCTCAGTTGTCACATGGGGACAATAATCCCACCTTCATAGGGCAGGCTTCATGAGCATTACATGTGAACACTTGGAAGGCACATGGCCCCAGACCTGACTAAGACACAGTGAGCTTGCATTAGGGCCTGGCTCCTGGGTTGTGAGAATTCAAGTGATGGTGACGGCAGCTCCAGGTAACAACACAGGGAAAGGTCACCCACATGGCTTTGTCCTGCCAGCTGGGTGCCCAAAAGGCCAGGCTGACAGCCATCAGAGGAGGGTTGCCTGGAGAAGGTGGTACCAAACCAGCTTTGAAAAGGTGAACAACGGAGAAGGCATTGCAGGAGGCAGTAACTGTCTCACCAGTGGGGCTGAATTGGCAAGTGGGGAAGACACCCCCTCTTCATCAGGATTGGCCTCCTGTCCCCTCCCCCGGTCAGCGACCCTGTCTGCCCTCCTCCCAGGGCCCAGGAGGCCTTGCAGGCCAGGGGCCATGAATTCACCCATAAATTCACCCACCGTAGCCAGAGAGATGAGGATCCTTTTGAAGTGGCCTGATGTGTCAGAGCTCAGAGCATCCTCCAGAGATGAGTGATAGTCTGAGACAAAGAAAGGGGGTGTGGGCAGCTACTGGCCAAGAGAATTGACAGAGCAGCAAGCGGGGGTAGGGGGGTGGGGGAGATCCTGGAGGCTCCATCTTGAGCCAGAGCAGTGTTGGGGGTTGTGAAAATGAAGGCGTTTGTAATTGGTTCTTGGGGGCATCCAGCTGTCTATTGATCTTGACCCTGATATGCCCATGGGTCCTTCACCTCCCTCTGCCTCTGTCCCTGGTGAAGTCTCGCCTTTTCCATGTAACAGCCTCCCTGCCTTCACTGTTTCTTCCATTTTCCCTCCTGCATGATGTTTGCAGGACCCACAAGTGCAGCTCTGCCCATGTCACTCCTGGCTCGCAAATTCTACCGTTTTAAAGCTGCTTCCAACAGAAAATGGCTAAACACCTGTGACTGCTATGCCAGGTTCTACAGAATAACAGGGGCTCACTGGTGAAAAAGTCAGTAAGGATTTCAAGATGGCGATGGTGTGGCCCACGATCAAGCTGGTGTCTTCTGACCATGGTCCCGCACAGCTGCCCAGCCTTGGAGCTGCCCCTCCTCTCCAGCGGCCTGGATGCTTTCTCTCCCCTCCCCCTCAGACAAGCTCTCTTCTACCTTTCTCTGGCTGGGACTCTGTCTGGAGCACCCTTTCCCCAGACACAAGGCTGGGACCACCCAGATGCTTATCAAAGTCTCATGGCCCCAGTGGTGCTGGGTGCCGGGCCTCGTTCCCATGGACTCACCTTCCTTATAGGCCTCATTGATGGCCCGGATTTCAGCATTGGTCCGAGTCGCTAGGATTTCGATGAGAGCCTTTTCATCTGTGCCGGCTCCCTAGAATGTCAAGGCAAAGAGCATCTGAACCACATCCCTGGTCTGCATGCAGAGGCCCATGTGCTCTAAGAAACCACCCAGGAGGGGAACACACACAGGCCACCAAGCCTCTTGGATTTTCTCCTTGTACCCACATGTGGCCTCCAGACTGCAGACCGTGGCCCATCATGATTTCCGGAACCTCCCATGAAAACGGCTTTGGACCAAAAATCAAAAAGCAAAGACTATATGGTATATGTGTACGTATCAGAATATAAATATTTATACCTAAGTACATAAAAAGGGCAGCAGACACTCATCACAGTATCAATGACTGTGGTGCCTGGTGGGTGAGAGGTCACAGATGATGTCTATTTCCTTCTCTTTTGCTCTGAGTATGTTTTCTTGAGTTTCCAGTGACCACATATGACTATCAGAAGAAAAAGTCTTGTGCTTGAAGGAAAAATAAGCTCTATTTGTTTATATTTGGATGTGATGACTGATCCATGGATTGATTCCTGAGGCCTCTGGACAAAGGAGGCAGCTCGGGGAATCCACTCTTCATAGGTCCCCATTTTGAGAGAAGTGGACAAATCTGATTGACTAATTGATCGGAAGATTCAAATATCTGTTCAGCACCTGAAAGGTGCCACTCACAGTGCAAGCTGCTGGCACTATGACTGTAAACAAGGAAGACATGCTTTCTGCCCTGGGGGGCTACCGCCCAGTGGTCCCCTGGTCCCCAGACTCTCTGCCCTGAAGCGGACTGAGGGTAACTGAGATCTCTAATAGTATCTTCAGTAAAAGCCAGCATGCGGTGGGGACGGCAAGACCCTCAGAGTGTCCTGAGAACCAGGCTCCAGCCCCCATCCTTCTCCTACTTCTGTATTTGGAAGTCATTCACTTTTTTTTTTTCTTTTTGTCTAGGAATTTTAAAAAGAACAATCATCCTAACTTGCTTTTGGTCAGGGAATGTCTATTCTCCTCCAAATCCTTCAGAGGCCAAAGCCCTAGGGGTTTTGAGGCTGGCAAGTGGCATGAGGGAAACTGAGACAAATAGTTAAGGAAGGCTGAGCAATCAACAGCCTGCTAATAAATCGCAAGATCTTAGCTTCCCTAACCAAGCACTCCTAGGAGGAGATGGTTTCTATCTCTCCTCCCCAGCCATGGAGTGAACGGCTTAAAACACCTTGGCCAACGAGACAGACCATGAAGGCATCAGTGCTAGACAAACGCCAGCACGGGTGAAGTCAGGAGAATACATAACAGAAAAGCCCAATTCGAGCCAGAACAATCCAAGATAAAAGTAAAGCGGTGAAGCGGACCAGAAAATGATCCCCAACTCCCTTATACATTCATTTTGGTGCTTCAGTGTGTCCAGGGACACCCCTAGGAAGCTACTGAATATTCCGCTGAGATTCTCCCCTGTGGCCTCCCTTAAAGCTCCCACCTTCAGAAAACAGATAAGGACCCTGAAGACAAAGGACCCACCGTGTGCGCTCTTTCTTGAGCATGCCTGCCACCCTCTTTTCCTCAGGCGTACACTTCTGCTTTGTTTCTCCTAAACGCTAAGAGTCCCCACGAGACTTGCAACCAGGCGAACAGGAGGCTGTGACCGCTCATCCCGGGCTAAACCCCTAAACTGTCTCCAAGGGCTCCCCTCTTGCCTCTATAACTTGTTTCCTGAACCCACGCAGCCCAGTGTGGCTCACTCCTGTGCAATGGTCTTGCCTCTTCGATCTTAAGCCTTTCCCTCGTTTCACTGTCCCCAGCTTTAATAAGTGTGCGCTCAGAATCACCTGGACTCGTGTTGTGAAATCTTCCCTGCAAAAAGCCAAGAACCCCCACATTTCAGACCCTGCCAGGCGGACCTGCCTCAGTTCTGGCCCCTTTCTGTTGGCAATTTCCTGCAGCTGTCAAGGTCGGGCTCCGGAACCAGACAGACTTGGTCCAAATCCCAGCTCTGCTACCTCACTGCGCGTTAACTCTGACCAAGCAACTTAGCCTGAAAAATGGGGACAAAAGCCTTGCCTTGTGGGTTGATGGGATAGGTTGCTGAGCTGAAACACACAGCCCAAGCTGGGGTACTACATGCTCTTTTTAAAGGACAGTAGCCCTGGAACAACTGGAGGCTTGGAAAGCAAAGGCAACCCAGCAACAGCTGGGCCAGGTCTTCAGAGTTAAGTGCCCTTCACATCTGTGACCTCGCTTGACCCTCCCCCAGCTTTGGAGATCAGGAACGACTGCTCCCGTCTAACACCTGAAAGCACACAGGGTTAGAAGTGTAAGTGGCCCCACAGCACACAGTACACATGAGCAGGGCTGGACTGGAATACAGATTCCAGCTGCTGCTGCTGTTCCTTCCAGATCCATCCTGCTTCCTCTATCCAGGAGACCCCTCTGGACCCCTCTGGTTCCTAGGCATGTGACCCCGCTTGAATCAAGCTCAGTAAAAGCCAAGACTTGGGCAGAAGTCCCAGGACGGAGGAGCTCTTTCCGCTGGAGGTACAGGCCACTAGGATATAACCAAGCCATCTGATGCCCCGGGGAGAGGCTGGCGGAGAGAAAGGAGCCACAGAGGAGGGGTGAGCCAAGGTGGGGGAGACACAAGAGTCCACATCACATTGTTTTCACCCCTGGGTTCAGCCAGGCTGTGTCCTGTCCTTTTCAGTTATAGGAGCCAACATTCCCTTCTGTGTTTAAGCGTGTTTGAATTGGGTGTGGGAGGGGCCCCAAGGAGTTACAGACAATCCATGTAGGCTTTGAGGAGCCCCTGTGTTTCCCCACCCCCCCAGACCTGCAGACTGGACCCCACCCCTTTGGTGCCCACACTGTACCTCCATGGCCTTCTTCAACTGCTTGGCGTCATAATGGTCTGGTGGCATCATCAGCCCCAGAATCAGCCTCGCCAGGTCTCCAGAGATCTCAGACTTTAGGTCAGCCATCAGATCCTGCAAAGGGCAGAGCCAAAGGCACACCTACATCAGCACCTGCCCACACCTGACCCAGGTCAGGGAGGATCTACGGGCTGAGGAAATAGGGGCTCCACGTGGGTGCAAGGAATAGTGAGAGTCTATGCCTGTCTTTGCTGCTGTTGGGTTTCCTGTTAGAGGAAGTCAGAGAGGGTGGGAGAGAGGCACCTCTCCTTGTAGGCAGCAGACAGGGAAGGAGAGGGCAGTGCCATTTCAATCCTGGGGGAAACTTGCCAGCCAAAACTAGGGGTCTCTAAGGCACGATGATGACCAACACTTAGCCTTGAGACCTCAAAGCCTCTCTGTGCAAAGGGAACTGCAGGATATCCAAAGTGCTGCGTGAAAACAGCTCACACCCCTGGTCTCGCCCCAGCTGAGCCTCCAGCAGTTTCGAGTCCTTCATACAACTGTTGCTGATCGTACAGAACTGTGGGGAATGGGGAACCCACACCCCCTGATGGAGACACTCTCAGAACAGGTGACCACGTGGTGTCCCACTGCCATGAAGACCCAGCTTTATGGGCAGAGCTGGCTGGGACAGGCCACACTCCCGCAGAGGAGTGTGGACACAGGGCCCAGTGCCCAGGCCGAGTCCCTTACCCGGCCGAAGTGAGACTTGAAGGTCTGGCGAATCTGCTGCCGCTGGGCATTGCTGCGGTGTGTGATGATGTCGATGATGGTGTCCTCATCCGTTCCTAAGTCACCAAAGCCACGTGGCTCAGAGGCAGGCCTGTGGCCCAGCCTCCCTCAAGCCCCCCATGGGTGGGCTCTGTCCATTTTTGTCAGAGTGGACGCCTGGCCGGGCAGCCACATGCTCCCAGGCTCTTCAGGGAGCCCTGCTCCAGCCCAAGCCACTAACGTCCCTGGATCCCAGCACCACCTCCTGTCTTGTCACGGGAGCAGCAAGCACAGGGTTGAGAGTCAGGGCCCCTGAGTTCTCGTCCTAGCTTGGTGGTGGCTGAGGACATCCCGCTCCCTTCCTGGGGCTCAATTTCCACACCTGAACATGACTGAAGGGCCGCTGGGGACCCTATGTCCCTTCTCTTTGGTTCCCTGAAAGCGGGACCCCAAGCCCCTCCAACCACAGCAGGTTGACTCTGAAAGGCGTCAGCACACCACTCCCCACCTCTCGGAGGAATGCCATCAACCTCAGACCTGGCACAGGACTCTACTTTCAAATGCATTTTTACCCCTGTCATCCCAGAGTCCTAGACTCGTTCCGCAGATGCTCTCGTTCCTGACAAATGAAAACGAGGCCCAGAGAGTAGAGGACTTAACCCAAGGTCCCAGGGAGGTGTGCTCACACAGGCGGGGCCCGGGATGGAGAAAAGGCAAAGGAAGCCCAACCCTAGATGCTCCGTCCCCAGGGGCCTTTCGGAGGGGAGGAGAACCATCCATCCACGGCGCTGTTCTCCCATGAACGGAAGCCTGGACGGGGGTGGCCACCAGGGGGCACTCCCATCTGAGAACTGGGACTCAGACTACAGGGTCCACTTCCCTCAATTCATACAAGAAAAGTGAGATTTGAGGGCTGAAGGATTTGCCCAAAGTCACGCAGTGAGTCAGCAGCAAGGCCAGGGCAAGACCCTACCTTGGTCTCTGGGAAGGGACTGTCCCAAGTCCCTTACAAACTCCCTCTTTCCCGTCCTCAGGGACCGTAGTTGGAGCCCGCTGCTCTGCCCGCCCCACTGTGGACCCCCCAGGCCAGCTCTGCCCCTGTCAGGGCTCCCTTACCAAGCCCCTTCATGGCTTTCCTTAGCGCTTTGGCATCTGCATCAGGGTTGAAGTTGTTGGCTGGACGCACCGTTCCATTCAGCTGCAAGAAGCAGAAATAGACTCAGCAGGTGTCTGGAGGCGTGTCGCGGGCCAGGCCAAGGGGGGAGCATGCGAGGCTGTCCCGTGAGCCCCAAACCAAGCAGCTTGGAGGGGAAAGAGGCGGAGGTGAAGGCGCAGCAGACAGACCCTTGCCCTAGAGCTGAGAGAGGCAGAGACAGACGGGGGGCAAGTGCTGGGCAAGGGACACGTGGCCTGGCTCCTGCCTGCCCCACAGTCAGCTCTGTCCTAGCTCCCCTGGGGCCTCCCCAGTCCCTCAATCTTGTCCTGTCCCCCAGGCCCTTCTGCCTCTTAAAGAGCCACTCCACCTGAAGAGGCCGCAATAATGTTCTGAAATACCAGACAGAGTTTCCCAAGTTCAAGTCACTCCTGAATAGCCTTTGCTCTGTTCTTCATAGTTGTACATGCCCTCTGCTATTTCTCTTTTTACTTAATTCCTTTTTCCTGTTTTACTTAACTGCATTCACTTGGAAATACACTTTTTAAAAGTTTATTTTCTTCTCATTCAAGGGAGGGAGAGAAATATCAATGGGAGAGAAAAACATAGAATGGCTGCCTCCTAGAGCTGGCAACCTCAGCATGTGCCCTGACCAGGAATCAAACCAATGGCCTCTGGTTACGGGACAACTTTGAAATACACTTAAATATTCCTCAAGGGCAAGGTGTTTTATCTATGTGGTTCTTTCGCATATCCTTCAACAGCGCCTGACAGAATTAAGCATTCCAAAAAATACTTGTTAAATTGATGAATGAATGAAAAAAAAAATGTCACGTTACTATTATAAACAGGAAGTTGGTACCATGTTCCATAAACACACCAGAATAACTCCTGCCAGTAAATGTAATCCAAACAAAAAACCCACATTGTCAAATACGTATCAGCACATGTAAACAAGATGCCGGTCTTGTCAAAAGCAAAAACTCTGAACTTGAAACTGGCTGTCTCAGCTCCCTGACTTTGTGAAAAAGGAAAATCGGCAAGGGTGGCAGAGACGGGGAGCTAAATCGAGACCCTTTCCCTGACATTATCAGAAAGATTGAAGAAACTGAAAAGGAGCAGCTTTCTCACCATGTGAGGGTCAACGTTTACTGCCATCCCCTCCCCAAACTAACTCCATGTCTCGTATGAGTTAAGGATCATACATCACTACCGGTCTTGCCTTATAATTTGGGAAACACTGTCCTTGAACATCAGAGATCAAAGCTGTTCAAGGGCGCAGAGACAGCCATGCCTATCTGGCACCCTCACTTTAAAGGCGGAGACCAAGGCTCAGGGAAAAGTGGGGACCTGCCTAACATCACAGGTTCCACATAGGTTTGTGTGGACCAAGTGCTTCCAGCCCCCGAAATGGTTTGCTCCAAACACGTCTGTGAAAACTTTCACTCTCGCCCTTTGTGGAGTTTGGGTCTGAGGATGGTCAGCACAACCTTGAATCCTCCAGTGCACCCCTGGATGCCCCTCTGTTCTCAGCTTTCAGGCCTCCTGACCCCAAGTGTTGGGGCCAGGATGGGACAGGTTCCTCCGTGGAAGCAGCCAGGTTAGTAGTTAGTGGACCAGGACATTTCCCGGCGTGTCAGAAGTAAATGCAGGAAACAGAGGCCCACACCAGAGTGCCCACCCCCAGCTCATCACTCCAAGGAGAAAAGGAAGCTTCAGATGTGACAAGCAAGGCCTCGGCTGGCCACCAGGGGGCAGCTGGGTGCTAACCAGAAGACAAGGAAGGCGCAGGGGCGAGCAGAAGAGTGGAAGCTTGTGGTCAAGAGGTCAAGCAGGCGGTGGGGAGGGTCTGACCTCTACTCGGGCCACTGCACTAAGCTCCCACATCTGATAGGCCACCTGCGCTGCCTCCGGGAAGAACTGGCCAGCGGCACTGGAATGGAGGGGATTGAGGGGAGGACAGGAGGGAATGTCATCGTAGGTAACACTCTACACATGCAACCCACAGCACACATACATGGGCATGCATGCAAACACACACACACACACACACACACACACACACACACTTTAAGTAAATCCATCTACCTTCTCTCTAGCCAACGCCTCATCTAGTCACCAGACCCCTCACTCCATTTCTGAGGACCTTTACCTCCTCTTGAGATCCCCCTGCAATGCTGGCTGTGCCCAACAGCCTTCCTGGTCCCAGGTCCCAAGCAGGACAGCCTTTCTCCAATCCCTCAACCTCCCCTTTCTTCCTTGTAATCCGAGGGAGTCCTGTTCATGTCTCCCCAGCAAGTCCACGACCAGCTTACAGCCACACTGTCACTGCAGCTCTTGCTGCAGAGCACCTGGGCATGTCAGGTGCTCAGTAAATGTCTGCTGCGCTGAATAACAAAGGGTAACAGGAGTCTTGTAGCCCTTATTTAACTGGACCCTCATCAGCCCAGAAGGGAAATCTCAGTACCTACAGTTCTCCTCCTAAGCACATAATTATGGCCAAGCTGTGCTCTGACGGCTCCCCTACCCTAAGGAGAGGTTCATATGCCAGGAACAGACAGGCCTCCCGGCTCTGCTTCTTCACGGCCTCCTCTTTGTTCCCAGCATTCTACAAAAGTGTGACCACAGCCACACAAGTGGACCAGGCCTCTCATTCCAGGGCCTTTCCTCCATCCCAGACACTCCCCCAAGACCCTGTCTTCCCTGCCATGCTCCTAGCCTTCCTCCCCAGTCTCAGCCTCATTCTCTTCAGGAGCGTCCCTAGTCTGGGTTATGCACCTGTCACAGGCTCGTGTTCCTTCCCCCTCACAGGACTGCCGCGCACACATGCCTGCGCCGGCCTTGCTGGGCTGCACATGTCGCCAGGTGCTTCCCACGGAGGCACTTAGTTAGGGCTAACGTGCCGAGTAATGAGGAGGGAGAGCAGGTGCCTGTACTTCTGCCCAGGGGTGGATGATGAAACTGGGAAGCAGCTATGAAGTAGTAGGTCCTGGCCCACACCCCCGCCTGACTCCCCAGGTTCACAGGAGCAGACATCTTCATGTACGAGAGACCACGTTCACACACACAGACACTCACTCACCAGCATGGCTCTCCTGGCTGGGAGGGTCCCCAGGCTCACCCAATCCATCCCTTGGGATGAGGAGGGACCAGGACAGTCCAGGCCTGCCACCCTACCCGCCGAGGCCACGGCCCCAGGGTCAAGGGCCACTTACTCATCATCTCCCCCACACAGCTTCAGCAGAGCCTTCTTGTAGTCACCAGAGGTGTCATTCTGGGGACAAAGAGAGAGAAATGTTACCTCTCACCCAACCCTGGGGTCCTCCCAAAGACAGAAGGTGCTACAGAGCTCCAAACAGGGGAGGGCTAAACGTTTCTTCATAGCAGCCCTGACTGTCATCTTGCCTGCAGGTGACTGAGGCCACCAAAGAGGGGTGTGCTGGTAAATCTTTAACAACTGGGTCTCTGGGGAAAAAAGCAAACATGTCCCGATTTGCAGCATTTGCCCATTTCTGTGGTGTAACTACTTCCAACAGACAATTCTAAGCTACCAAGAGGACTTCACAGAATGTGACATTAAGGAGAGATGCTCACTGTTCTGCTCGCTAAGCCAGCAAGAGTGTACTGCTGCCACCAGATAAGCCCTCCCAAGTGAGAACAGGGCTCCGGGGACAAATGCCTTGGGAAGCATGGCACATGCAACAAACGTACATCTGACAGATGCGGCATGTTCTGTACCCCTCTTGGAGCCCCCGGTTAAAAGCTGTGAGAAGTTCTGAGATAAAGAAGCTGGCTGATCTTTGCTTATTCTAGTTTTAGTCCAAACATTTTCCCCATGGAACCTTTTTTGCACAGAATGCCTATATAATTTTAGAAATACATTTGGGAGAACACAACTTGAACTCAGAAAGCTTTTTCCCTTTTGTCCGAGCCTAGAGGCAGCCAGGGTGGAAGGTGTTAACGAATCTGGTTCGAACTACAGGATGCATGGGAATCCACTGGAGAAAAACACTTGCCCATGTGACAGTGACCAATGCACAATGCCCTAATCAGACACCTGATGCCACACCCACTGCAGCTTGCAAACTTAAGAAAAAAAATATGTGCCAACAGAAGCCCTCGACAGGACTTTTGTGGGCCCTCAAAGGCCAGAAATCTCATTCCCTCACCCCATGGGCCCTCAAGCTGGGCTAGGAGCAGTCCTTTCCCCTCAATCCCCAATGAACCGTTACCAGCTCCCATATTGGTCTCCTTCCCCCTTAACCCCCAATGTGCCTGCTCCCACATTGGCCTCCGGGTGATCTCTCACAGCAAGGCTACTCTGACATCATTCACCCCCAAAAAGGAGGAAAAAACCCAACTTTACATCAGTCGCTTGATCAAGCCCCAAGCTAGACAAGCCAGAGTCACCAACTGGCCTGGGGCCAAGGGGTCCCAAGGGAACTCTGATTTGTGTTCTTTGGTGTCACCCCTTCCTCCAGGAGACTGAACTCCGATCACCCCGGGAGGGAGTCCTCACCCTGGATTCAGCCTGCGTGCCCACGACCCTGCCCTGCCTTCCTCTTACGAGGTACCTCAAGTACCTCACCTCTCACAAGCACTGCCAGACACATGCTTTCTGTTGAATGGCCTTCAATCCCCTGAATGTGCCACCAGGCAGGGGCCCCTGGAGTCCCCAAGAGACTCCAGCTTTCTAGGACAGTCATTCCCAACCCTAGGTCTCAACAGAAAGCCCTGTGGCCCCCTGTGCACCTCATTGGCTCCGCTTACCTTGATCATGTTGTACAGGGACTTCTCATACTTGGTCCGGAAGATCTCCCGAATGTCAAGCATGTCCAGCTCACTGCGGGAGACCATGATGCGGATCAGGGTGTTGTCCCGAGTCCCCAGGCCCTGGAAGACAAGTGGGTTTGGAGGCCCGGGGAGTTGAGAGGAGGCTAGAGCATTGACAGTTCCCAGCTTCGTTGAAAATACAGTTTTCCTAATAAAACATTACAGTCGAAAACAAAGGAAGCATGGCCGTGACCCCTCCTGTGTCTCTCCTGCTTTTATCTCCATCCTTCCCCCTGACATCACTCTCATCCTTGATTTTCCTTATTTTACCTAGCTTTGTAACTATGCCATTTATTGTTTTGGTTTGCATTTTTTAATTTTTAATTTTAGAGAGAGGAAAGAAGTGGGAGAGGGAGGGAAGAAGGGGAAGAGGAAGAGAGGGAGAGAGGAAGAGAGAGGAAGAGAGACAGAGAGAGAGAGATTTATTTGTCGTATGGCCCGTCCATGTATTCATTGGTTGATTCCCATATGTGCCCCAACCAGGAAACGAACCTGCAACCTTGGGACATGGGGACCAGGCTCCAACCAACGAAGCTACATGGATAGGGCTAGTTTTGCACATTTTGAACCTTTTTTTTTTAATTGATTTGAGAGACAGGCTGTGAAAGAGAGAGAATGAGAAAGAGAGCGAGGAAGGGTTTATTGTTCCGGTTATTTCTGTAGTCACTGTGCTTCTTGTATGTGCCCTGACTGGACAGTGAACCTGCACCGTTGGTGTATCAGACAACGGTGAGCTGAGCTACCTGGCCAGGGCCCATTTTGGATCCCTGTCCCTATGCCACTGCGTATTTATTTTTCCTGCTACCACTGTTGGACACTGCGTTGTTTCTAGTTTCTTCCTAACACGGACAATACTGAGATGGCCACTGCGAGCGCAGGCACATAACCACCAACTCTTTAGGGCCGAGCTGCGGCCCCGGCTCCCGCACTGGAAGACACAGGGCAGCTCCCATCCACTGCCTATGTGAGAGGGCCCTGCAGGGGACCTGGCCTGTGGCCTCTGGCCACAAACACCTGCATTCATTTTCACCGTGTGCTGTGGAAATATCATCAGTTCTGCAAGTCCTGTGCACAAAGTACTGGGAAGTGCTGTCAGCGTGCCCAGAGTGAAATCATGGGGCCACGATTGAGCATCGTGAGTCTTAGCACATGTGCCCAAGGGCTTTCTGCTTACCTGCGTCCTCTCCATAACAATGTCCTGACTGATCAATGTTTTCTAAAAGTGCAGCTTCCAACCATCTGGCTGCCTGGATCGGGTACAGGCAGCCACAGAGC
Source organism: Noctilio leporinus (assembly GCA_004026585.1). Classification (NCBI taxonomy): domain Eukaryota; kingdom Metazoa; phylum Chordata; class Mammalia; order Chiroptera; family Noctilionidae; genus Noctilio; species Noctilio leporinus. Next base: position 93,164 of record PVIW01002780.1, on the reverse strand, counting down.
AGGTAGGTGTGCGGTGGGAGGCAACATCCTAGGCTCTGGAGCTCACCTGGGACAAAGGGCCCTTACTCTGACCTGTGGCCAATCCCTGAAAGTGACCTTGGCCTGTGGGCCATAAGGACTTGCCCGAGAGTCCCCATTGTCCTGGTGGGTAGGCAGAGACCCCGTCACCCATCACGTCACACCACACCCATCACGTCACACCACACCCATCACGTACCTTCATGGCCTTGAACAGCCTCTCTGCAAAATACTCTGGAGTGCTCCGGATACACTTGACTGAGAAAAAGAAGAGCTAGTTGTTCTGGCTGCCTCAGGAAGAAGATGGGGTGACCCGACCCTTTCTCTGTTTCCATACGGGGCTACCAAGTTCAAACCCAGGGACAACCCTGGGTCCTGACCACCTGCAACCATGGGGCATCCCAGACCTGCTCACTTTCATCCCAAACCCAGGGGATAAAGGAATCAGGAAATGGGCCTGTTGTCTGGTTCCTTTGTAAAGATTAAACCCTCAACCCAGTGCCTGCCATAAAGTACCTGCTGCACAAAGCCTGCTCTCCGGGTCACTATTTCCTAAACCCCCGCCCAGGGCCCTTTCCTCCTCCTACCACACACCGAGGTGCTTGGTGCTCGAGGCCTGACCCCTTGCCTCCCCGGCCTCAGCCACGCTGCTCCAGCCAAACCTTTGGAATTCACTGCCCACCTGGTCCTCACCTTTCCACCCCTATGCCACAGAATCCCCCTTTTCCATTCTCAGTACCTGGTTCTCGGGCCCAGACCCCAAACACCCACAGAGCCCCAAAAAGCCACAGCAGGACGTACCCACAGCCAGCATCAGCTTCTCAAAGTCTCCGGACAGCTCCCCTCTGATGCTGGCTTCGATGGGCTTCCCCGTGGTCTTCAGATACTCATCAAACACTGAGTGAGACAGAGAAGAGTCAGGGGTGACAAGACTGTCCCCAGGGCATTGTGAACAATCAGGGATATCAGAAGGGGAGAGCGCAGTGGCTGGAACAGGAGGGCCCACATGAAGGTAGGGCTGATACTTTGGGAGGTGGCAGGGGGGTTATGCACATCACCAGCCAGCATGCCAGCATGCCATCATGCTGCGTGTGCTGTGACAGACTGTATACACCTCCTGCTCCCACATGAAGAAGGACTGGCATTTACATGACAGGGCCAACCATCCTGTTACAGACGTTGGTAAAGTCTATACCCACTGTCTAATAAAACCAGGATGGTCAGCAATCCGAAACTATTGTGCTCTACTAATCGAAGAGGGAAAGAGAATGGAGTTCTTAGCACAACCCCAAGGGGGCAGCTGTCAGCTTTTCTGGCCCTTACCCAACCGCAGATGCTGCTTGCTGCGATTTCCCAAAATGTAAATGAACTGGGCTTCATCTGTTCCCCATTTCAGTTCCCCAGCCTCGTACAGGTCCTGAAGAGGAAGAGGATACATTAACTGAAAGAGGAAACCTCAAGACCAAGCCACTCAGAATCAATGTTCAGTCCCGGAACATACCAGGACCTGGGGGTCTCAGGTCCTTTGCATATTCATTTCACCCTTTCTTTCAGGGAAAACTACTCAGCCTTCAAGTTCCACATGTCCTGTTTGTTCTCAAAGCACTTCCTGGTGCCCCAGACAGAGCCCTGTTTCTCTCCCTCCCTCTCTCTTCGGGGCTCCTATAGCTTTCTGTTTGTTTATAGCTTTGATCCACTGTGTAAATACAATGATTTCTTCATATGCCTGTCTCTCCACTCTGACATGGATTCCTCTAGGACAGAGACTATGTCTTAGCATTTTCCACATCGGCCTCTGCAGTATTACTGGCATATAGTGGGGCTCAAAATACCTGAAAGGTATGGTATATTCAGGGGGAAGGTGTTTACGTGATTAATATAAGCCTGTCTCTCCCAGTATTGTCTGATTTTAGGTCATTAGTGATTCCCCGTTGCTTGGCAGAGTGCCTGTAGGTGTTCAACAAATATTAACTGAAATAGTGAAAAAATGATGAAAGCTCCAAAATACATCTTCCTAACTTGACTTATGTTGTATACCTTGGAAAGATAACATAAATCCTTTCTTTGGCAAAGCACCATATAAATGATGGCTGTGAGTCAAGTTATTTCTGATATATAATGCAAATTATTTAGCCACCAGTCCTTCCCCATCCCAAAAGCCCCCTTGCTGTGCCTGGGGGCCTCCCTCAGGGTTTGTTTACCTTCACATCTTGTTGCACCAAGTCCTCACTCACAATGTCATCCTCCTCCCTGGTGCCCTGGGCAGAGAGACAGACGTGGTTCAGAGGCCAGAGCCAAAGGAAGCCCTCGGTGCCAGGTGGAGACAGGGAACTCTGGGAAAACTGGTGCCCGTAAGTGTCCAGGAGCAGGAACTTAGAGCAGCCACTGCACCAAGATTACAACATCTATTTTGTCTGGAATCACAGGCCCTCCTGCTGGCTTTTCCCATCATCCTTAGAGCTGGGACCAAATGGGGGAGTTCCTCCAGGTGCCCCCATTCCAGAGGAAGCCAGAGCCCTGTACTAAAACAACTCCGAGGGCAGGATCCCAGCCACAGGTCTCGGCATGGCCCATGATGTCCCCAACAATATCATATGTGCTCCCGTAATTCCAAGAATTCACCACTCAGGATCTGAGACCTGGGCCCTCAGATCTGAGCCCATAAGCTATGAAGGTGCCAAATCCCATTGGTATTTGTTGCTTCCCCCAGGCCATTTGCCCCATGTGACAGAGGACACTTGCAGGGGACAGCCCTACTGAGCTGGCCGGTTACACCGGGAGAGGTCAAGCTGATGCTTATTTCTTCTTCCCCCTGGATTGTGCATTTCAGAATCTCAAACCCCTGGCTCTCTTTGGGACCCAACCTATGCGGACAGCTTATAACAGCCATGCCATGTCACCACCCAGCTGGCATCAGATGCTGACAAAGTGACATCCTCAACTCTAAGGCACAGGCTGGAACTCTCCTCTCCAGAACAGCCCTTGGAAAACAGCGGTGAAGTCAAACTTTTCCACCCCCAAAGTTTCTGATTAAGCCACCAGCCACTTGTTACGGGAGGTGGATTGTCACTGTAATGGCAGGAAGAGAACTGGTATCAAGTGGGGAGGGGGAAGAAAGTGACACTTTATACTTGACTATAAAGCTTCCTAAAGGTTTGGTCCTTGGAGAAAGGCTTGACGCATCTCAACGCTTGTTCCCCAGGGTCTGCAGTCAGAGCTGGCCACGCGGCTGGCCAGATAATGGTGAAGGGGCAGGTGAGACCTGTTCTCCAGCACGCCCACCGGTCATGCAAAGGCAGGCCTGCTGTTGCCACACCTGCAATTATTTCAAATAACCCAGAAATCTGGTTTTCTAACAAAATCTCCCTATTTATAACTAACTAAAAGAAACCACATTGTAGCCCTGGCTGGTGGCACAGTAGATAAGGTGCCGGCCTGCAACCCCAAAGGTCGCTGGTTCGATTCCCCAGCCAGGGCACATAACGAGGTTGCAAGCCAGGTCTCCAGCCAGGTCCGTAGCTGGAGGTAGGTGAAAGGCAACCTTACATTGATGTCTCTCTCCCTCCCTCCCTTTCCCTCTCTCTAAAAATAATAAATAAAATTTTAAAAAAAGAAACCACATTGTGTGGGAAAACAAAGGGGAAAATCCCAACTGGGCAGGCTGAGTTCAGCTGAGGACCCCAGCTTGCAGCCTCTTTATGTCTGTTTTATGTGCTGCTTTGGTTGAGGGAGGAGCAGCACTGCAGGGGCCCCAGGAATGCTACAGCCCTGGCTGGAAAAGCAGGGGAGGCCTGGAGGAAAGGACAGGGGTGGATGTGGGGAGGGGAAAGAGGTCATGGGAGAGGGCATTGGTGGGCATAAGAGAGAAGGATGTGTGCAAAGGAAAATGTGGGTCACCTGTTGATGCAAACTGGGGTAACAGAGCAGATGTCTGGATGCTCAGATCCCACACCAGGTGAGTCAGAAGGGAACCATCTCAAGTTCAAGGACAAAGTGGGCAGAACGGGAGGGAGTGGCCACAGTATATGAGGACTTATACCCATGGAGCCACCAAGAGGCCTCTCACAGGCTACCATGTCTGTGGGGACAGGAAGGTGTCCACAGCCCTCTGCCTGCACTGTTCGAGAACTCAGGGGAGGGCGCCAAATGGACCAACCTGGAGCAGAACCACGAGCATCTTCTGGAAGTGGCCAGAGGTGTCACCAATGATGTCAGCTTCCAGGTCTCGCTCATAGGCTGCAAGGTTGGAACACAAGCTCTAGTCCCATGCCCAGAGGACCCTGGGCATCCAGGAGAAAGGTCCCTGCTGCCCCCAAATGATCAGATATTGATTACAAATCCCATAACCCAGTCCCCAGGACCGCCATGGCAAGACCCAGGGTGTATTTTCAGAGTTCCTTTGTACTGATCCATGATGTGATAAGATGGAAGCTGTCCATTTCTCTCTGTTCCCACCTGTGCTACCCTCCTCTGGGCACCATCATCGCTCACTGGAGAGTAGCAATAGCTTTCAGACTCCTCTCCAAGTTTGCTCTCACTCCCTTTTCATCCACTGCAACAAAGGCAACCACCTTAAAGCCCACATTTGATCATGGGCTCCCCTACTTCACACTGGACTTAGAACAAAACATGATCTCTTTCTCCTGGCCTACAGGAGCCTGCACCCAGACCTCCATGGCTCCTGCCTTATACAGGTTACACCAGGTTCATTTCTGCCCCAGGGCCTTTGGACATGCTGGTCCCTCGGCCTGCCAGGATATCCTCCCCACTCTTTATAGTACAGGCTCCTTCTCATTTCCTCTCAAGACAGGCTTCCCCTGACCACCTGTTGGAAGCAGGGCTTCTCCAGTTAAGTTTGATTCTTACTTGTTTCCTTCATGATACAATCCTAGGTCATCATCATATTTGCCTGTTTGGTGTCTGTATCCTGCATTATCTCATTAGTCTACAAGTTCTAGGAGGCAGGGCCTACCTACGTGGGTTTTGCCAATTACCATACCCTTAGAACCTAGCACACTGCTCAGCACTGAATAGGGATTGGGTTGGCCCAAAAGTCCATTAAATGTTTTCTGTAAAATAAAAGCCACTTTTTTCATTTGTACCAATGGCTTTATTGATCTGGATGATCTAGAATATGTTAGCCACCTCCCACTATTGGTTTCTAGTGTGTGGAGGTCAGGGGTGCTACTAAATACCTTCCAATGCATAAGGCAGCCCCACAGCAAAAATTATTTGGCCAAAATGTCAATAGTGCCCTGGATGGGGTGGCTTAGTAAATTGAGCACAGGCCTTCAAACCAAAGAGTCCCTGGTTCAGTTCCCAGTTAGGGCACATGGTAGGTTTGTGGGCCAGGTCCCCAGTTGGGGGTGCCTGAGAGGCAACATTGCTATTTCCCTCTTTTTCTCCCTCCCTTCTCCTCTCTCTAAAAATAATATTAAAAAAGTAATGTCACCTTGGCTGGTGACATAGTGGATAAGGTGTCAGCCTGCAAACCCAAAGGTCGCTGGTTCGATTCCCAGCCAGGGCACATAACCAGATTGCAAGCCAGGTCTCCAGCCAGGTCTGTAGCTGGAGGCAGGTGAAAGGCAACCATACATTGATGTCTCTCTCCCTCTCCACCTATCTCTCTTCCCCCCTCTCTAAAAATAATAAATAAAACCTTAAAAAAAAAAAAAAAAAAAGCAATATCAATAGACCCAGAACCTTTGCAAACCATTTTTGAAACATTTGCTCTGTCACAGCATCTTCTCCATACACTGCACAAATCTTTTCTTTTTGCACTTCAGTTATTATTCTTGAAATAATAAAGCATCAATACACTGAAAATGTTGCATATTTTCTTCCATCTTCAATATTAAAATGGCTGCACAAAAAGTCACCAATTTTGATAAATTTTTTTCTAATGCACGCTGATACGACAGCTATCATAATACATTCTAACAAAATTGTTTTAGATGAAGTTAAGCACTACTAAAGCCACGGTATGGAAAACATCATAACGGACTTTTTGGTCAACCCAGCATTATTGGATGGCCAGGCAGATAAACCGATGAAAGGGAAGGAGCAAAGAAGGTGGCTGAGTCTTCACCATCGCCATTACCCCCGTTTCACAGCTAAGAATCCTGCCCATCTCACCATCTTTGTACGCTGCCACCAGCTGGTGGATCTGCTCATTGGTCCGGGAAGCCAAGATCTCGATGAGGCACTTCTCATCAGTGCCAATGCCCTGGCAGAAGAGAAGGGACACATGAGTCAAGCGAGGGCTGGCATGGGAGGTGACTGGCCATGGGCTGGGTTCCTGGAATGGTCAGAGCTAGGATACCCCCAGCATTTAAGGGCCTCTTAGGGCAACTCATAAGCACCAACTGGGAAATACTGCCCCAAGTATCAAAATACATGGGTTCTAGTCCCACTTCTGTCTGTAGCTTGCCTTGTGACCTCTCATTAACAAACTTTTGTCTTTCTGGGTCTCCGTTTTCTCATCTGTAAAATGGGCTGTTCTACGACCTCACAGGGAGATGGTGAAGGTAATGATCTCTCTCATTGCTAAGCTGATCAGTTCATGAGATGAATTCTCGTCTAATAGCTCACCTGAGGGAAAGATCAAGGCACCTGATCAATTGTCAGGTGTTAGGTACACAGGAGGACTTTTGATCTCTCCTTGCTTCCTTGGGAAGAACCCATAATCTCAACCAGCATGAACTGCTCCTCACATCCCAAACAAGCTTCACAGGCTCTCCGCCCTGGAATGATCTTCCCATTCTGATCAACCAGATCTGCTCCAAGCTTTTTTTGATCCTCTTACCTTAAGCCACGCTGAGCCCAGGGCCTACCCACCTAACCTCCTTTAGTTTACCACAGGCCTTTGGGTATGGGATACAATTAGTCTCTTGTGCTACATCCTACTTCCTCAGGACTGGAAGCTACTGATGTAGGGTCTGGGCCAAGGGCCTCCTTTCATCGGGTGTGCCTCATACTGGCACCTGTCCCATGACTGTCCACCTGTAGGAGACTGTGGCACCGGGCTGGGATAGGGTCTGGGCAAGCAGCCTCTAACAACAGGGCCCATCCACAGGGGTTCAGAGCTGCCTGAACACCTGCTGAAGAGGCCCGAATCTTCCCTCAACACCGCCCCGGCTCCCCGCCACGCACACACCCACGCTCCTCACCGAAAGAGCATCTTTAATTTCCTTGGCGTCGCAGTAGGCAAGGGGCCTCATCAGGCCCACAATCAGCCGTTCGAACTTCCCAGTCAGCTCGTACTTCAAGTCCGCGATGAGGTCCTGCCAGACACGGCGGGGAGGGAGGAGCAGTTCTGATTAAGAATCCCACCTACTGACCGCATGCTCTGCGCAGGCTCTAGGCTACGCCGGCTCATTTAACTGTCCCTCTTGGAGGCACGTGCTACTATCAACCCAAAGAAGAAGTAGCCGTAGAGACACCTGGGAACTGCTCAAAGTCACGCAGCTTGTAAACGGCAGTGCAGAGTGCAAGCCCACAGCGTCCTGCCCCTTCCCCACCACTGCTTATTTACTTGTTTATTGTGCCCCTCTCCCACCCTCTGTGAGTCCAGGGGTGGACACCTCCCTCACAGGTCCTGTTCACCCGTGTAGCCCTGACACCCAGCGCTGTGCCCAGCGCACAGCAAACGCTCTGGGCCATTTGTGCCAGAATGGTCCCTGACTGAAGAGAAGAGGTACAGGGGCCAGAAGTGCCAGCCCGGGAGTTGACCTGCAGTAAAATAGTCAGGAAAGACCCTGAAGGAACACACTGGGGAATGAAATCATCCCTCCAGTTGCCATGGTTACCTTGCCATAGAGGGACTTGTAGCTCTGGCAGACCTCCTGCCTCTGCCTGTTGCTCCGGGAGGTGATCAGCTCCAGTATGGCCTCCTTGTCACTGCCTGGAAGAGGGAAAGGCACCTGTCATCCTCCCCTGACCTTCCTCCAGGGAGCCCACCAGGATTGCACCCATCTACTCATGAGGTGGTGGATCACAGAGGAGGATCTAAAGGGCCCCGTTATCCCCCACTAAGAAGGATCATAGCACACAGTAGGTGAGCTCAGAGGGCCTGTCATTCAGATCCTCATCACAAAAATAAGGAAACTGAGGCCTGGGTGGCGGGTAAGGACCCACCCAAGGTCTCATAGGGATCCTGGCTTAGAAAAACTCAGGGGTCCCAATACCCAGGACAGGTTCTTTCAACACAGGAAACAAAAGAGAATAGGAAGAACAAAATTCAGGATAGTGGTTACCCTGAGAGGGTCATCAAAAGGAGGACCTGCAAGGAGGTTCCAACTATATGAGGAGGCAAATGTTATTTCTCAAGTTGGGTGGCAGGTCTGTGGGTGAAGCTTTTATTATTGGTCTAAAATATTTCATGATTAAATGATGAAAAATTAAAACGAGGAGACAACGCCCTAGCTGGTGGCACAGTGGATAAGGTGCCGGCCTGAGAACCCAAAAGTCACTGGTTTGAGTCCCATCCAGGGCACATAACCAGGTTGCAAGCCAGGTTTCCAGCTAGGTCTGTAGCTAGAGGCAGGTGAAAGGCAACCATACATTGCTGCCTCTCTCCTTCTTTGCCTTTCTCCCTTCCCCTCTCCCTGAAAACAATAAATAAAATCTTTAAATAAAAAGAGGAGACAAAAGGATGAGCAAGTGCATCTTACCATCTCACCCCCACCCCCTAAAGGGCTTTGGGATGTGCCCACCTGTGGGGTACCCCCAAGCCTCTTTCCCTGTGACCCCACTCCCAGCGGCTGAGCACCCACCAAAGCCCTTCATGGCGGTGTACAGAGCCTCAGCATCCTGGTTGGCGTCAAAGTCTGGGAAATCATGAATAGAGCCGCGGTACTTGGCACCCTGTGGAGATAAAGCAGAGGGGGAGCTGCTGACCCTAACCCTGGCCCTCCCTCTGGCCCTGAACAGGCTGCCCTGCCCCAAATCCCGGTCACACCCCCAGCCCCGGCCACAGGTGGAGTCCAGGCTGAGCAGCAACCCCTTAAAGTTGAGTGTTGGCCACAGAAAGCCTGGGGACTGTGGGGATGACCCCGAAGACGGTACCACATTCGGGCATGCAGGAGGTGGCTCAGCCGGCCTGCACCACTTTCCTGGAACCCAGGAGAGATACGAAGCCAGGCTGAGTCCAGGGGCTGGAAATGATCCCTACAAGAGTGATAAGGGGCCCTGGCTGGTAGCACGTGGATAAGGTGCCGGCCTGTGAACCCAAAGGTCGCAGGTTCGATTCCTCAGCCAGGGCACATAACCAGGTTGCAAACCAGGTCTCCGGTCAGGTCTGTGGCTGGAGGCAGGTGAAACGCAACCATACATTGATGTCTCTCTCCCTCTCTGCCTCTCTCCCTTTCCCCTCTCTCTAAAAATAATGAAATAAATTAAAAAAAAAAAAAAAAGAGTGATAAGAGCCCCTCATATCTTTATGGCACTTCCTGAGTTACAAAGCCCTTTTGCTTCCATTGCGATTATTTTAGCAACTTGGAGAAGCACTGAAGATAGTCTCCATCACAGAAACAAAGGAACCAAGCCCCGAGGAGGGAAGCCAGGGTCCCTGGAACCCAGGTCTCTAGCCTGTTTCCCCTTTTCTCTCCCGCTTCAGAAACCCTATAGCTGCCAGCTTCTGGAGTCGGGGTCCTGGCCCCGGGAGCTCACAGCCACCCTCAGAATCAATGCTAAGACAAGGCACTGCTCCTCTGGGACCAGTAAACTAAGCTGTGAACTGGTATCTGAGGATAAGCTGGCTGGGTCCTTGGGGAACAGGGAAGGAGAGGCAGAGCCAGAGGGTCTCAGACATCAAACCTGAATGCACACTAGGCTGGTTCACACAGGGAAGTCAGATGTGGATCACCTACAGGGCCAAAGAAGCATGGGGTCCCCGAGAGAGAGATCTGAGGGCCAAAGGTGCTGGGGCCCCAGGCCCTCGGCACACACTTGGGGGCAGAGCACTGGACCTGGGCCAGGTGAAATGCTATAAACTATAGATTCAGGGAGAAGGAAGACCTGACCCTGTGTTTCATAAGCTTCTGACCCAAGGGAGAAGAGAGACAAGCATGAGCACATGAGCACAAAGTTTGTAGTAAACACCTAAGACAGAGGCAAAGAGAAAAGAGTGGAGGTCAAGTCCAGCTGGGGGAGGGAAGCAGGAAAGGCTTCCTGCAAGCGGTGGAGGGGGGGCGGGGGAGTGGCTCATAAACTGTGCCTTGAAGGAGGAAGAGGTGGACAGGCCGAAATGAGCCTCCAATCAACTCCTGCACCTCCCAGTGCCGGAACTGTGGCACTTGGATGCTCTTTGGTTTCTGTCTGCAGTTGCTGGCTCCTCTGAGGAATGCACGCGTGGGTGTTGGGTTGCTATTTAAAGTTCCGACAGGGCGGGTGATCAGAAAGGGACACAGTCCTCTTCCCGCCATCAGTGAATCCCTTGCAACCTGATCACAGCCCTGGGCAGAGAAGGAAAAAGTGACACGTGCCAAATACTGGGACCTGAAAAGAGATAGTCCCTTTAAAAAGCTCTGTGAGTCGCTGTGCTGCTCACGGCTGCATTCCTGGTACCTAGCACGGGGCTGGGCACAAGGAGACACTCATTAAATACTTGTTTCCTAGATGAATGGGTGCGTGAGTGGACGGTGACTTGAGTATGTTCTGAGCGGGCTGAAAGATCGAAGCCTTCCTGGAGGTGCTACCTAAGCTGCATCCTGAAGGATGGTAACAGCAGGCCCCAGGAGGGGTGGGTGGGCGTGTGGGAGGGACAGGGCTCCTTACAGAGAAAACAGTACCTACAGCCAAGGCCTGCAGGCAGGGCAAGCAGCACTGAGGGGAGCAAGCGCAGAGGCTGCAGTGCTTAGTGCAGATGTCCAGGAGGGGCTGGGAGATGACAGTGCATCCCCAGGAAGAAAGGGCAGAAGTCTCTGCAATGGCGGTGGCGGGCAGGAAGGGGACCTTTCCTGTTGCTGCTCCCACCACCATCACCTTCTCTTCCCCGCTCCCCCCTCACTTGTGGTTGAGGCAGCGTTTGGGGGAGAGGCTGCAACTGAAAATGAGGCAACGACTGAAAGATGAGGCAATGCCATCCTAAGCGAAGTTAAGTCCAAAGACAGACACAAGGCTTGATCAAAATGTTCTCTTAGAAACAGGCTGAGAAAACAGCAGGACCTGTCTCCCCTGTGGGTCCTGCACAAGGACAATAAAATCTTCTGGGGCGCTACCAGCCAGATCAGTTATCCCAGGACCCCACAGGATCACAGCCACCAGCAGAGGGGGCAGGGCACAGGGAGACACAGACAGTCCTTCAAATCACCCAGGCTCAGGTGTGCCACCACTGGTCACTCTCCCACTCCACTGGTGAGTTTTGCATCTCCAAGTGCCACCTGTGCAGTTGTCCCCACCCCTCCTCCTCTGGTAAACAGGTGATTGGCCTCAGGTGCCCATGATCGAGGGGACCAGAGTGCAGAGGCGAAGGGACTTTCCACCCTGAAATATTCAGCAGATCCTGATGCCAGCTGGTGAGCAGCCTGAACCCTGGGGCTCCGAGGTCTTGGGCTCCATCCAGGCTGCTGCTGGAGTAGGAGCCCCAAAGCCTCTCGGGAGCAAAAGTGACATTACCCTGAGCGAAGGCTGCCAGCCAGGACTCCGCCTGAGGGCTGCCTTGATCAGACCTGACCTAGGCCCTTGTCTCTGCACCTCTCAGAATTCCAGGCACCAGCCCCTGCCCCTCTCACCCTGTCCTCCAAGTGTCCTATTAATGCCCATCATCCCATTCAAACCCAGACACCCCTGTGCAGCTGAGGCCAGAGAACCAGGCCACCAGGACACCACACTATTTCTTCCCGTCTTTGGGCTTCAAGTCCCCCTGTTCTGAATGTAAAGAGGGAAACTGGCAACAGCCCAATGACCACGGTAGAAGGAACTGAGGGCGATCTGGACCGGGGAAAAGTGTGTGTGTGCATGAGTGTTGGAAAGGGTGTGCACCAGAGCAGAACTAAGGTGCTAATGACTGGGAGCAGTAGCCACACGCAAGGCCCTTGTATTGGTTCTCAGCCTTTGGCTAAGATCAAGTGTGGAAGACCTTTGTCACACTCCTATAGTATTGTCCTCTGCAACCTCCTTCCCTCCCTAAACCTCTATACTCCGAGCACGCCACGTTACCATCACTGCCCTGAATGCCCTGTGCTCTCCCCGTTCTGGCCTTCTGCTCCAGCATCCCTTTACCTGGACACCAGCCCCTTGCTCCTTGCGAGTAGCCCTTGCAGGCAGCTGTCCCTGTTCGTGCCACCTGTGCACCCCCAGAGCTCCTTTATGGCCCCAGCAGAGTGTCAGCACCACGCATGGGGGGGTTTCAGCTCACCCCATTGGGCCAGGGACCCCTGAGGCTCTGCCACCCTGGGATTCTTGCTTGCAGGTGTCTACTGGCCCCACGGGTCCAGTGGTCTGGGAGCACTGGACAAGGGTCCTGGCCCCTTTCATCTCCCAGGGCCTGATCTGTCCACTTCAGTCACCTGTTACTGAGCACCTTGCAATCTGAATGCCTCTCAGGAAGCAGGTATCAGAGAGTGACTACATAGGGGAACTGGGGAACAGCAGAAGTTCTGCCTTAGATCTTTGCCCATAACCACTAATACTTTCTCCTCCTGCTCCAAGAGGCCACTTGGGTGAGCCATCCTCCTCAGAAGCAGACAGCGAGGCCACAGGTAGGACTCTTTAGTGGGTGCTGATCCTGCTCCATGATACACTCTGCTCTTCAAACACAAATCATGGGTGGCAAGCCATGAAGACCAGGCCGGAGTGTAGTTTTCACTGAGCTCAACCCCCTTGCAATGGAAACTGAGGCCCAGAGAGGCTAGAGAACTCGCCCAACATCACATAGCTTCTGTATCATGGCCGTGGCCAGAAGCTCTGTGATCACAGTGACCATATCTCTTTCTCTAAAACCAGCAAGCAGGGACCGCTCTCAGGCAAACCCTGGCACAGATGGACACCTAGCTCTTACGGAGGACAGAGCACAATCCTGGCCACACATAGGAGTAAAAGCTCTGATATGCCTCAAACTCTACTGCCCAGCCAAGTGGTTACATAGCATGAAAGATGGGGGTTCCCTACGCCAGGGGATCTGTATTCCAAATGCACATGACAGGGAACACTTCCACCTCCAGGGCAGAGAGGGCCCTCCAATGCTTCTGCCTGGCCAGAATCCATTTCCCTTCCTGGGGGAACCACTCTTTCGGGCCATGAAGTTCAGGTGTGGCCGACTCCACCGTCCGGATCCAAGTTACCCAGGCCCAGCCAATGAGAACCAAGCTTCTGACTTTCCCTGGACTTGTGGGGAATAAATGACGCTGCTTTCTCCTGGTTGCCCAGGAAGCAGAATGAGAGCCTGCAGTTGCTGGTGACTAGTGTGCCAAATCAGGGAAGGACTGGCCCAAGAACAAGGCCGCCCAGAAGAATCCCGGGTTGGAGGTGGAACCCTGACACTATCATTTGGGCCCCTGGATCCAGCCACACCTGGAGGCCTGAGCTTCTCAGTCTTGTGCACCAATCTATATCCTTCCTGCTTAGAAATCAGTGCATTGCTCCGAGTCATTTGCCTGAAAGAGCTGTGACTTGTAACAGGAGCAACAAAGCCTGCAAACCTCTCCTGATCCTCTCAAGCCAAAGGTACCAGAGTTCTGTGCAGCAAACCTAGTGACGCCAGGATCCCAGGCCCAGGAAGGCAGGGCACAGCCCTCATGGGGGAAAAGGCACCTTACCTGTGTTGGCTTGGCCATGGTCCTGGGTTCTGCAGCAGACAACACTGCGGAGGAGAAAGAGACCCCATGAGATTCCCTTGCATTCTGCTCCCCTCCATTCTTTCCCCCACATTTGCTCACACTTCCTTCCTCCCAGGGAGAACGTGTCCCTTGGCTCTTTTCCAGTCCTTCAGGTTAAATGACACCCCAAAACCTGGCTCAGGGCCAGGTGACTTTTTCAGAGGACAACTGCTAGACCAGCCAGTGCCCAGCCACTCACATCAGGATGGGAAAGAGACTTGGAACCCAGGGGGAGGAGAGGTCACAACCACTGACCATGCGATGCAACTCCTCCAGGCTGGGCAGGGCACCTTCCCAAGTATGGTTTCGCTTACCCTTCACAGCACCCCTTGCCCCCAGCAGCTCCCCTTTCTTATAGGAAGCTGAGGAGGTGGGGGTGAGGGTCAGGGAGGTTCAATAACCGGCCCAAGGTCACATGGCTTAAAACCTATTTCAATGAAGTCCAGATTCCAGAGAGTCCATGCCACCTGCGTAGAGGCTGCTCTCTTCCCGAGTCACCAAGAATGATTCCAGAACTCAGGGCTTAATGGTTTGCACATAAGACTCAGGGGCTCCTGGCCACCTGTGACACATATCTGAAGGGCTATGGCTCCTGTACGAATCAATAAACACTTCCTTAGCTTCCACTCTGACAAGGCACTGCTCCGGGCACCGAGGACACAGCAGTAAGTACAAGAGTTTCACACTCTGCTTTTCTGTAGCTTACTCTGTCATGTGATAAAAACACAGTGGTGGGGGGGGGAGGGGGCGGCGGCTCACGCACCATGTGGGTACCTGAGAGGTCTGCAGGGAATGAGGGCTCGGGCACTCGGAGGATGTGGGGTCAGGGGACCCATGGCCACTGTGAAGACTTGGGGATATTCTCTGATGAAAGAGTCATGATGTGTGTGTGGGTGAGGGGGTGGTGACATGATCTCACTGAAAGACATGTTGGTACACAGGTTCTATACTAAAGGAGTAATATACCAAGATAACAGTCAATAACATTATGATAACTATATGATGCCAGGTGGTACTAGAACTATTAGGGGATCGCTTTCTAAAATGCAAATGCGATTGTCTAACCACATTATGCTGGGCACCTGAAACTAATGCAAAATAGTATTGAACATCAACTGTAACTGAAAAATAAAAAGAAACCACTGTATCTTACCTAAAAAGAGGTGAAAAGAGGATGTAATTGGTTTGGGAAGGGGATGATGAATTCCCCCAGCTGGAAGCCAAAGATGGAAGTGAAGCAATCTTTTTAAAATGAGAGAAAGGAATATCAGTATTTTCCATTTTGTGGAAATTAGATCTTTTCAAATAAGTCTTCACCTGAGGGCATAGTTATTGATTTGAGAGGGAGTGGAAGGGTGGAAGCCAGATGGGGAGAGCAACATCAATGTAAGAGAGAAATATGATTGGTTGCCTCTGGCACAGGCCCCAACCCGGGATTGAACTCCCAACTTTCTGATGTGCAGGATGATGCTCCATCTAACTGAGCCACCTGACCAGGGCTGTATTGCTTTTTAAAAGTAAAAATAATACTCTGGCTGGTGTGGCTCAGTGGACTGAGCACCAGCCTGCAAACCAAAGCATTGCTGGTTCGATTCCCAGTCAGGGAACATACCCAGGTCTTCAGCCAGGTCCCCACCTGGAGGCAGGTGAAAGGCAACCATACATTGATGCTTCTCTCCCTTTCTTCCTCCCTCCTTTCCCCTCTCTCTAAAAATAATGAATAAACTCTTAAAAAAAAAATAACAGCTCTATCAGACCTACTCAATAAGGCCTATGAGGAGCTAAGCTAGGAGACAGGGGAGACACCAAGGAGACATTTTGGCTCAGGGCTTTCGGGTTCTGCACATCAGCTCCACTCCTTTCAAAAAGAAAACCCTTAGGGGGAAGCAGCCCCTGCCCTCAGTCCCGAATCCTATTCTTACTGGAGACAGAGTGATACAACCGGGGAACCCAGGTTTTGCAGTCACACAAACAAACGTGGATTCGAGTCCATTTTGTCACTGATTAGTTATGTGACCCTGGGCATATTACCCATCTCTGAGTTCCAGGTTATCTCAAGCACAAAACTGGGGCCCAGATCTGTTCTCAGTAAATGGTGCCATTCACTGCACTATCGGGAAGTCCTGAGGACAGGCCTTGTCGTATTTGCTCATGGGTCCCCACTGCCTGATTACGAGTCCCCCAAACTGCAGTATCAGACAGACATGCAGTGAGGTTGGGAATGAAGAGCAGAGGACAGACATCTGCTTGCAAACACTGCTGTTGTTTCCCTGACAACCAGGGGCCCCTTGGTACAAACATGAAGCTCTTACCAGGAAATGGAAACTCACCCCACACCCCTAGACAGGAAAGGAAGGCCCACATCTACCCCAGGGTCTGACCTAGCTCTGGATTTCCCGGGGCCTGGGGAAACAGTTGTGGGTTAAGGAGCCTCAAGGCCACCAGCAGAGAAACAGGGACTTGGGGAGGCCCCAGAAGTCAGCTGAGGCAGGAGGGAGGGCTGAGGCCTCACCTGCGCCTCCAACCTTGAAGCATTTTCTTTTGGCCTTGGTGATGGAAACTTCAGCTGCTGGCTGCAGCTCAAGCCCGTCTGGACCAGAGCCCCTTTCCAAAGAGCGCCGGCTCAAAGGGGGGCCTCTCGGTCTTTGGGAAAATACCCTGAGCTCTTCCAGTTGTTCATGTGTGCGCGTCTTCTTTCTTTCTTTTCTTATTGACTTATTATTGTTGTATTACGAGTGTTTCACTTTTCCCCCATGGCTCTCCCCTGTTCCCCATCCTCTCTTCCACAGTCCCTCCTCCTCCACACCCATGTCCCTGGGTCTTTCACATGAGCTCCTCA
Source organism: Noctilio leporinus (assembly GCA_004026585.1). Lineage (NCBI taxonomy): Eukaryota > Metazoa > Chordata > Mammalia > Chiroptera > Noctilionidae > Noctilio > Noctilio leporinus. The sequence goes on along the minus strand of PVIW01002780.1, from coordinate 76,490 downwards.
ACCAAACCCTACCCCTGCTCCCACCCCCACCCCCACCCCCCGCCCCTGAGTGCACATCTTGTGTGTATGTGGACAGCAGGCTTCTTCCAGAACTAGGTGTTCGGACTGCAGTTCAGGGAGACCCATCACCAACAGCTCCCAAACGGGAGTGCCCAAAGGACTCTAACTTGCGCTGTGTCACTGTCCTCAATCGATTGGTGCCACATTCAAGGCCTTTGACATCCTCCCTGATTTACTGTCTCCCCTCCTGCCCAACTAGGAGTCTCACCTACGAGCATTGTCTATTTACGCCTTCCACCACCAACACCAGTGCTTTCCATTCTGACTTCATTAACAACTGCTGGGGAGTTTTTCAAACTAGCCAATGTCAACCCCCAAAGATGCAAAGTTCTACACGTTGGTGATTTTAAAAACTCTCCTAAACAATTCTGCTAACTCTCCTAGGCAACCAGGAGGGATTTCTCTGGCCTTTGCTGCCCCCACAGTATTCTGAAACGACCTGCACTTGGCTGACTTGGGTCAACCACTGTGGATTTGTCATTCCTCTGCCAGATAGAGGCTGCTTGCTGCTTCCAAGGTATTGGGGTAGGGGGTGGGGGCAGAATTTATTCTTCAAATTCTTCAGGTTGTCTGATTTCAGTTTCTGTTTTTGAGCTATTTTACCGCTCAGTAATTTTTGGATATCTGATGGTAATGCAAAATAACTATTACAGACATGCTTATCCTTTCCTGTGGTAAAGGTCTGATTGATTTCTCTCCCCCTCTGAGGGAAAAACCCGTTTGCCTCCATTGGTACACTCCTTTCAATATAAAGGTATCTACTGAGTCTCTTTGGAGCTGGTTATAACATCTGCCTGGCACAGTCATTAGTTAACGAGTACAATAAAATCTTTAGCACATGGTCATTTTAGTATCTGCGTGAGTCATGATTCTACTCTTTCTTGAAAAGTACTGTATAATGTGTCTTTGCTCTATGGTTCCTTAGGACTGTTGGGTAAAATACATTGAGTAGTTTTAATGCTGTCTTTAGTGACCCCCTTGAAAAATCAGAGTGTAAGGGAGGAAAAATAATTCTCCTTTCACTAGACCTTCTAAGTTCCTCTGGCTGGTTTAATAAATTAACAGGAGACAGCTTAATAAGATAATAACCAAATTTATGATGTATGTACATACAAGGGCTCCATAAGAACATGGGATGCAAGGACAAACCTCTAGTTGAGACCTATAAACTATCCTGAGCTTAGGAGAATGAGGGATGGTAGTGGCTTGGACTTCGAAGAAGAGGCTGACAATTTATAGGTGGACAAGAAGGAGCTGTTAAACACTGGGCCTCCCAGAAAAACAGTGAGACCCGACGGGGCATCTAACACCCAGACTTTGCCAGGTCCCTCTGTTCACCACACTTAGCTTATTTATTCTAAGGTGAATGAATATGCAAAGGTGATCTTCCTCCCTTCCTGGGGCAGGTTTTTCTAGCTGAATTCTTTTAGGCCAGCAAGGGGGTGGGAGGTAAAAGGATCCTCTTGAGTCTTTTTGGGACAGGAGGTAGCCAGGAGGGAGGAAACTCCAGAGGCGCCCAGGACTAAAACAAAGGACGTGGATACAGAACAGAAACCCTGTTCTAAGACTGGTTCCTTTGGAAGGAGGAAACTCCCAGGAATCAGCCCCAAGAGGTCAGGTCTCCGGCTTCCCAGGCGCAAGCCCCCTCCTCTGTACACTGCAAACACATTCTGCCCCGGCAACAGCTGTGGCCCTTACCCAGAAACCACAACTATTTTCTGTGTCCTCACAGCCCGCCTTGGGAGCAGGAGGGAGGGCAGAGGAAGATGGGTGAGTGACTGTCCCAGCTGCAGAGCAGAACGGAGGCCTCTGCCTCCCTCCCCAGCCCCACCCAACTCCCCGAATTCTAAACTGGGCTTGGGGAGAGTAGGAAGGGTGGGGCCTTCGCCCTTTGCCTCCCTTTCCCAGTCCAGCTGGAGCCTCCTTTGGAGGCGAGCAGGGTCCATGGGGCCTTGAGGTGTGGACAGCCGGTCCTTCATCAGTCCACACTGTCCTCCCCGCAACCACATTCTCAAGCCACTTCATAAGGATCTGCAGGGTCCGACTCTTCACTTCGGCTGTCTTTGACTTCAGCCACACCCTTCCTACCAGTCTGATCCTTAGATCCCCATCCAGCTGTCCCCAGCCCAGGGCCTTCAAAGTCCCTCCAGTGCCCCCCACCCCTGTCTCTGAAACAGAGCCTGCAGTGCCATGGGCTCAAATGAGCAAAAGCACCGCTGCCCCTGCTAACAGAACCTATTCAGGGAAGAGGGACCCATCCAGGAGAGGCCTGGCAGATTGATCTTACCAAAATGCCTCCTTGCAGAGGATATTACTAGCCCTGATAAGATCCCTTTACTGGATGGATTGAGGCTTTTCTGGCAAAGGCAAAGAAGGCCACAGAAGTAGCAAAATCTCTCCTAAAAGGAAATAATTCCCGGTTTGGTCTCCCCCGATTGCTACAAAGCGATAATGGGCCATCCTTCACTTCTAGGATCACTCAAGCAGTCCCTGAAGCTCTAGGCATAAAATGTTATCTCCACCCATCTGGAGACCACAGTCCTCTGGAAAGGTGCCCCAGGACTAAGACAAAGGACACTGACGCCGGACAGTGGCCCTGTTCTAAGCCGGGTTTCCCCCACCTTCTGAAAAAGCACTGAATCATGGAGAGTTATGACTGCAGAAGATTCTAAATGACTCCTGCCTGCTTCGTTAAAATAACACTATAATAAATTAGCATTGTGGGACCCCCTTCCCTGGTGGCCAATCAAGGGAAATCCTGGGAGACCACATGCACATTAGCTGAAAAGTAATATATAACTACTTGCACAGGCACAATAAAAACTCACTGAAACTAGCCAGGAAATGGCTGCCCTAAAAGAATGGAACCCCTCCAGCCCCTGAGCTCAATCTCTGCTGGGAGCTGGCTCACCCCCCACGTTCTGCGCAGTGCACCGTGGCTTAATAAATTTGCTCTCTCTTTCTGCTATAAACTCCCTGTGTGCGGTTCAATTCTTTGTCCGAAATCACCAAGAACCTACCTGGTTACCTGTGCCTATCTGAGACATTTTCTTTCTAAAAAATAATCATCTTAAATAATCAACGCCCCCTCCCCCCTCAAAAGGGCATATCTGGGGGTGGCAAACCCTACTTTGCCTCAAACGGAATAGAAGAAACCATGCAGCCTGGTGGTTTCATTCCTCATTATATAGCCAAGAGAGGAAATAACCCCAAGGGTTAAATAACTCGCCTGACTCATAAAGAAAATTAATACTTAAGCAGGGGATCATTTTTTTAAGTGTTTGTTGAGCAGCTCTTGCACGCCACTGGTGGGGGCTGGGGGAGAACAAAAAATGAGACAGGCGCATCTCCCCTGCACCCCCTCCACAAAATTGGCAATCTCTTCAAGCAACTTGCATTTTCTATTTTATCCTATACACTACCAGTCACCAAAGAAAATAACTGCATTCATCATGATAAAAATACTCCTTTTAAGCATAAGATTAAAAGCACATATAGGAAGAAGTCTGCAAGTCTTCTCCTGTACCTTTCTGACCAGAGAGAAAGTCGTTCTTGGTGGTGGACAAACAGAAGCCACATCCTAACCCTGACAAGCTCCGGGGAGACCTGTGTAGTAAGACTTACAAATTCAAGAAACCAAAGCAGCCACACAGGCTGGTCTGAAGTTAAAATTTCTAACTGAAAGCAGGTCCTAGCAGGCAGTCCTGTTCTAAACTAGAATCTTCCCTGACAAAGGTCAATCTTCACTTTAATCCTGCCGGTTGTCTTTTGGCAACTGAGATAAGGTACCTTTGAATTGTCAAGGTAAATTCCTTTTTCCAGAGCAGTGACAGATCCTTATTGTTATTGTTATCATGTTAATCAGTGTCTGTTAACCATTCCCTGTCCACAAATGTAAAAGAAATCCGTGTCTATTCCTCTTACTTTTTATCCAATCCCAGACATTTGCCACTTTGCTTTCTCCGTCTCCCTAATCTACCACCAATGGATTTCATGTAACCCCCTTACATCTTCCCCTTTTGATTCTGATGCATAAAGTAAGATGTAAAACTGCCATTCTCTGGAGCGTTTCCTCAATCCACTGAAGATGTTGCTTCCCAGCAATGGTCGCTAGTTTGGCTCAGATAAAGTCCTAAGAATTCTTACGCTGACAAGTGCCTCTGGGGGTGGGTGTGTGTACCCCACTTCAGAGGCCCCTGGCCTATAAAATCCGGATCCTTCTTTCCCTTTCCTCTTTGTTGATGGCTGTCTCCCAGCCCACAGACAGACACCCAGGACCAGCCCCAAGGCCCTCCAGGGGCCTCCTGGGTAAATGACATTCCAGGCGCTGTTCATGGGCAACCCCCCTCCCCCATCGTGCACTCAGGTTTCTTAGAGAGCAGCCTCTTTCCTTCTCCTGACCCAGAATCACTGATCCTAGGGCTGGACAAGGCCCCGTATCATTGGACTACCCCAGGCTGGAACTGGACAGACCTTGGTTTGAATCCTAGCTCAAGTCACTTTCCTGAGAGGCAGCAAAGTATAGCATCTCACAATACAGAGGCTGGAGCCGGGTGACCTGCTATGCAGGATCCTCGGGCAAGTACTTAACATCATAGGGAAGATAGGAGATAAAATATTACAGTGACGATGAAAAGAATTAAGACCTGTTTAACGCTTAGAGGAGACCCTTTCAGCACTCTGGACACATTAAATAAGTGTATCATTTCTTCCCTGAGCTTTCCAAGACTGAGTTGCCACATCTGCAGAATGGACATGGTAACAGCATCTCACATATCAAGGGTGTGGCCAAGAGCCTGGCAAGGTGGAAGAGTTTAATAAATAACAGAAGTTACTATTTTATTACAATTTAAGGAGCACCAGGATACCCATTTTATAGGTGAGGCTCAGGCCACCTGCCTTCTGAAGTGCCACACTCTTCTGAGATGACAACAGTAGCACTTGCTTCTCTGTGCAGGGCACTCAACCGTTTACAAGGCACTTTCACATCTGCCATTTTAAAAGCTCATGAGGGTGGACATCAAAATCATCCTCATTTTGCAGGTGGGGGATCTGGGGCTCAAAGAACCCGAGAGCAGTCATTCCTCCCCAGCCTGTCTCTCAACCCCAGGAAGAAAGGCAATGGAATGTGGCTGATTCCAAGCTAAGAAGTTCAGAAGCATAAAGTCACCCCCACAATACAGGCACAGCTCCGCTCCTCTGGGGGAGCAGGTGATTTATACTTAGAAATCAGAGTAAAGATCACATCCTGTGTTTTGTCCCCACCCAGGAAGTATCCTGGGGAGGTTGGGTGGGGTGAGGCTGCTGACACCACTGCACCTCTCCGAAAATCCTAGAATGATATAAGAGCTATGCCGCTCCAACCCACCCTACCAGCTAGGTGCGCTGGGTACACCTCTTATCCCTCTACAGAAGAAGGGGGCAGGAGGTGTGTCCAGCTGGCAAGTGGCATGGGCTGGGGCTGCTGGCCCAGGGCTCCCCCTGGATGCTGCAGTGCAGAGGTTCCAGATCCTGGCAGCTATCCGTCACTGCAGAGGTCCCCCAACCTCACCCCAGGAATCAGCCCCAAGAGGTCAGATCCCCGACTTCCCAGGCGCAGCCCCCTCCTCTGCACACAGCAAACACATTCTGCCCGGGCTACAGCTGTGGCCCTTACCTAGGAACCACAACTATTTTCTGTATCCCGGCAGCTCGCCTTGGGAGCAGGAGGGAGGGCAGAGGAAGATGGATGAGTGACTGACTGTCCCAGCTGCAGAGCGGGAACGGAGGCCTCTGCCTCCCTCCCCAGCCCCACCCAACTCCCTGAATTCTCAGTCTTAGAACAGCTGAGTCCTAGGATACCAGCCCCGGAAGTGGCTGCGGCAGTGGACTCAGCGACTTGGCTACAGATGGGCAACTAAGGCCAGAGAGTGAAGGAGCTTGCCTCAAGACCCCCAGCAGCTGGAATTACATAACCCAGTTTTCCACTGACCCCCAGGCCAGTGCCCTCTGCACGGGGCAGGGCCTGATGGGGCAGGGCCCGTGGGAGCTGAAGCCGGGCAGGTCATTCACCCAGAAGGGGAAGGACTAACAGGTCAGGATATCCAGTCTGGGTCAGTGCAGCCATTGATTTAAGCGTGCTTTGGGCCGAGGAAGAGGGGGAAGTGAAAGGAAGTGAGAGAAAGGGAGGACTAGAGGAAATCAAAGTCCTTCCACAAATCCCAGAGCCGTATGTCCAAATTTGGAATAGTCCTGGAAGACTCACCAGGGTTTAGAGAAAAGGAGGGGAAAGAAGGAGGCAAAGGGTGCATTCATCCACCCAAACGACCCCTGGCAGGGCCCACGCAACCTGTAATTAAGACTTCCCAAACCTGTAGTTATTCCTTGCAGCTGACAAAGAAATCAACTTTCCCAGCCACTATTTCCTCTGAGAGGGACTTGGAGATGGAAACTGAGGCTGAGGGAAAGCCAAGGGTTCAAGGTCACACTGCAAACCATGGGTGGAGCTGGGATTCCATTCAATGAATTTCACTCCTACTTCTAGGATTATCCAAAGCCCCCAAATTTTGGGAAGGCCTGAACTGGACTTGGGGAGAGCGGGGAGGGTGGGGCCTTTGCCCGAACCTCCTTTAGAGGCAAGCAGGGTCCACGGGACCTCGAGGTATGGACAACTGGCCCTTCATTAGTCCACACTCAAGCCACTTCATGAGTCCGGAGGATCAGACTCTTCACTCGACTGTCTTCGACTTCAGCCACACCCTTCCTACTAGTTGGATCCTTAGATCCTCTTCCAGCTGCCCCCAGCCCAGGGCCCTCCAAGCCTCTCCAGCGTCACCGAACCCCGCCCCCGGCCCAAAGCAGACCCAACAGCTGCGGGGGCCTCAGTCCGGGTGTCCGCAGCCCCTGGACCGCACCGTCTGCAGAGCCGGCCCCTCGCTTCCCTCGTCTCCCCCCCTCCCCCCGCGGGGCCGCCGGCCGCCGCTTCTCCGCCCGCAGCCCTGTGTTCCACTGCGCTCCCCCAGACACACCCGGCCCGGACCCGCTCGGGTTACCGTGCCCTCGGCTCCAGTTCCCTAGGCCCTCCCCACTCCCGGGCGCCCCCTGCCCGCACCCCGGAGGGAGGCGTGGGTCTGGGATGACTGGGCGTTTCCTGATCGGCCCCGCGTCCCTGCAGCCCCCGGCTTGCGGGCCCCCGAGAGCAACCCCCTCTTCGGCCCCAGCGCACTCACCGCGCGGCGAAGGCCTCCAGTCGCGGACCGGCGGACGGGCAGACACTCGGGCGGACGCGGAGCTGGCTCGGTGGAAGCCGGTTAGCGGAGCAGCAGCAACAACCGCAGCAACCGCAGCGCAGGGCGGATCAGCAGGGCAGCCTTAGCCTCCCGGGATGGACACGTGGCGCGCAGGGGCCAATCGGGTCCGCCCCGCCTCTCCTTCTCCAACCTCCCCCCTTCCCCTTGCTCCTGGAGTCTTTTAGACAGTCACCAGCCGGCAGCCCCTTCTGGAGAACCTTCGTCCCAGCTCAGACTCGAGCTCAGACCCAGAACTTGAGACCCGGAGAGGGTAGGAGGATTTGGTCAAGGTTACACAGCCATTCAGGGATAGAAGTCAGGGCTCCCAACTTCCAGTTCTGGACACTTTCCCCCAAATTCCTACTACTTGCCAGAGCTTTGTTGAGAAACAGAACATGGAGGTTTGATAAAATTGAGGCCCGGCACTCTATTTGCCTGATCGGATTCCATTCCTCAATAGCCCATCAGATCCGTGACATTACTTACCCACTTCCCAGGAGAGGAATGCCCAGAGAAGGAGCCCTGTTCTTTGGCCAGTGACACACAGGTAGTAAGTTGTGGAGCCAGCACTGAAACCTGAGCAAGGTGACTCCAGAGAGGGCTCTATTCTTGCTTCGCTCTGGGTAGTGCATTGTCTAGAGGAAACGGAGAGGCAAAGACTTGCAATCCAGGGCTGTGGGGAAAACAATAAACATTTTTTTCTTGAAACGATAAACTCTGGGGATCTAGAAGAAACTGAGAACAGTTATCCCCCAAGGTATTTGTAAAGACTTCCTGGAGGAGGTGATGTTGCAATGAAAGTCAGTAGAACCTCACATCTTCTGCTCCCTTAGAAATTCTGCTTTGGACTTCCAGTCAAGATGAAGGCATAAGTAGACACTCTTTGCCTCCTTGTGCAACCAGAAGAAGGATCTCACGACCAACCTCAAAATAAAAAACACCCTGAACTGCCAGAAAATCACACTGTATGGAAGTCTGACAAATAAGGATTTAAAGAAGCCATATTCTCCCTGGCTGGTGGCACAGTAGATAAAGCATCAGCCTGTGAACCCAAGGGTCACTGGTTAGATTCCCCAGTCAGGGCACATAACCAGGTTGCAAGCCAGGTCTCCAGCCAGGTCTGTAACTGAAGGTGGTGAAAGACAACCATGCATGGATGTCTCTCTCCCTCTCTCACTTCCCCTCTCTCTAAAAAGAATAAATAAAATCTTTTTAAAAAATAAAGAAGAAGCCATATACATCCAGATGGGTAGGAGAAGCAGAGATTGGGAGCCAGGGTGGCAAGGCTGCTGCAGTGGCTGGCAGACTGGCTGGTCCCTCATTCATGTGTGGTGAGTAAAAATTGGGAAGGAAGCCCTGGCTGGCGGCACAGTGGATAAGGTGCTGGCCTGTGAACCCAAAGGTCGCTGGTTCGATTCCCAGCCAAGGCACATAGCCAGGTTTCCAGCCAGGTCTCCAGCCAGGTCTGTAGCTGGAGGCACATTAATGATAACCATACATTGATATCTCTCTCCCTCTCTGCCTCTTGCCCTTCCTCTCTCTGGAAATATTAAATTAAAAATCTTTTAAAAAATTGGGAAGGATACCTTGGGAATGAGCCATCCCAGCCCCAGGCTAGACCGCACAGCCCAGGGTTCTAGTGCCAGAAAAATAAAGCCTCCTACCTTCTAGCTGTAAAAATCAGTGGGAGGTTGGGGTGGAGGGAGAAACTGCAGGTCTCTTAAGATAGTTCATTTAAAGGGCCGACATGGTCCTCGAAGGTACACAAACCCACCCACTCTGGGAACCACCACCAGCACATAGGGGAAGGGAGTGAAGTGACTAGAAACGGGATGAGTGCCAAGCAAGCCTCCGGTAGCAAGGCAGTGGCACTGTTCCCCCCTCCAACTCCTCTCTATAAAAAGAAGCAAAACCTTTTGAAAAATAATAATTACCTTAATATTGGGAGGGACTAAATGCGGAGGTGAGGGTGGAGGCTTGTGGGCCCTTGTGAGATGTTACCTTTTATTCTGAGGCATTTGGAGAGCTGCTGCAGAGCGTGGAGCGGAGGAGGGACATGATTTATTCTCTCTCTCTCTCTCTCTCTCTCTCTCTCTCTCTCTCTCTCTCGGTAAAATCCACATAACATAAACTAAGCATATAAAAGAACAACTTGGTGGCATTTAGTCATTCATATTATTGTACAATCACCACCCCTATCTAGTTTCAACATGTTTTCATCACCCTAAAAGAAGCCCCTTTGAGTAGCCACTTCCTGCCTCCCCTCCCTTCATCTCCTGACAACCACCAACCTGCTTTCTGCTTCAATTCATTTACCTGTTCTGAATATATCATATGCATGGAGTCGAAGTAAATGTGGCCCTTTGTGTCTGGCTTCTTTCACTTAGCATAATTGTTTTAGTCAGGGTTCTTCAGAGAAACAGAACCAATAGGATGTTATAGCAATGGATATAAGAGGAGGTTCATTATAGAAACTAGCCAAGAAGTTCCACAACCTGCCATCTGTCATTTGCCTGCTGGAGAACCAGGAGAACCAATGGTCTAAGGGTAGAAAAAATGGACATCTCAGCCCAATTAAGTGCCAGAGAAAGTAAGAGGCTATTTCCTTACTTCACCTTTTGCTCCATTCAGACCTTCATGGGTTGGGTGAGAAGGGCAGTTGCCTTTACTTAGTCTGCTGAATCAAATAGCTAATCTCTTAGCTAATCAAATGTTAACTCTCACAGAAACACCTGGAAATAATGTTTTATTAGCTCCCTGAGCATCCCTTAGCCCAGTCAAGCTGACACATAAAGTTAACCATCATGATATGTTTTTGAAGTTCATCCATGTTGTAGCACATATCAATACTCTATTCTTTTTATAGCTGAAGAGGATTCCATTGTACAAATGTATCACATTTTGCTTCCCCACTCATCAGCTGATGGACATTTGGGTTGTTTCTTCTTTTGGGCCAATGTGGATAGGGCCGCTATAAATGTCTACGTACAAATTCTTGTTCAGGTACATGTTTCCAGTTCTTCTGTGTCTTTACTGAAGAGTAGAGTTGCTAGTTCAGAGTAATTCTATAGCTAACTTCTTGAGGAACTGTTGAACTGTTTTCCACAACAGCTGCACCATTTTTCTTCTTAATTGATTAATTAATTAATTATTAAGCATTTATTTATTGTGGTTCCTCCAGTCCCAGAGCATTCCCTCAGCTCGCAAAGAACTCTTTAATATCCTCTGTGCAATCTCAATCTCTGTTGCTTATTGTGAAGAAGCTGTTCGATGGGCCCTCAGTTGTCTCTCAGGAAGAATTGCTCTAAATATAGGTTCACATTCCATGTGTTTGTTCTTGGGGACCTACGAGCTCAGCTGCCACCTACACTGCCATCTGGGACCGACCTCCAGCCGCCCCCACCACTTCTTATCCCCACCTACAAGGTACAAGGGTTCTCCATGTCCTTGCCAACACTTGATATTTTTAGTGCTTAATGCTGTCTTAATTGGTGGGAAATGGCAGTGCATTGTGATTTTGATTTGCTTTACTCTGGTGACTAATGATGTTGAATATCTTTTCAACTCCTTGTTTGGCCATTTGTCTATCTTCTTTGAAGAAATGTCTCTTCAAGTCTTTGCCCGTTTTTATTTTTATTTCATTTCAAAGAGGATTTTATTTATTTTTTAAACGGAGGGGAAGGGAGGGAGAATGAAAGGGAGAGAAATATCAGTGTGTGCTTATCTCTTGCGGGCTCCCAACCAAGGACTCGACCCCCAACCCAGGCATGTGCCCTGACCAGGAATAAAATCAGCCACCCTTGGGTTCATAGGCCAGTGCTCAATCCACTGAGCCACGCCAGCCAGGGCGAGTCTTCGCCCATTTTTAAATTGTGTTGTCTTTTTGTCATTGAGGTGTAAGAGTTCTTTATATACTCTGGAGATGACATATGTCTTCAAGGGTCACTCAGCCCCCTGTGCTAAGAATACTGAATACCAATGAGGGCCAAGTGTAGAAGCAAGTCTGTTAAGAGGCTTTTGTGGTAACCTGGGCAACAGATGCTGGTGGCTGGTCCAGAGTGGTATAAAATGGAGGTGGTGAGAAATGGTTAGAGACTTGATCTATTTGAAAGTGGAGTTAACATGGTTTCCTGCTATGAGGTGAGAAAAAAGCGAAGTCAGGAATGATGTCAGGGATCTTAGCTGGAGCCACTGGAACGGTGGAGTTACTGTGAGCTGAGCTGAGCAAAACTGCAGGAGGAACCATTTTTGAGGTGGAAGTAGGGAACAGATCAGGAGCGCAGTTTTGGACCAGTTGATTAAGATTTCTATTATGTATCCAAGAGGATGTGTCACAGAGATGGTTGTATAGACAAATCTGGAGTTCAGAAAGGAGGTCAGGGCTGGAGATACAAATTTGGAAAGCATAGGCTATAAATTCTACCCAAGGCCTGAGAAAGAGATGAGGTCATCAAAGGAGAAGGGAACCAAGAGACAAGGTACCCTGAGTAAGGGAGAAAAACATGGTCCCATAAGGGTGGCTGGAAAGAGCTTGCTGTGACGTGGAAGGAAACCCAGGAGTGTGTAGTAGTTTCTTAGAAACGATGTGTAAAAAAAAAAAAATTGCTTCAGGGAGGAGGGAGTGATCAGTTGTGCCAAATGTTAGTCTTAGGTCCAGTGGGACAGGACCCACGAATCCATCACGAATTTAACAACATGAAGGTCAATGTGTCCCATGCTCTGAAGGGCAGATGTGGTGGAGTGTTCAGGGTAAGGGCCAGATAGGAATGGTTTTAGAATGAAAGTGTCAACTTCTTATTCCAGGAGTTGTGCTGCAAAGACCAGCAAAGAGAGGGGTCAGTGTCTGACAGGGGCAGGGTTCATAGTCTTTGCTTACAGTGAAGTTAGCTGAAGTTCAGAGAAAGGATGACCTGTGCCCAAAGACGGCCCACGAGTGTGAGGCAGGATTAAAAACTGGGTCGCCTTGACTTCAGGACCCAGAGTCTTTTTCCTGAGCTGCAGAAAAAGGCTAAGATACTGCTCATTCTTTTTGAGTTGGTCATCTCATTTCTGGGAATCAGTCCTAAGAAAAGAATTCGATATACAGGGAAAGATTTGAGGGCCAACAATGTATTTTTAACCACATGAAAAGAAATAATCTAAACATCCAGGGGCCGTAAAAATAGCAAGTAAGCATATGTTATGCAGATTCACTAGCTGCTAGAGGAAGGCAAGATGACTTCATCTTTCTGGCCCTGCCTCAAGCCCCTTCCTCCAGGGCGTGACCTTTCCAAAAGTGTTTGTAAGAGAGCTAGTGTGATGTGGACCGGAACAATGGACTGGGATTCTGGACTTTCTCACCTCCCTGCTCTGGGCTTTGTTTAGTTTTTCTGATTTAGGAAAAAAAGTCGGAGGTCTAGGTCTCCCTCTGGGGAAGCTGGACTAGTCCGATACTGCCACCTGCTGGCAGGTTTCAGTTGTGCAGGCCTCCGCCAGGAGTGGCTGTCCAGTGTGGGCATTCTAGAAATGGGTCTCACTTGAAGTTGTCCAGAAGGAGCCCCAGGCGGTACTGTTCACATGACCACCAGGAAGCCCCTTTCCTCTACAACTCCTCTTAAGGTCTGTCTTAGTGCCTGGCATGCCTCTGTAAAATTTGAGGATTTTTTCTTTATGGGAGAGAACAAAGGAGTTGCTAATTTAGCATGAGGCAGATTATTTTCTGCTGTGGGGTCTCAGTAACGTGAGGACACTTAGTCCTGAGCAGGCAGGTCTCTTGGAGGGTGGAGAGGTGGAGAAGCAGCGTGCAAATAAAAGACAGGTTTAAAAAATCACAGACCTGGCCCTGGCTGGTAACACAGTGGATAAGGCGCCGGCCTGTGAACCAGAGGGTCGCAGGTTCGATTCCCCAGCCAGGGCACATGACCAGGTTGTAAACCAGGTCTCCAGTCAGGTCTGTGGCTGGAGGCAGGTGAAACGCAACCATACATTCATGTTTCTCTCCCTCTCTGCCTCTCTCCCTTCCCCTCTTTCTAAAAATAATAAAATAAAATCTTAAAAAAAAAAAAAAAATCACAGACCCACTTATCTCATAACTTTATTTATTTATCTATTTCTTAAGACTTTAGGCCCTGGCTGGTGGCTCAGTGGATTGGTGCTGGCCTGTGAACCCAAAGGTCTCTGGTTCGATTCCCAGCCAGGGCACATGCCCAGGTTGCAAGCCAGGTCTCCAGCCAGGTTCGTAGCTGGAGGCAGGTGAAAGATAACCATACATTGATGTTTCTCTTCCTCTCCGCCTCTTTCCTTTCCCCTCTCTCTAAAAATAACAAATCTTAAAAAAAGATTTTATTTTTAGAGAGAGGGAAAGGGAGAGAGGCGGAGAGGGAGAGAAACATCAATGTATGGTTGCCTCTCACCCGCTTCCAGTTTACAGACCTGGCTAGAGACCTGGCTTGCAACCTGGTTATGTGCCCTGGCTGGGAATTGAACCAGCAACTTTTGGGTTCGCAGGCCAGTGCCTTATCCACTGTGCCACCAGGCAGGGCTTCTCATGATTTTTACTGTTTGTTTTACTACTGTAAAAATAATAGGCAGTTTTTATAGATAATTATTAAATGAAAAAATTTAAAGTCGTAATCCTACAATCCAGAGACAGTCTACATGAACAAATCATTCTTTTATTACATAACAATAACAACAATAATATAGCAATACTTAGGGAGTAATTATGTGCTGTTCACTTTAATAACTATCAAATTCCATTGTATGATTAATAGTGTAATTTATCTAATTACCTGTTATTAGACATTTAGGTGGACTCTGATTTTTTTCAACATGGCTTTGAGATTGTTTTCTAAAACTTGAAAGAGTAACAAATATTTTCTGAGGCTTCCTCCATTGCGAGGAAATCTCCCTCACAAGGTAGAAGAGAAACCATTGAATCTTAGCATCATTACGTATACTTCATAAGTCACAAAACATGTTTGCATCCATTATTCCTTCACAATGGAGCTTGACAGAGCAAGTGCTACAATCCCATCTAAAATACATGGACTCAGAGGCAAGAAAGGGGAGCGGCTTAGACAAGAACCTAGTATAAAGGAACCATGGACATGGACAACAGGTGGGATTGACTTTGGGGGGAATGGGTGGGTGGGGAGGGGGACAGAGGGGAGCAAAAAGGGGATGGATGTAATACAACAACAATAAAATTTAAAAATAAAAATAAAATAAAATACATGGACTCACTGGCTGGTAGAAACTCAGGGGAATCCAGGGAGGCTCTGAGACGTGGCCTGCTACTTTGTACCTGAGCTCAGACTAAAAGTCATGTTTCCTGACTCCATGCTGTCTCTTGGATCCCATAAACACGTACTTGTTTTAGGTGTAACAGCACGTTTGGGTCTTCAGAATGTCTTGTTTCTTGGACAAGAGAGTGGGCTATGGACCTTCCAGGCAACTCATCACCCTACAATGAAGTCAAGCCAAGAGATTAATTTGACCCCTAAAAGGGAAGTCATAGGCAGGCTGGAGTCACCCTGAAAAGAGTAGGCCTTTGAGCCGCTGTAATTAGAAAAACAATGGCATAGTACAGGGCTTTAGAGCAAGGGTTTTTACATTAAAAAGCAAATAAGAAAAAAAAAAAACAAACGCCCTGAAATCTGGTTCCACCACACTTTAGCTGAGTAAGAATTACCCAGTTTTTTACCCCCTGAGATTCTGTTTTCTTAGCCATAATACACAGATAGTATAAAAGTGCCTGTCTTGATTCCCAGCCAGGCCACAGAACCAGGTTGCAAGCCAGGTCTCTAGCCAGGTCTGTAGCTGGAGGCAGGTGAAAGGCAACCATACATTGATGTTTCTCTCTCTCTGACTGTCCCTTCCCCTCTCTCTGGAAATAATAATTTAAAAAAATATTATCTTTAAAAAAATAAATAAAAGTACCTGTCTTACAAGTTCGTTGTTGGAATTCACTGATAAAGTGATAAAAATCTCTTAGCAGCAGTTAGCACATAGTAATGATGTTACGGGAACAGACTCGGGCGGAACACCGAGATGGGTGAAAAAGCAGGCACTTTATTACACGCGCGGACCCAGAGGAGTCAGTCTCCAAATTCTGGGCCTGAGCACGGGTCTCCTCCCCCTTATATACTTTTGGGGAGTGGGCAGAGGCAGGGACAAACGGGGAGAAAAGAAAAGGGAGCAGGTGCGGGAAATACAGAAGCGAGGGGGACAGGGCAGCACAAACGGGAACCAAGAAGAGGGACCTGGCATGGAAAACAGAGCCTGCTCTAAGTTAGCTCCCCTGTCTATGGCTAACCTCCTACACCCTGCTGAATTTTCTGTTACAATGAGACAATAAATATAAACATTGCTACTGTTATTAAGTAAATGGATAGAGTCCTGATCAATTAAGAACAAAAGTGAGAGCTAGTCTGGCCGGGTTATATGCCCTTATAATTTTGTGTACAATGGTGGAGAGAAGGGATAGGAGCAAAGGATCCCTTTGGTGTTACATGAGAGGACTCCGAATCTCTAACCTTCTAAGATTTCATTTCTGTTGAAGTGCTTATTTTCAGATTCTATCAGATTAAGATTCTATAATTCTGAGATCCTTTTTCTGGGACTCCGAGATCCCATGACTCACTCAAAATTCTGTTGAAAGATTCCATTTGCATGAAAGGAAACCGCTTCTAAGCCCCGCAGAAGCTTGCCTGATTTGCTCTTCCTATCCTTGTGGGTTTCTCCTGAAATAGCACTTTTTCAGAAATTTCTTCCTAATCTTTTCTCCAGTGCACTCTATCCACTGCTTCCCACGTCTCTGCTGGTATCCGGCTCTTCCCCAACCTCACGCAGTCCTTATCGGCAATCAGTTATTCGTGTGATTTATTTAATGCCTGTCTTTGTGTCGCCATTGCTGGTAAAATAGACTCTCAATACTTGATGAATGATAAATGAATGAATGAATGAATTCTAGAAATCAAAGGTTCCATGAGTATTTATTCACAGTCTACCATTCCAGACACCTGAGGGTCTGAGACCAGGAAGGGAGTGGTCTTTCTAGTTCCATGGTACTGCCTGGCCTGTTTGTGCCCTGCGCCTTCTGCTCCCCACCCCTCCATTACTTACCTCTCTGGGAGCCCTAGGATTAGAGCTGGGGTGTCAACTCATTTTCACTGGGGCCACATCAGCCTCATGGTTGCCTTCAAAGGGCCGAATGTAATTTTAGGATTGTATAAAAGTAACTGCTCCCGAACAGTTAAGCCAGCCGAGTAGAACAAGGTGCAGGGCTGAAGGTGCTGGCCCGGATAAAACAAGGTAGGGGGCTAGATTTGACCCGCAGGCCTTGTGTTCACCACCTGTGGATTAGAGAGAAGATTGCGCTGTGTCCCTGCTATTGGAATGAGCCTGGACTAGTTCATTCATTCATTCAGTCAGTCAGTCATTCATAGATGCTTGCCTAGTGCCCACACTAGGCACTGAGCTAAGGGACCTGGGGCAAAGAGTGAGCAAAGCAGACCTGGTCCCAGCTTTCACTGGGCTCACACCCTGTAGGGTTGAACATGGGCATTGATGACATAACCACAAACATACACCATGAAAGTGCTGTGGGATGGAGAAGAACAGGGAGCTCTGAGAGCATACAACAGCACGTGAGCTAGACCCAGGACCTTGGGCTCGAGGCCACCACGAGGCGTTCTCTGGGGCCTTGAACTGGTCACGTGTGTCCTTTCTCTGGGACACCTGGATATTCTCCTTGGGAAACCTCTCTCTGGGGAACAATCAGCCAGAACTTGGGCTCAAAGTGGTGACATGCCAAGCTCCCAGCACCCGTGAGGATACTGCACCCACCAGCCTGAAAGGCGAACCATCTCCTCTGGAAACCCTTCCCCTTCTTACAGGACTTGGTCACTGAAAAGGGAGTTCTAGGAGCTCAACGTCCTCCTTGAACAGATGGGGAAACTGAGGCCAAAGAGACGAAGCTGTTCAAGGTCCTATAGAAGAGTGGTCAAGTGAGAATAGAACCCAAAGTTCCCCATTCTCTCTTCCTACCCTTCCCTGCACTACCTCCCTCCTGCCAAGAATGACCACCGAGTATATACACAGAGGGAATCCTGTTTCAACCTAAAGCCAGGAGGGGTTCCCCCTGCTCATGCAATAGTATTAGACAAAGCTCTGTAGACAAAGTTCTGCAGGACAGGAAGAGATTTATAGCTACATTTGGAGGGATTTACAGTGTGGAGTTTCCTTAGATCATTTGGTGACATGTCTGCATTGAATAGCAGACTTTCACTTGACAAACATCTTCAAGGAATTGAATTGTAGCTATTTGCTATTGGAAACAAATGCTCATTTCAGCTTTTAGTTCCAAGCAAAGTACTGGAGACAACCTAAATTGAAACAACCCGAATGGATAGACTGTGGTGGTGCTGTGCCATAGAGTGTAGCACTTTGAAAAGTATAAAGATAGGTCTACATAAGGAACCAGGCACATTACTGAGATTAAAAGAAAAGAAAAAACCTGGCTGGTGGCATCGTGGATAAGGTGCCGGCCTGCAAACCCAAAGGTCGCTGGTTCGATTCCCAGTAAGGGCACATAACCAGGTTGCAAGCCAGGTCTCCAGCCAGGTCTCCAGCCAGGTCTGTAGCTGGAAGCAGGTGAGAGGCAACCATACACTGATGTTTCTCTCCCTCTCTGCCTCTCTCCCTTCCTCTCTCTCTGGAAATAATAAATAAAATCTTTTAAAAAAAGAAGGAAACTAATTTAAGGAAAATATGTACAGTGTCAAAGCATTTTAAGCTTCACCTGTAATTTTTTTTTTTGAGAATGAACTTTATTTACCTATTAGTTACTTAAGTAAAATTATTATTATTATTATTATTATTATTATTATTTTAATAAACACCACCCTTTAGAGCAAGGGTTAACATGCTTTTTCTGCTGCCAGGGCAGTGAATATTTTAGGCTCTGTGGGCCACATGTCACTGTCACAGAGGCCCAGACAGTTGAGTGTGGCCACTTTCCAATACAACTTTATTTATGGATATGGATGCGGAGATTTGAATTTCATATAACTTTCATGTGTCATGAAATATTTTTTAATCACTTAAAAATGTTAAAACTATTCTTAGCTCACACGCTACGTAAAAGCCAGTGGCCAGCAGATAAGTCCTAGGGACAATAGCCAAGCCCAGGTTTAAGTTCGGTTTAAGCCCCATTCCCCTCCTAGATACACTCACCTATCTTATCCTCAAATATTCCTGTCCTCTTTCTCCATGACCCTCCTGTGACTTTCAATAGCCCCTCCAGCTGCCTCCCAGCTCCGCCTGTCTGGCCTTGGGGACCCTCATCTCCTGGCGGCAGGACTGTTTTTTCCTGAGCTCTGAATGGCTCCATTCACCTTGGCAAGAAGGAAGCCAGAGAAAAGAATTTTGTTTGGAGTCCTGGGGAAGCCAGGACTCAGGACTTTGATTTGCTTTTGAAATCAGGTCCCATCCCCTCCCACTCCCGGAGTCCTGCGCTACCACTGTCCCTGCTCACACCCTGCCAGTCCCAGCAGTCTGTCCCCTGCAGTGTCTGCAGCCACATCAGCATCGCAGTTCCAGGCCGCTCACCATGGACCCCAGAACCCTCTGCTTCCTGTCCTGTTGCCTGCTCATCTGTGTCATTTCAGGTACGGACTTCTCCTTCATGTGGGCAAAAATTGTTTTAACTCTCCTGGGCTGTTCTGAGATGCCCCCCACCCAGCCCACCGTTCCCACCAGTGCCCTGTTGGCAGCCTGTCGGGAGGGGAGTGAGCCCTGGGACCCTGGGTCAAGAAGCTGAGTTCTGGGCTCAGCAACTCTGCTCTCGGTGTCTGTGCTACCTTGACTGGGTCCTTGTCCCCTCTGCGAGCTCAGGTTCTCTATCGGTATGATGACAAGGATGGGCTGCATGATTTTCCAAGTCCTTTTCAGAGCCACCAGGTTTCTCTGATCCGAGGTGAGAGGCTATCAGTCCAAGTCTGGTAATGACTCACAACCATGGGTGGTTCCCAGCATGGGAACTTGGAAATTTGACCAAAGAAATCCTGGCTCCCCTGCTCACTGGCAAGATTTAATCCAACAATCTCTGAGACTCAGTCTATTCAGGAGTAACGTGGGGATACCAGTAATCTTAAAATTATAGAGTGGTTTTGAGCATTAAATGATGTAATGTATATACACCTTTGATCTGGAGCTTGGTATGTAAATACTCAATAAGGGGTAACAATATTACTTTAATTGTCAAGACCCTGATTATACCTGGTGAAACCATGATTATATAATACTAGAAGTCTGGGTGTTTATTTTTAGATTCTTTGACTCTTAAGAATCTATCATTTCACTCACAAAGAGCAACAGTTTGAGGGCTCCATTAGGAGCACAGCCTGAACAATTTCTAGCCCAGAACCTAATAGAAGTCAGATCTTTGGCGGGGGAGGCCCCGGGGAAACTTTTCCTCCATCTTTCCACTTCCAGCCACCCCAGGAAGAGGTTGGCACTGGAATCATCTCTGCAGGAGAATAGCTGGGCTTGGAACAGGACTTGGAGAGATGGTATCATCTCTTCCAGATGCTGTCTGACCATTGGCGATAGTCCCGTGTTATTCAGAGAGCTTCCGATGAAAGGGAAGGGGCGGGCATCGGCCTGGTAAGAAAGCAGCAGTTCAGCAAAGGGTTGATAGTTGAATTTGGAGAGTTGCTAGAAGGAGGAGTTGAGGGGTGGCAGATACTGGAGGTGATGTGAGCTCAGACATTTTGGACATGGGCCTTGAGAAGGATCCTTGAGAGTCATCTAACCCAGGGATTTAAAAACTACGTTCAGGGAGTGTGCAAGAGGCAACTGATTGATGCTTCTCTCCCTCTCTTTTTTCCTCCCTTCCTCTCTCTCTGGAATCAATTAAAGAAAATAAAAATGTCTAAAAACTATGCTCGAAGGAAGTAATTCTATTGTCCTATTGTCTTCCTTGAGGTGGGAGAAAAAGGGAAAATATTGATTGAAAAGCTAGATGGATGAGTTTCCAGCCCCAACCCCTTTAACCAGAACAACCCTCTCTCTATATATATTTTTATTGACCTTTTAATATTTCCAGGGAGGGTTCTGCTAGCTAGACTTTATCTATTGATTGGTTTGCTTTTAAACTTGAAAAGCATTAGTTTAGTCCAATGTCTTCATTTTATAGATGCAAAAACTGGGACCTAGACACAGCAAGAAGAATCATACAATGGGGTCACACCCGACAGGCTTCTTTGGGCAAATGACATGACACTCGGTTTCCTCATGTGTGAAATGAGGGTTCCGGGAAAGCTTTCTGGTGGGGTTTTGTGAGTGTTAGGGAAGACAACGCATGGCAAGAGCTTGGCACAGTGCCGAGGGTCTCAATACATTTTAGATCTTTATCATCATCATCAGGTCCTGAAATGAAACTTAACATTTTCTTTAAGTTCACCCAAATGACCTGTTGGCTTGGCAAACCCAGAAGCTCCAAAGCTGTTGACATCTTGCAATGGCTGTCAGGGAGGCCCTTCCCGCATGGCCCCACAGCCCTCAGTCCTGGGAAGTGGAGCCTCTGCCGATAAAGATGTAGTATTTGCAGCCACCCTGTAATCAGGGCATGCTGTGTTGGCTCCGGCCAGCACAGCCCCAGCTCTGGGAGCCACCCTAACCCAGCCCTCAGTCAGACTTCACCTCCAGATCAAAAAGGATTCCAGACTCAGCCTCCAGGGACTTCTGCCCGCCTGCTCTCACAGCAGCCTCTCAATGTGGGTACCAGGAGGTACTCCTGCCCTTTTCTTATCCTGCCCTCTGCTTGGCTTGTTTCATGGAAGGCCTCTGTCTATGGATATGTGGCTATTAAAGCATTAGCTTTATATTTGGAGTTTTAGAAATACACTATTTGTGGTGGACAGAATAACATGCTCCCAAAGGGGTCCACATCCTTATCACCAGAACCTCAACCTCAAATGGCACAGAGGAGTTAAGGCTGCCGGTAGTGTTAAAGTTGCTAATCAACTGACCGTAAAATAGGGAGCATGCTCTGGATTATTCATCCAGTGTAATCATAAGCACCCTTAAAAGTGAAAGAGACCCCCGGCTGGTGGCACAGTGGATAAGGTGCCAGCCTTCGAACCCAAAGGTCGCTGGTTTGATTCCTAGCCAGGGCACATAACCAGATTGCAAGCCAGGTCTCCAGCTAGGTCCATAGGCAACCATCCATTGACATTGCTCGCTATCTCTTTCTCTCTCCCTTCCCCTTTCTCTGAAAAATAATAAATAATATCTTTTTAAAAATGTTTAAAGAAAAAGCAAGTGAGAGAGGGAGTCAGATAAGAGAACCAGAGAGAGACGGCTGCATGAGGAAGACGGTCCAACATGGCCGGCTTTGAAGGCAGAGAAGTGGGGCCATAGCCAAGGAGTACGGGCAGCCTCCGCAAGCTGGGAAAGTCAAGGAGATGGATTTTCCCTCCGACACCTTGATTTTAGTCCACTGAGACCCACATCAGACTTCTGACTGCCAGAACTGTAAGATAATAAACCTGCGTTGGTTTAAGCCACTCAGTCTGTGGCAAGTTGTTATAGCAACAACAGAAATGAATATACTATTCATGATGACTATTTATTGAACCATTATATGCATTATATGACAGGCATTGTGCTAAGTGCTTCAAGTATATTCTCATTTAATATACGCTATATATATATATATATATATATATATATATGCCTCGGAGCTGATGTGCATCTGATTCCAAACCACTGTAATAAAGTGAGTATCCCAGTCAAGTGAGTTGCAATCTTTTTGCTGGTGGAGGGTTTTGTCTTCAGTTTGTAAAAAAAAAAAAATGCAGCATCTGTGAAGTACAATAAAGTGAAGCACCATAAAATGAGGTATATCTGTAGTCATACAAGGCAGGTGAGCTTGTTCTCATTTTCTACAATCAATGAGGAAGATGTGGCTCAGAAAAGTCAAGTGACGTGGCCAAGGTCACACAAAGATGGACAACCCAATACCACAGGCTCTGAAGTGCCTATTCCATCAGCCCGTACAGGTTCACCATCCCTTCTCCAAAGTGGCCTAGATACTGCCTCAGAGAGTCTTTTTTTCTTGATGCCAAACTTTAGTACTCTAGGTCACCTCGGTAATATGCTGAGCCCAGCTGTTCTCTCTGAGGCATAGTTTCTCAATCTGTAAAAGGGGCTAATAAATACTCATTGGGTGGCCTCTGGGGGCCATTGCAAGGATTAAACCAGAATGTGTGTGTGTGTGTGAATTCTCTGTGAACGATTAAGTGCTCTTCCCATGTAAAGAATTCATAATAAACCTCCCCAAACTACCAAAACTTCCTGAAATCATTGAAACGCCCTTTCCCTCCAAGGTGACCCCAACCCTGCACTGTCTTCCCTGCAGCTGAAATCCAGGAGCAGGGCAGACCTCCAAAGGCTCAGAAAAAGAAAGATGTCAAAGCAGCCAGCCCTGGGGCAGGGAAGCCCTCAACAGCCCCCGGAGGGAGAAAACCCAAATCAGACCGGAAACAGAAGTCCCAGCAGATGAAGACTGCTGCGGAGGCTGCAGCTCCTAGACCACCAGTCCCCTCCATCCTGACCCAGGTGTTAGGGAGGGGTCGCCTCCAGAAGGTGGGGGACTCTCTGAGCCTGAGGGCTGGGGAGTCCCTGGAGCTGCGCTGCCGGGGAAAGGTGGTCCACTGGAGGGTGCCTGTGTACCTGGAAGAGGAGGGTGAGGGACGCCTCAGGTAAGGGCTGAGGGAAGTCCTGAGACAGCCAGCATGGGTCCAGGGGTGGGTCAGTTTATTAGTACTTAAAACAGTATTTACAGGGGTTCAAATAGCCCAGGGCCCACTCTGGGCATCCCCTGAGGTACAACTACAGGGCATTTAAAAGAAACAGTAAAATGGGCTCACAAGACCCTTCCGGTGCATAGTGGTTCTACAGAATGGGACGCAAAGTTTCCCACAATCCCGGGAAGTCAATTCTGGGGGCAGCAAATAGTACCTGTAGGGAGAAAGATGGCAAAAGTAAGACAAAAATAAGGCTGATTGTCCAGCTGGAGGCCACCCTCTGTCAGGGGCGCCATCCTACGGAAGCCAGAAAGAAAGGCAAAGTCGGCCCCACCAGCATTGCCCATCCAAGTTCAGAAGAAAATCAGGCAGGTGCTGGAATGTAAAACTAGGTTCAAAAGATTTCTCTACTTTCTCTCACTTTAGTCTCTTAAAATGAGAATTCCGGGGACTTGGCCTCCTATGGCAGGTGCAGAGGTGCTTAGAGGGCATTTGCTGACCTGAACAAAGGGTCCCAAAGCAGGAGCTAAGGAACCCAAAGGAGTTTGGTGGATCCCACTTACAAGGTGTGGGCACAGTCCATGGAGAGTAGATGGACCAATTAGAAGTTGTGTGTGGGAGAGGTGAGCCAATCAGAGGCTGTGGGTGGGGCCAATGCAAAGCCTCACATTTCCATTGGGGAAGGGGAGCTGGGTGGGTGGGGTGATGAAAGTTGGGAGGAGAGCTGTCAACCAATCAAATGCTGGCACTAGGTGTCTCAAGTTGTCCCCATCTCCTGCTGGCACCAACTGTCTTTCAGAATCAGGCACTTCAGCCAGCACAGTCGGCTGAAGCTGGTGAACTCCACGGGTGCCGACACCGGGGAATATGGCTGCTGGGCCCGAGCCTGCCAGGACGCCGCCTGCCCGGAAACCGAGGACCGCCAGGAAAAGACCTTTATTTTCTTCACAGGTGCCCTGGAGTCAGGGTCTCCCCGAACCTCGGTCCAGGAAAAGTCCCCCAAACATAAATAACTGTCTTAAATCTTTCCCCTTAGTCCCACCTGTAAAATGTAGGAATTGTGCTAGTGGTTCTCCAAACTCCTTCTTGTGGCATTCTGGGACTCTACGGCTAATTCCGTAGAAAACTGAGCAGTCCAACTTTGTTCCACGGAGGAAATAATGTTCTTCTAGAATCAGCTGGGTCTCCCCTTAGTCAAATCCAATCATAACAGTAATGATTATCCAACGTAGAGGTTCTTGACCTTGACTCAGTGTGACCTGGAAACCTGTTAAAAACCTAGATCCCAGCGCCCTGGCTGGTGGCACAGTGGGTAAAGTGCGGGCCTGAGAACCCAGAGGTTGCTGGTTTGATTCCCAGCCAGGGCAACATAACCAGGTCTCCAGCCAGGTCAGTAGCTGGAGGCAGGTAAAAGGCAACCATACCTTGGTGTTTCTCTCCCTCTCCTCTCTTCCTCTCTCCCTTCCCCTTCCTCTGAAAAATAATAAATAAAATCTTTAAAATATATAAATAAGTAAAAACCATAGATTCCTAGGCTTTGTGTCCTTTAAACCTGAAACACCTCAAGTGATTCTAATGTTCAGCCAAAGTTAACCAGCGTATTTGTGTAACCCTAGAGCCGCTTCATTCAATACAGAAGCCACTAACTTAATATGGCTATATAAATCTAAATTAATTAAAATAAAGTTTAAAATTTAGCTCCTCCATTGCACTAGCTACATTTGAAATTCCCGACAGCCACATGTGGCTAGTGGTTCTATATTTGACAGAAAGGGTACAGAACATATACCATGATGACAGAAAGTTTTATTGGGTGGTGCTGCTCTAGGAAGCTGGTCCTCAGATAATTCCTACCCACTGCATCATTGTGCACCCAAGAGCCTGACCTCAGACTATGTTGCTAAAAGTACCTTGAAAGAATTTGATCAATGTGTGCCTCCCAGAGGCTGATGCCTCATATCCAGTATCCCTTTTGTTTCTTATCAGCTCTGCAGAGTAGTCTAAAATGGGTTTATCACTCCTTCTTGACGTAGCAGAAGAACCAAGGCTCAGAGGAAGAAAGTGATTTGCTTAAGATTCCACAGCTAGTGGGTGGCAGGATTGGGAATCAAACCAGGAACCTCAACTTTAAGTTCAGCACTTCTGTAATACTTTTCACGTAGAAGGACCCTCGGAGACCAAGCCACCTGAACCCTCTCAATGTACTAATGAAGACACTAAAGGCCAGAGAGGGAAAGAGATTTGTTTAAGATGCACAGCAAACTAATGCCAAAAGCTGAAACTAGCAGGCTGGTCTTCATCCCCCAGTCCAGAACCCCTTGCCAGAGAGGAAAGAACAGGGAGGGTGGAGATGGGCAGGGAAAGAGAGGTTTCGTGCTCATGAGTGGTGACAGAGCACCAGGAAACAATAAATCTGCCCCAGACTCATTCTTCTCTCTCCTTCCTTCCTCCCCAGACCCAGAGGAGCTTTTTGTTCCCACAGAGAATTATTATGAGGTGGTGCAGTTACGCAGCCATCAACCAGCCCTGCTTCCTTGCCAGGTGACCAACCCCCTTGCCCAGGTGTCACTGCATCGAGAGTTCCCCCCAGAGGAGGTCCCAGTGGATGGGACGGATATCTCCTTTGACGTGAAGAAGGGCTTCACCATCCACCGGCCCCGAGCTTCCCTGGCTGGCTCCCTCTTCTGTTTGGCCAGCCTAGGAGGCCTGAGACAAATCTCTACCAAGTACATGCTGATCTACATTAACTGTGCGTGAACCTAGGGCTCTGGGTGGGCAGGGCAGGGGAGGAGATGGGGAGGGATGTCTCCTTTGGGAGCCTCAGGTTTGGGACCTGTGGATTAGGGAGGTCTTAAACCACCAGCCATCTTTCAACTACATTCAGTGTATTCAACCATCTTGTCCAGAAATAGCCAGCCAACCAGCTGTTGAGCTGACCTGTATCAGTTCAGCCTTCCTGTTCATCCACTTATTCTTAATCAACTCACTTTATTCCATTCATGCTCCCTCCCTCAAATCAACCATTCCATTCACCCATCCTCCATCAATCAATCGCTCCATCATCTACCCATCCTCAATCGATTCAACCACCTCAACCCTTCATCCTCTATCACTTTAACCATTTGACCCATTCCATTCAATCATTATAGCAACTGATTTGACATGTTGGTCCCCAATTTTCTCCCATCTTCATGGCAGACCCATCTTCGTCCCCCAAACCCATTATTCAAGCTTCAGC
Organism: Noctilio leporinus; assembly: GCA_004026585.1. Classification (NCBI taxonomy): domain Eukaryota; kingdom Metazoa; phylum Chordata; class Mammalia; order Chiroptera; family Noctilionidae; genus Noctilio; species Noctilio leporinus. Next base: position 50,130 of record PVIW01002780.1, on the reverse strand, counting down.
CACATCAGTCTTACTGGGTGAGAACTTTAGTGTGACCTGCACAGTTCTGAGTGAGCCTGAGATCGCTGTGGACTTCAGTTGGGAGTATCCAGGGCAAAAGGTAAGCAGCGGTGAGAGGAGACTTCGAGTATGTGTATGTGGTGGCAGTGTGTTGGGACAGGGATGCGGGAGTGAAGGGTTGGGATGAGGGCCAGGGGCAATCGCAGAAGAGTGGAACCACTGCTTCACTGGGAACATGATGAACAGCATTCTAGTCCCAACTGACGCTGCTTCTCTGAGTGACCTTGGACAAATCACTTCCCTTTTCTGGGCCTCCATTGCCTCATTTGTCAAATAGAGGTACTTCTCAGGTTATGGTATAAAAATGTATAATGTGTTCCTTTGTTAATTTAGCCAACAATAATTGTTGAGCACCCACCACATGCTAGATGTTGTACTAGATGCTGAGACTACAATGATGAGTCAATAGACTGCTACCTGTGAGCTGACAGTCTAACTGGGGAGGGGGAAGTGAACAGACATGATCATCTGAAGAATACTATGAGCTACATCAAGGATAAGACAGAAATGTGATCCACTGTACTGAAAATTGAATGGTCAAGACATCTTCTCTAAGGTGACATTCAAGCTGAGACCAAACTGGCCCAAATCACAGAAAAATGGGGCTTGCTTCTGTCTGTTAGTCTTCTTACTCAAAGTTTTGTATATTTTTGTTTTGTTTCTGAAAGAAGAGCCCCTTTCAACATTTCTTACAATGTAAGGCTTGTGGTAGCAAATTCTCTCAGCTTTTGTTTTTGCCTGGAAAAAAGCCTTCATTTAGGCTTCATACCTAAAGGATAACTTTGTTGAATAAAATCCATGACTGATTTCACTCTTTCAATAGTTTAAATATTCCTTTCCTCTCTCTCCTGTTTTGTAATGCTTCTATTGATGACTAGCCTTCATAGGTTAGTCTCTTTTATCTGGCTGCCTTGAGAATTCTTTGTTATTGATTTTTGACAGTTTGAATAAAATGTGTCTTGGGGAAGATTTTTAGTTAGTTTGTTTGTTTTAATATTGTATTGATTTTGCTATTAGAGTTGTCCCAACTTTTTCCCCTTTGGGGGAAGGTCTTTTTGTATTGGTATAATTATGTGTTCTGTTAGCTTCTTCAATTCTAAATTCTAATTCTTTTCATAGACTTGGGAAGTTTTCATCCATTATTTTGTTGAGCAGAATTTCTGCCCCCTCTCCCACTCTCCTTTTCTGGTACATTTATTATCCTTGGGTGCTCTTTCTAATGTAATGCAGTAAGATGGTTCTTATAGAGGGCTTTCATTTTTAAAAACTCTTAGTTCTCTCTCTTCCTCCTGGGTTAGTCCTAGATTTCTACCCTCAAGTTCACTAATTCTCTCTTCCATCTGATCTACTCTAGTTCCATTGCTTTCTAATACATTCCTCAGCTCATTTATTGAGTTCTTTAGCCCCAGAATTAGCTTGGCTCTTTTTTTGTAGTTTCAATCTTTTTAGTAAAGTACTCCCTTTGTTCATTTAATTTTATACCTGACCTCATTTAACTGCTTTTCTGAGCTTTTTTGTATATCATTGAGTTTCTTCATAACTGCAATCTCAAATTCTCTGTCATTTAAATCATTCTTCCATGATGACTTTGAGTTAGGTTTCAGGAGACATTTTATTTTCCTTTATGCTCCCAAGTTACCTTGGGTGCTCATGGTGTTTGATGGATTGTTTCTCTGCCTGAGCATTTGAGGCAGTGAAGTCTTTCATTGATTAGGCTGTGTTTTGCCCTCATCAACCCAGCATGTTTAGAGGTAGGGTGCTTTTGTTTTCCAGTAGAGGTATTATAGCATGAGTTTTTGTTTCCCTTGCCTGCACCATTTGCACATCTGGGCTAGTGTGTCGTAGCATCATTTAGATTGAGGAAAATGCTGCAAGCCCACTGGGATGGTAGGAGTCCCCTCTGTGACCGGCTCTACTCAGTTACAGGTGGGTGGTGGAGAATGAATGGCTTTTGGGAGCTCCCAGAGCAACCTCCTTTTCACTAATGGCTGGTACCCTGCTGTTTTTGGAGGCATCTCACTGCCTCCACTGGCTCTGCTGGGATTGGTAGAGCAAGGGAAGCAAGTTCATAATCTCCCGTCACTGCCCCTGTGCCAGCAATGGTCGTTGGCACCGCTGTGTGTTTAAGGCTTCCTAGCCACCTCTGCCCAGCTCTACCATGATGGGGAAAAGAGAAGCAAGATGCTTTTTTTCTCCCAAAGGGAAACTGCTTCTGCCCCTCATACACCCCAGGCTCTAGTGTGAGGGTGGCAGCTCGACTTTTCTACCTTGTTAGCTGGAGTTGCAGTGGACACTGAATTGCATGTTTTCACAGTCCCTGCTCTTGCTTGACCCAATGCACCACCTTCAGAGGTCCCAATGTGGGAGTGCCTGTGTGTTAAGGATCCTTTGAGTTGCTGTAAACAGGGGGAAACACAAGAGCCTTGGGGCTCTGCCAGGATGGAGATGTCGCTTTAGGAATTATTACAAGGGCTTCCTGGAAGAGCTGGAATGTGACATGAGCCTTGGAGGAAGGGCTGGACCCAGCAAAAGTGTGATAAAGGGGAGCCGACCCCCAGAGGCTTTAGGACATAGAAACAGTGGGTCATTTTTCCACTTGTCAAATGTGGCAGCTAAGACCGAACAAAGGGGAAAAGAACAGGCAGATGCTCGGGAGACCATACTTCCTCTCGGCCACTGTCTCCCCAGACATGTTCCTTGGAATGGTAGAATACTATCCCCCAAACGTGTTCTCAGGAAAAACTGCCTCTTACAGCCACCACCCACACTGGAGACTCGAAACCCACCTGCACATGTGACAGACTCTGTGGTTGGAGTCTCCCCAATTTCACTTTGCTTGACTCAGTGTTCCCCAACTCCCCCACGTTGGGGAGGGAGTACCTGTTAGCATCCCCCCGGAGCCAGAGCACCCCAACACCCGCCCTGGGAGGTGCTGCTCTACCTGGGAGCAGCTGACTACCTGCTGCCTCTCTGAGCAGGGAGGAGACGCCAGCTGCTCCCCAGGGCCTGGAGAAGCTTCGCATTTTCCACAAAGAACCCAGTCTTTCAGGTGCTCTGACACTGAGGTGTGGTTTTGGCAAGTCACGTCCCCTTTCCCTGAAGGACAGCCTGGTGCCTCTTACCTGTGGGCTGGTGCCTGATGCTGAGAGAGCCCTTGGGGAAGCTGACAGTCATGTTTGTCTCTTGCAGCTGGGCCGCCCCCCCTACATCAGTGAGTGGGCCAGCGTGATACGCCAGGAGGGCCAGGTACAGCAGGAGGCGGGGAGCACCCTGTACGTGGAAGAGGCCCGGGCTGGGGATGCTGGCATCTACACCTGCCGGGCCACCAACCTTCAGGGCACTGGAGCTGCCACCACCAGCGTCCACGTGACCCGAAGTCCTCCTGTATCCCCGGCCCCTTCCTAGCTCCCTCCTTGGCTGCAGGCATCTGGGTATGGAGCAATGGGCAGAAGCAGGAGTAGGTCACTATGGGAACTCTGGTGTTTTTATGCCAAGGAGGTGCCCCCAGAGGGCAGAAAGAACTCAGCCTTCATCCCGGACACTCTCCCGCCTCTACTTTTACCCCTCGCTTCCACCTCACTGCAAACCCTGACCTGGTCTGAGAGGCAGCCTCCGTGCCAACCCCAGGCTGGGCACAACTGGGCCGTGGGGCACTCTCGCCCAAGAAGGGATCCCAGGACCTGCCGAGGCACCCAGGCCCAGGACTTATTCCTCAACACCTGCCATGAGGACCCACCTCCTTCCTCTTCCAGGAAAATGCAGAGGCCATGTGAATACAATCCGGAGCTCTATTTGGTTTCCACAGCTTGTCTGCCCCAGGGGAGGCTCCCACCACAGTTCTCAACCCACAAGCACCATAGGCCGCATGAGGGACACCCTGCTCCCCACAACTGGTGCCTCCTCCAGCCCAGCCCTCCCAGTAAGACAGTGCTTTCTAAAGGACATTCCACAGCCTCAGGTGCTCTGAAACTCAGTCAAAGGAGTTCAGGAAATACTGAATCCTTTCCTTCCTCCTTGGGAATTTGCAACGGTCCTTAGCTATTAAAGGTTCTGAGAAGTCCTGCAGTTGGCAGAGCTGTTTAATCCGATTGAACCTGGAGTGTCTCAAATTACTTGGCCACCCCCTTCTTTTCTCAGTTTTTCCGGTTAATGTTGTGCAATGAACTAGTGTATCCCAGATGGGCTTTGGGCAAAGTAAGGTGATGAAGTACGTGCGTCATTCACTCTGGAGCTGCCCCAAGGCTCCTGCTTGACCTGGTCACCCCTCGCCAGAGGACCAGCCCTGGCCCCGCTGAGCTCCTAGAACTAGGAACGGATGAAGAAGGCAGTCTGGGACAACGGAGGAAACCTTAGTGCTAGTGGGCTCACTTCTCTTAGGCGCTGACCTAGGGTGGGGCTGCAGCGGGGGCCTCAGGCAAGGCCCTCTGGCTCCTCTGCTCTCAGTCTGCTCTGATGCTGGAGGTGGGTAAGAACCTGCTTCCAGGCTCTTACGCTGACCCGAGGAGGCAGGTGTGTCTGCATGCTCCATGCAAGGGAAGGTTATTACAGCGTCCAGCTGGCCCAAAGCTTCCTGAGAAGAATCTTGAATTCACAGATGTCAGGGCTGGACGGGCCTGCGGAGGTGGGTTACTCCAGCCCTTGGCACCGTGGGGAAGCGGAGCGCCAGGTTCCAGGGATCAGAGGTGGCAGAAGGCGTTAAGTGCTAAGGTGCCAGGAGGAGTGAAAGAGGACGTGGAAGTGGATGGGGGCCAGAGAGAGAGGAAGGAGGAGAAAGACTGTCACAGATCTGATCTTCCCAGAGCCTGGGGAGAAAGTAAAAACATAAGACCTGGATGACAGATGAGGTCCCGGTCCGGGCCTTGTGGGTCTCACTCCCCGCTCAGTTTGTGCAGATGAGGTGCTCAGACCCACAGGTGGCCTCTGTACCCATGTGGCACTGAGACCGAGGGCCCTGGAGGGCTAAGGAGTAACCTTGGCCTGGTCAAGGAGCTCCGGCCATCACCCCTGAGTTGACCAGACTCTGGGACCAGGAGCGGTGGGTGGCCTCCCCAACACACGGCCCAGCCCCTGCCTTGGCTGGGTTGGCCCCTGGCACTGCCAGCCCAAGTGCCTCCAGTGACTCTCTTCCAGCTGCCCACTTCCCCCAGCTGATTCAAAGGGTTGGCCCACTTCCTTCCTTGCCCCACAGTTCCTAGTCTGACCCTAGAATGGGACACTAGAGTGGCATTAAAGTCATTTCTTCAGTTCCCCCAACCATTTTTGAGAGGTGGTAAACTGAGGCTAAGAGAAGGCCAGGGCAGATGTAGGGACATCTAGGGGTATACTGATGAGCTGGCTGCCACGCTGACGGGTTAGGACCAGGAGGTTATGTCCTCATTGTCTCACGGTCAAAATGGCATAGGCTCCCCCTGGACAAAGCCTCGAAACTCCCCGACTTGAAGAGAGAGAGGGGAGGGAGGAAAGGACCCCTCTGCTCGTTCCCTGGGCCAACTCAACAGGTGGCGTCCTGGGGCCTCTAATGCCCCATGGGTGACTCTACATGACCCAAGCCCCTGGGGCTCACTGGGCACACACCCTGGCTCCCATGTCACCCTTGCCCTTGTCCCCTCCTGGGAACAGAACGAGAGGCTCCTTCTATCTTCTCTGGAAAGTCCTGGACAAGGAGCTGTGACCGCAGGTGTCATGGCTGCTCAGGTCGGAGCCTATGTGGCCAGGAAGGAGACCTCAGTGGGGGTGACTGAGGCCAGGGGGAAGGTGGGAGAGGCATCAGCCCCAAGGACCCGGTACAGCAGCTCCTCCTTCTCCTGTTGGAGCTGTCGCCTTAACTGCGACTCCTTCTCCAGGGCCTCGTGGGCAAGAAGCAGGTCCTCCGAGAGCTGCCTGTGGGTGCAGACAGAGACCAACCGGTTCCTCTAGGGTGCTTTCCTTCGATGGGCCACTAGCCTGCTCTGGAGTCCCCGCTGCCCCACCTTGTCCCCCTTGAACACAAGAGGTGATTTCATCTGTTGACCAGGGACAGTGGCCCTCATAGGCAGACAGCTCTGGGTTCAAATCTGCCCCATCATTTAGCTGTGTATCCTTGAACAAGTTACTTATTCATTCTTGTCAAACTTCAGTTTCCTCCCTTGTAAAATGGGAAGGAGAAGGAGCTCTTAAGAGTAATAAGGAGGATTAGAGAATATCTAAACTATTCAACAAGTTATGTCTGACCCATGATATTAGCTACCATTTACTAAGCCCTTAGAACTGATTTATTCATGTACAGTCATTCATTCATTCATTTTGGCCTCTTGACCTGTAAGTTTCCTGTTCCCTCTTCTCAGATTGGACCGTCCCATGAAGCCCACTCAGTCAGGATGGGGACAGATACTAATCAGGGCCTTTGATTTAGGCTTCTAGGCAGAGCTGGTCCCTAGGGATACCCGACTCTCCCAGAGAGAGGAGCCACGTTCCCTGGGGGGTGGGGGGAGCTGTGCCTGTCAGTCCATCCCCCGAGCTTCTCTGAGACTCTCAACTAGAGATTTTGGCAGAAGGATGGGGACAGGAGGGGGCGGGACAGCTACCTTGATACCACTGTCTGATTGCGGCTTCGTACAAGGAGGTCCTCATTCTCCTGTTGGAGGGTGGTGATCTTCTCCTCCAATATCAGGTTTTTTTCTTTCTGCAACAAATCAGAGTGAACTCAGAATACCACCAAACTCACCTGGTACAACATGTGCTGTCAACTCCCCCTTATTCGTGGTTACTGAAAACGCTGATTCATTCTAGACCAAATGCTACATTTCATGGAGCAATAAGATTATAGGAAAAAAAAAAAAAAGCTAAGCAGTGAACCAAGGATTGTCAACTTTTATTTTTGTCACATGAGAATGGTTTAAAAAAAGGAGACAGCTACCACCAGCTAGTACTGCCATCATTTCAGAAGAAAAAGGATATTCTTGGTTCCCCAAAAGTCAGGAGATGTAATATATATAAATAAAATCAAGTGTGTCTGTTATGCTATGCCATAAAAATGGTTGCATGAAAGTTATATGGACCACTTGCGATGGTCTGATTAAAATACACATTGTGTGGCACATTCAGGATCAGGGTAACTTCTTCCAGATCAATGTAACCTCTGACCGGATCGAACCCTAGGTGTCCAAGGCCCCCTTTCTCCTGCAGACAAAGCCACCTGTGCCTTAATGCCCGCTGTTCCCAGGTCTGGCTCTGGCCTCCGATGTCTGTCTGATTTTTCAGCCTTCCTCAGCCCCTGCCTGACATGTGACACCTGCCAGCCTCTCCTGATTAGCCGGGCTACCTGCCCGGCTGTCAGCCACGTTTCCACGGCAAGAGTAGCAAGAAATGTGCAGGACCCAGATAACAGGGAGCCACTGCCCGACCCAGACTGGCCACAGAGCAGCCTCAGCTGTCTCAAGAGCCAGAACAGGTAGCAGGTCCAAGCAGGTGGGGGGGGGTCTCATCAAAGTACCTATGCTCTGCACACTCTTCAGAGGAAATGCTCAGAAAGCAGAGGCCTGACGCTGCCTCCCACCCACCCCTGCAGCTTCCCTCCACGTACCACTGTTTCCATGAGGATCAGCCGCTTGTCTAACTCATGAATACGCTCATTCTTCATCTCGATGACAAAGTGCAAGCTCTCCAGCTCCTGCTCCCAGAACTGACTGGGGCTCCCGTAATCCTAGACAGGGACGTGAGTGATTGCCTCAGACCAGCAGGCAGAAGGGCAAGGGCTACCTTCCTCCTCCCGATTCTTCTTCCAACTCACTATTTGGCTTTCAGAAGTCACCTTTTTGGTAAGTGCTTAATATGTCTTATTTCATTCTATCCCAATAACACCCACTGAGGCATTATGGATGAGGAAACCATGGCTCAGATCAGTCGAGTTGCTTGTGTGGATAGGTTTGCTGTTTGCATCTAGTTCTTTCTGAATCCAGAGCATGAGCACTTTACTATCTCATAATCCTCTCTCTGAGCCTTACTGCTTCCCTCTCCCCTTGACATAGGGACTTGGTTTCTTCCAGATGCTTGTGAAGGTAAGAATGTTAAGTCTGAGCCCTATCTTTGAAGACAGACTGGCCTTTCCTATTGCCCAGACCCTGCGCTCCCTGGAGATCGTGGAAGGAAAGGCCCCTAGGTGTACTATCACCTACCTGGATGTGCTTCTTATAGTCTCGGCTCAGAATGGACTCCTCTACTCTCTTCATCTTGGCCTGGAAGGCCTCCAGCTGTGAGGTCAGTGCATCTATGGTCTCCTAGAGAAGGGGGCAGGAAGGAGATGATCAAGGTCTGGTTCCCAAAGGCAGAAGGTAGACCTCTCCACATCCCAGGGGATGTGGTTCTTCAGTCTGTCTTTGCTCTACCATACCAGCAATGCATGCTTAAATCTCCTCAACCACTGCTTGAAACATACCAGCCCCACTTCTTCTTCTAAAGCTTTTAATGATGCTCCATAGCCTTGGGGACAAGGCTAGTGTTAGCTTGGCATTCAAAGTGCACCCAAACTGGGCTGTCCATTCTCCCAGTCTTATTTTTCACTGCCCCTCACTACACACCATATTTCTTGCAGCCAAATATCACATCACTGCTCCAACTGCAAGGTACATTCTTTTTCTTTTTTTCAAGTTTATTGGTAGTCAAGTCTCCATCCATTGCTATTTATCCCTCCTATACCTTCCTCCACCTCCACCATGGTGCAGTCTTGCCTGACAAGAATTTCCTTGCCCATTACCTTTAGGATAGAATGTAACCCCTTAATATGATCCACAGGCTCCCGTGATTTGGGTCTTGCCTACCTCTCCAGTCTCAGTTCTCTCTCCCACCCTCCTCTATACCCCAGGCATCTTAGACATTTTTCAGGTCCACAGCCTGGGTTTTTTGTTTTCGTTCTTGTTTTTTCTGCGTAAGGCACCCTTCCTATCATTCTTCATCTAAACAATTCCAACCTATCTTCCAGGTTCCAGCTTAGATGTCTCACTCCCTTTAGGAAATTCCTAATCAACCCTTAGGGCCAGATGCCTTCTTTCAGGCCTCCACAGGTCCCTGTGCAGCTATTCACCAGTCTAATCACACGATGGCACCTGGCCTGTGAAGTTTTCAAGATCTTTCTAATAGTCCGTGGAAAAATAGACCAACCCTAATCTCAAGCCTGGCTGTCACATCAACGGGCTTGGAGACATGGAAGACAATCAACTCTGTCCCTGACGCCTGGGCCGAGGCCATCAGCTTTGGCTACTTTCCTGCAGGTGCCTCCCTACTCTCGCAGGAACTGATGTGGCCCAGCGCCTCTTACCTGAAGGGCCGTCTTGGCCTCCTGGAAGGAGTGGGTGAGGGCTTCTTTCTCTTGCTCATATGAGGCCCGGAGAACTGTAGGGAAAGGAGACAGAAAAGACCTCTGTGAGCTCAGACATCCAAACACTTCACCCTAAAGCCTTCTGGCAGGTCCCACGAGGACCAGAGAGCCCTGGGGACCACTGGAGGCCCACAGAGGCTGGGACTGTGGGCATGCTCTTATCCATCCTTCTATCTCATGGGCTTGGGGCTATGTCAGAAGTATAGTAGATACTGAATAAAAGCTCATGGAAATGGAAACAAATTATATCCTGGGAGGAACCATGAACCCTACGAGATTGTGGGCGTTACCCATACCTTGCTGAGGCTAAGAGCCAAAGACCTTGCATCAAGCTTGCTCACCTCAGACCACAGCATGCCTTAGAAAGTGGATGGGGCCAATATTTTGGAAGCTGGGTTAGCCAAACGCTGAAATCATGAAGTCTTTAGCTGTCGAACCATGGCAGCTATGGTTTGTGTTAAGTACAATAGATTTGGGGCCAGGAAGTCCACCTGGTCCTGATTCTGCTTTTTCAAAACTGAGAAGCCTTGAAGAGATCACTGAAAATACTAGAAGTCCTTTTATCTTGACTGTGAACTGGGTCAGTAAGCCTGGCCTAGTTGTCTGTAAGGGGTGAGAAGAGGACATGCAAAGGCTTTTCAGGCTGGGCAGTGCTGTGCAGAGCTGGGTGTATCATTTCCCAAATCAATACAGTGACAGTTTTGATCCCACCTCCTCTATAAAGTACCTTCTGGAAAACTCCATCAAGGAAATGACCAATCATTAGTGGGATGGGAAATGGAAAGTTTAATATGGTCAAAGGCCCAGACACATGGGGTCTGTCTGTGTCACAGTGGACAGTGACATAGAGAAAAGAATGTTAAATAATATAAATGTGATGGAGTGTTACGTATATTAAAATTATAGGCTTAATTTTTTTAAGGTCACGGGCCTGATTTGCCTAATTAATTTGTCCATCAAGACAGGTTCTGGTTCCAGTAACATGGAGAAAGCACCCTCCATCCTGTCTGTCCAACTGAATAAAGCTATAAAACCTGGGCAGAATAAATGAAGTGGCTATTTCTAGACTCTAAAAAGTAAATGGTGGCAGGCAGATGGGGCAAGAAGAAGGGTTTGAAGTACCAGTGAACCAGGAGATTTTAACAAGATCCATGGGCTCAGATATTAAAAATGTCCAGGATACAATGCAAAATGTGTCAGCATCTAACTCCAAAGTGGCTCAGCATAGAAATCCAGAATTGCTGAGCATGCAATCCCAAATGCTGAGTGTACACAGTAGCGAGGAAATCTCAACTTGCCCAAGAAGGAAATCCAACAGATGCCAGCACCGAATCGTCAACAGAGACTCTGAGGCAACCATTATAAAAATGCTCCATGAAGTAAGGGTGAACACTCTTAAAAAGAAAGGGAACATAGACAGTCTTAGTAAATAAACAGAAGATATTAAGAAGAACCGAAAGGAAATGTCAGAACTAAAAACTCAATAAATGAAATAAGAACTCACAAAGTGGTCTCATAGGAGAAGAGAGGTGGCAGAGAAAAGAGCAAATGAAGTTGAAGATAGATCCGTAGAAATTATCCAATTTGAACAACAGAGAAAAAATATTGGAAGAAAAGATTAGAGCCTCTGGGACCTTTAAGATCGCCCCCAAATGTCCAACATCTGTGTCATCAGTCTCAGGAAGGGAAAAGTGTCGTGCAGAAAAACTATGTGCAAAAAGAATGGCTGAATGCTCCCCAAATTTGGCAAAACAAACCTACAGATTAAAGATGCTCACTGAACCCCAAAGTAGACCCAAAGGAATCCATACTCGGTCACACCATTTCTGAGAAATAATAACAAAGAAAAAAATCTGGAATGAAACCAGAGAAGAATAATGCATTACTTAGAGAAAACAATAGTTATAATAAACCCACTTTAAATATACATCACAGTAGGTTAAACATAAAAAAGTGGAAAAGCAAAATTAATCAAAAGAAAGATGCAGTGCCTATATAAATTTCAGATGAAGCACATGTGAGAATAAGGACAATTATCAGGGGTGAAGTGCACAATGATAAAGAGGTAATTCTCCAAGAAGATATAATAATCCTAAATGTTTACACACCTTCAAAATATATGAAGCAAAAACTGACAGAACTGAAAGGAGAATGAGACTAATACACAACAATAGTTGATATAATTATATACTACAATTATAGTGTAGTATAATTATAGTGTAGTATAATTATATTCCTCAATATTTAATAGGGAAGCAGAAAATCAGTAATATTATAGAAAAATTGATGAAGCATATGAACCAACTTGACTTAATCCATTTATAAAATATTGAACCTAACAATAGCAAAGTATGCATTCTTTTCATGTGCCCATGAAACAGTCACAAGATAGATTATCCCAAGTCATAATGCACACATTAACAGGTTATTGATATATTTATAATGCAAAAATAATATAAAAGCAATGCTTGGAGAACAGAGCTATTTTCCCACAATATCCTTGTGAGGTAGGGAAGGTAGATTTTAGATATGTGGATAGTGAACTGGGTTTCAAGGTAGATTTCAGAGACGCACAAACTGAACTGAGGTCAAGTGACAGACCCAGTTTCATGGGGTGCATTAGTATAAGGCAAGGGCCTCGATTCCATTTCAAAACATTTTGTGCTAATGTTGCAATATGTTTCAAGATTCTTAAAATTGTTCAGACCTCTGTTCTAGTTATTCCACTTTTGGGAATCTCAAGACATCATGTGAAATGGGGGCACCCCTTTCTATGAAAGACATTTAGTGCAGTGTTTTGTAGTAGTTAAAGCACAGGCATCTAGACTCAAGAGAAATTAAGGAAAACCATGCATGCCATGGTCTTTTCTAAACATTGTAGTAGCTGTGTAATTACATGGAAACCTGTGTGCTGCGATGTTGAATGAAAAGAACAGGATACAAAATTTTACCTATAAGTAATCATCTTTTTAAAAGAGAAAGATTCTGGGTAAAGGTCATGTGAATACAGATGATTAAAAGGAAAACTGGCATTACATTTTCTAGCTCAAAAAAATATGTACAGAGCCCTCGCTGGTGGCACAGTGGATAAGGCGCTGGCCTGAGAACCCACAGGTTACTGGTTTGGTTCCCCAGCCAGGGCACATAACCAGGTTGCAAGCCAGGTTGCTAGCCAGGTCCGTGGCTGGAGGCAGGTGAAAGGCAACCATACATTGATGTCTCTCTCCCTCTCTGCCTCTCTCCCTTCCCCTCTCCCTAAAAATGATGAATAAAAGATCTTTTAAAAAAATACAAATGGCCAAGAAAACACATAAAATGATGCTCAGCAAAAGTAGTCATTAGGGAAATGCAAATCAAAACCACAGTGAGAAATCACTTTGCACCCAATAGAATGGCAATAATAATAACAGTGTCAACAAACAATGGAAAATAACATGTGTTGGCAAGGATGTGGGGCAGTTGGAACCCTCGTGCATTTCAAGGGGAAATGTAAAGTGGTGCAGCCACTGTGGAAAACAGCTGGTGGTTTCTTTAAAAGTTTAGCCGAAAATTACTGTATGACCCAGCAATTCTACTCCTGGGTGTACACTCAGGGGAAGTGAAAGCAGGTGTTCAAGCAGGTGCTTGCACTAGTGGCACTATTCACAGTGGCCAGTGGTCAAAGGGTAGAGATGGTCTGTGTCCATCACATATGGAAACAAAGCATAGTGTGTCTTAGCCAATAATAATGAAATATTATTCAGCCATAAAAATGAGTGGAGTCATGAGTAAAATGGGCAACTCAATGACAACCAAGGAATGGGTGCCAAGGCATGCTGCAGTCTGGGTGAGCCTTGGGTGAGGGATGCCAGACATGGAGCCACAGATGGCTCATATAGACAGAGCCACAAGACAAAAAGCAGATGGGTGGTTGCCTGAGGCGGGGGGTCAGAGAGGAGGTATGTGGAGTGATGATGAGCACAGCGTCTACTTTTTGGGGTGATGAAAGTGTTCTGGAACTGGATAGTGGTGATGGTAATGAATGGATAGTGGTGATGAATGCACCAAGATTTTACAAAATGGGGTTCACCCATGTGTAAGTGTCATTACCATGGTAGGAAGTGGCAAAAGTTTGAAATGACCTAAATGTCTAACTAAAGGGACCAGTTAAATGAACAAGGGTACACATTGGCGCGTTATGTTGTTATTAAAACTCATGTCACAGAAGTTTAATGACAAGTTGTTAATACAATTAAAGTTAAAATCAAAACAATAATTTATCTTCTGCACCCAAAGTATGTATGTATAGATGTGTATAGATGTATATTCTTAGGTATATGCAAAAAAAAAGAAAGAAAGAAAGAAAGGGACCTATATCTAAGGAATAGCTGATGAGTGAGTTCTGAGTGGATTTACACACAATTTTAATTTTATTAATAATAAAATAATAATGCTAACAATTGTTTGCTAAACCTCTTACCAATTACCAGGCACTATTCTAAATTCTATCTGTGTAAAAGTTAAATTAAATTAAATACCCTGCTCTGGCTGGTGTGCCTCAGTGGATTGAGTACTGGCCTGCAAAAAAATTGCTGGTTTAATTCCTAGTCAGGGCACAAGCCTGGGTTGGGGGTGTGTGGAAGGCAACCACACAATGATGTTTCTCTCCCTGTCTTTCTCCCTCCCCTCCTCTCTCTCTAAAAATAAAGAGAAAAAAAATTTTTTAAAGGTATCATTATCTTTTTAAAAACTGCCCTATGAAGAAAGGTAACTAACTTCTTCAAGGCCGCACAGCTGATAAGTGGTAGAGCTGGGATTCAAATCCAGGGCCTATGGCCCCAGAGTCTGAGATTCTAACTACTATGTTATATGATCTCTTTGTTCAATCTATAGAGTCTAAATTTTCTATGAGCACCCCTTTTTGTGATATAAGAGGAAAGAAAGCTATTTGAAAAACAATATTCAACCTAACAAGAAACGGTAAGCATCGTCATTATTATGGGGAAGAAATATGAATATTTAAAAATTCTCCTATATGTTTAGGTTTTTCAGATTTCCTGAGGAATATGAATTGCTTTTTTTTTTTTTTTTTTTTTTTTTGATTTTATTTCATTATTTTTAGAAAGAGGGGAAGGGAGAGAGGCAGAGAGGGAGACAGACATCAATGTATGGTTGCATTTCACCTGCCTTCAGCCACAGACCTGACTGGAGACCTGGTTTGCAACCTGGTTATGTGCCCTGGCTGGGGAATCGAACCTGCGACCTTTGGGTTTGCAGGCCGGTGCCTTATCCACTGTGCTACCAGCCAGTGCCCCTGAATTGCTTTTAAAAAGGAAAAAAACACACAAAAAAACAAACAAACAAAAAAGACCTCTTCCAACTAAGGTAAAACAAGGCGTGGTGTCAAGACTTCTAAAGCAATGCCCTAAAGGATTCTAGCCCTGAAGCAGCCAATCGCTTGCGAACCAGTGGCAGGAGGGCGGGGCCAGTGGGAGCCACACCCCCAAGCAGATGCAGCCAGGAGTTCCCTGCCACGCCCACCCTAGGGCAGCATCTCCATCCTTACCTTCCAGGGCTGCCTCATGCTCTCTCCCCAGGACCTTCCGCTGCTCCTCCAGCTTCTCTCGAAGCTCTAGCTCCCTCTCCTTTTCCACCTGCGGGTCAGGGTGCAGAGCAAGATGAGACTGAATAGGTTCGGATTCAGCGGAGTCTCACCAACCCCTGGGGCCACGGGAAGCTAAGTGATCAGAGTCGCCTCCCTCATCAGACTGATAGAACCATGTGTTCAGAGTGGGCTCAAGACCTCTTAGGCACAGCAGGCGTGGCTGATTGCCTTCTTTAGGACTTGGGGGGGGGGGGGGTGTACCAGCGAATTATCTAGGAGGAAGGGGATTTAGGAGTCTTCTAATTCTAAAGCCCATTAACATAGGAGGCCCTTCTATCGTGTTAGTGTTTCCCCAGCTTCATTTGCCTGTGATGGATATAATGAATCATATGCAAGCAGTTACAAATATTTGTCCAACAGACAAAGAATCCCCTTCATGGAAAAAAAGAGTAAGAGCTACAACAATAAAAATCTTTCTTGGATTTTGCATGGTGAGCTGAGATGGAGGAAAAGTGGTTGGGATGTACTTGTTGGGCCCATTTCTTCTTGTCCTCTTCATGCTCCTGGAGAAGCCTGGTTACGTCCTTCCGGTGCTGCTCATTCTCCTCAGGTGTGTACAGCTGGACAGTTGGCGCTATGGCTGAGAAAGCAAAGAATAAAAAAGTGAAAATAAAATCCCACTGACTGGAAGTAGGGTAATCACAATGCAGAGAGAGTGTGGGAGGTGGGGCTGAGGGCTGAGCACACTAATCTCCACCCCAGGAGCGATTTCAGCTGGGGATCAGCCTTCCCAGGTAGCCCCCAAATCTCTGGCTTCACAGACCTTCAGTGCAGGAGCCAGTGGGCCCGTGTTGCCCCCCAGAATCTATAGTAGGGCTGGTTCAGCCCATTTGCACTACTCAATGACTCTATCTTCCCCCCTCCCCATAACTGCAAAATCAATGGCTGGTATTTAATAACTGGGCAGCTTCTACTTCATACAGATTTTCAGCTTTTGTGAAGAAGCCAAGGAGTTGGCAGTATATGCCTTTGTGTCAACCAGGAGCTGGGGTCAGGGAGCAGCTGCCTCTTTCCTTGTCCAGGATGCGGCTCTCCCATTTGCCACTGTCCCCACCTCTCCCGACTGAGGTGTGGCTAAGGGGCCACTCCGTGGCAGGCTTTACCTGCTGGGGCCTATGAGCGTCTGACCCCCGCCTTTGCGTTTCCCCTGCTGGAAGGTGAAGAGCTAGCTGCGTGAGCAGGAAGGAGATGCAAACAGGAAGTCCAGCCCTTGCATAGGGAAAATCCAGAACAGGCTCTGCCAATGCCACTGAAGCCTAACAGGCTCTGGGTAAGACCCAAGGCGGTGACCCATCCCCTTTGTGCCTCAGTTACTCAATATGTGAAATCAGGACAGTAATAACACGTTCCTCTCTGGGCTATTGAGATGATTAAATCAGAAACAATGGCAAGAGAAAAATAGTAACAGCAGGTAAGGAACACTGAGAGCTGAGCACGCCCAGAGTCATGCCCAGCTCTGCCCCAAGTGCCTCACAGGTATGACTCGCTTTTCTCACAACCACCTGATTGTGAGAAAATTGAGTCATACCTGTGAGGCACTTGTTCCCATTTCACAGGTGAGGAAACTGAGGGACAGAGAAGTTAGACAATTTGCCCCAGACCTCCCAGGTCACAATAGGGGAGAAAGGCTATGAAGCTACACAATCTGATTCCACAGCAGAATCTGCTAACTACCACCTTACCTGCCTGATGTTGCATGAAAAGCAGCAAGAGTGGTGCCAAGCATTGGGAAGTGCCCAGGGTGCTCTATTGTTCACTACATGGCCTCTAAATGTTCTTCAGAATTCATGACATGCATTAGAGGCCAATCCTAGCACTGCTAGCATTATTATTCACGTTAGTGTTATGATTACAGATCTCCCGAGGCAGCGTCCGGCAAAGGGTATGATGAGAAATGTGCGAATAGGGACTGCAAAGTGAGAAGCCAACACTTCGGTCAGTCCATCAGGATAGAGGAAGAGTGAGTCAGTGTCCTGGTCCTGGCAGACGGCAGTGGTCAAGATCAGGGAGTTGCACATCCTCACAGGTCATTGGGCTCAGGGCCCCAAATGTTAGTATAACAGACCAGTAGCAGACAGGCCCCAGCTGGGGAGAAGCTTATTCAAAAAGTACGTCATCATTAACGTCATCCTTAACAATGCAGGTTCTGCAGCCCCACTCCCAGAGATTCTGATTTCACTGCCGTGTGGTGGGGCCTCAGGATTCGTGTCTTTGAAGTTTCCCCAGGTAATTCTTATGTGCAGGCAGGCTAGAGGAACTCTGATTTCTGGTCCAGTTGCTTATCTGGTACTTGAGCTTCATCTACAATATCCCTGACAGCCTCCGGGCTGTAATTAAACACTTTTGGAGGTGCAGAACTCATTCTATTACTGGGCAGTTCTGATGTTTTTGAGCCAACCACCACACAAAAAATTTCTTTGAGATTGAATTGAATCTGCCTGCCTGTTCCTGCTACCTTGAGGCCCTAGTTCTGACCTTGGGGTCACACCGTAAGTACAAGGCTTTTCTTCTCCATTTCTTGAGACACTTGGAGAGAACTGGTATGTTTTTATTGTAACACCTTCTTTCCAGGTAAAACAGTCTCTTTTCCTTTAACTACTCCTTACGGGACCTGGTTTCAGGTCCCACAGAAGCCTGTTTTTCCTTCACTGTACACCTTCTAGTTTTTCTGGATTCCTCTGAAAATGTACGATAGAAGTCAACTCAGCACTCCAGGTGTGGTAGCAATGCCCAGAACAGAAAAGCACTGGTCATGACTATCACTTCCCTGATTTTAGACACAATACTCCCATTAATGTAACCATCTAAAATCTCATGAGACATTTAAGTAGCTATATTAACTTTGTTAACTATAAAATAGAAAATCTCATGGAAGGCATTTATGGAGCAGGCTACTCACCTGTGTCCCCATTGAGGGGACCTAGTTCCTGGGGCTCTGGTCTGGGCGGCTGATCTGGTTCTTGGTGTCTCTGGAAGAAATGGCACAACATTGACATGTAGGTAGAAGGTGGGAGTCAATGTGAGGATGGATGCTGAAGCAGGTCTCTTCCAAAGGCAAGACAGGACTTTCCACTGCTGTGGCCTGTTGTGCCAGACCACTTAGGCTCCCCACCCCCCCAAGGCAGCACCCATCTGTAATGGAAGGGGTTCCCAGAGCAGCGCTTTCCATCACTGCCAGGGAAACCCTCTGTGCTGGCTGAGCGCTCCTCAGATTCTTGTGGTTTGGCTCCTGCCACAAGCCATGGGGCCCCTATCATCTTCTTCCTTCTCCCAGAACTTGGCCAGACCTTCGGTTTTTACACTCACCCTAGTTATGACCTTGAGGTGTCCTAAAATCTCCCAACCTTCACTTCAGAGACAATTCCCATTTCTCCTCAGGGCCTGTGACTATCACAACCTCCAGCCAAGTCTCCCTTCAAGTTTTGTGGTGCTGGGAGCAGAGCATCAGAAGCCAAGGCCATGATTTTACATGTTTATTCTCTGTTAGAAAGAGTGGCTTCCTCAACCATAAGGATGCAGACGTATTTACCTTGCCCTATGGGGTGAGACACTGTAATTGGGATGTACCCAGCACTATGCTGTTGTATCTATACTATTTAGTTAATCTTTAAAGCAACCCTGGGAAATGGGAGCATCCCCAGTTCAAAGGTGCAAAGGCAGGTGAGAACCCCAGCCAGGCAGATGAGGGGCTAAGTGGCAGACTGAAGCACTTGAGCCATACGCCCTATAACCAGCCTTGGTCAGCGTGGGTTGGATCTGATCAGACAGAACAATGGCTTTCTAGACATAGTGTCCGTGGCTCCCAGATTTTCAGTTTTTATAACTAATTTTCATAACTAATAGGAGAGTTGATATGGATTGACAAGCAAGGATGCTGAAAAACATATTTGTAGACTATCACTCTCCTTTCATAAAATAGAGGATATTTTAACCTTCCAAAATAGTTAGGCAGACTCAAGACCACTTCTTCCAGGAAAATGGGATGATATCTTTACTGAATGTTACACACACACATTCACACCTTTTGTTTTCTCATTCCATTTCAGATGGATGAAGCTTTAGTCAAGATCTGTCACTGACCACTGGACCAGGATTTGGGGTGGAAAAATGTAAGCCTTTTTGTATACTTTTTAAGATATCCTTTTTTTTTTTTTTTAAGATTTTATTTATTATTTTCAGAGCAAGGGGAAGGGAGAGAGGCAGACAGGGAGAGAGACATCAATGTATGGTTGCCTTTCACCTGCCTCCAGCTACGGACCTGCTGGAGACCTGGCTTGCAACCTGGTTATGTGCCCTGGCTGGGTAATTGAACCAGCGACCTTTGGGTTTGCAGGCTGGTGCCTTATCCACTGTGCCACCAGCCAGGTTGATTAAGATATTCTTTAAAAAATAAAAAATAAAAAAGGTCATCTAGTCCCCATTTTGAGAAACTTAAAAAAAAAAAGTCAGCCCATAGAAAAGCTATGAAAATGTTCAATTGTGGGTTACCGCTGTAAAATAAAGACTTATGCAGATTTTTAAAAAGTAATTATTAGAATAAAAACTATCACCTGGCTGGTGTGGCTCAGTGGATTGAACACCAGCCTGTGAACCCAAAGGTCACTGGTTCAATTCCCAGCCAGGGCACACACCCAGGTTGCAAGCCAGGTCTCCAGCCAGGTCCTCAGCTGCAAGCAGGTGCAAGGCAACTGTACATTGATGTTTCTCTCCCTTTCTTCCTAATTCCCTCCCCCCCTCTTTAAAAATAATGAATAAAATCTTTTTTAAAAAAAAATAAAGATTATCAACAATTTCATGAACTCAAGAACCACTAAACTGCTGCTGGGAAGCATACTTTTGGTTGGGGAGGGAAGATAAGCAAAGGGAAGGCTTTTAGACTCTCCTGCTCCTGGCACAACATGATCCCTTAGCAAACTGAGGGAGACACAGTGCCTTCCCCAGGCCCTGGTGCCTCAAATCTGCTCAGTGGCTGGGCATTTCTGACAACTGAGTCCCCCATCTACCCTGTGATGACTCAGCCCTACCTTCTCAGGAAAAAGGGAGACTTCTGACCAAGCACAAGCCAGGGAAGCTGTCAACACTGGAATCTAGGGAAGTGACAGGAGCCAGCCTCTCCACCCTGGGCTGGAGGAAGGAGGAAGATAAACACAAATGGTGTCTCATCTCTGTTGCCACCAGTGGTTACACTAATCTTGGCAATGTTTTCATAGGACTGAGAATTCCTGAACTCCACTCATGGCTCTTCCATGAACTTGGACAAATCCCTTCCCTCCTTTATGAAATGACAGCCAGGAGGACTGATTTAACCCATGGCCCCCAGGGCATTAGAGGCTGAAGCGGTCGGGTCCCATCAAGAACTCTGGGTCGCCCAGATCCAGATGCCAATCCTAAACCCAACACTAAATGGCTGTATGGTGTCCCAAAGCCTTGGCTTCCCTCTGAGCGAACTTGGTTTAAGGATTAGATGAAATACCTGGCACATTGTAAGAGCTCAGACTAAGAGCCTACGTGTATTATTTTGTTTGAAAAAGATGGCAAGAACAAAGACTCCGCAGAGCTTCAGTAGATCTCTGAGGCTGCTTGAAATAAGATCCTAAAGCTCATGAAAAATTGTCTTCTTCCCAAGAACCACCATAGAAATGGGAAAAACTCCTCTTCACTAACAGCTTCCAGACCACAGGCAGGATGTGGCCTGCACCTGAGTCTCCATATCCTGGAAAAACCACCCTCAGGGTCATACCTTCGAAATGACATTCAAAGCTTATCACTGCCTGTCTTCAGTGTACCATCCTCCTCTTCCTCATTTTATGTATTTCTTGAATTGAGGTAAAGTCAGTATATAACATTAAGTAGGTTTCAGGAGCACACATTAAAATTGGATATTTGTATACACTACAAAGTGGTCACCGCCATAAATCTCCAATGCAATTGGCCCCCTTCCCTCACCCCCTGCACCTGTGGTAACCAGCAACCTAGTTTCTTTATCTATGAGCTTTTTGTTGTGCTTTGTTTATTCATTTGTTTTGTTTTATAGGTTCCAGATAGAAATAAAACCACACTGTATTTACTTTTCTCCTTCTGACTTATTTCACTTAGCATAATACCCTCCAGGTCCATCCATGTTGCTGCAAATGACAAGATTTCCTTTCCTTTCTTTTTCTGTTCTTTTCAATAGCCAGAGAGTATTCCACTTTCTATATGTGCCCCAACTTCTTTATTCATCCGTCAATGGAAACTTAAGCTGTTTCCATATCTTGGCAATGAACATGGGGTGCAGGTATCTCTCGGAGTTGGAGTTTTTGTATTCTTTGATAAATACCCAGCAGCAAAATAGCTGGATCATTCCATAGTTCTTCAATTTTTTGAGGAATCGACATACTGTTTTCCATGGTGACTGCACCAGTTTACAATCCCACAACAGTGTACAAGGGTTTTCTTCGCTTCGCACCCTCTCTGACACTTACCATTTCTTCTCTTTCTGGGAATAGCCATTCTAACAGGTTTCAGGTGATATTGCACTGTGGTTTGATGTGCACCCCCTGATAATTAGTGATGCTTCACATCTTTAACATCTTTCCATGTGCTTGTTGGCCATCTGTATGTCATCTTTGGAAAAATGGCTACTCGGATCCTCTGCCCACTTTAAAATTAGGTTATTTATTTATTTTTATTGTAGAGTTATATGACTCTTTTATTTTGGAGTCCATTGTCTTAATATTTAAATATTTGTAAATATCTTTTTCTAATTGTAGCAGTTGCAATTCAGTATTGGAATTGCAACTATTTCATTATATCTTAATCTTCAGCTAGATTATGAAGCTTTACTACATGGCATTAAATATTCTGTAAAACATTAATTTTTTAAAAATATTTTATTCATTATTTTTAGAGAGAAGGGCAGGGATGGAGGAAGAAAAGAAGAGAAACATCAATGTATGGTTGCCTTTCACCTGCCTCCAGCTATGGACCTGGCTGGAGACCTGGCTGGCAAACTGGTTATGTACCTTGGCTGGGAATTGAACCAGCGACCTTTGGGTTCACAGGCTGGTGCCAATCCACTGAGCCACGAGCCAGGGCCAACATTAATTTTAATGACTCCAGTATTCTCCAGTATTGCATCTTTATGGATAAATTTAATCAATAACCATGAGTATTTAGATTATTTCCATTTTTCAATTCTCAAATTATCCTTTAATTAACATACTGATGTATAAGATATTTTTGTACATCTAAAAAGTACTTGCTCTACCCTCCAGAAAGTTTCTACCAAATAACTCACTCACTCATAGTACACAAGACCAGTTTCACCATGACCTTGCCTACATGGAATAGTATCACTTTCTTAAAAATGTTGGTAAATTTTCTAGGCCAAAACCAAACCAAAACAACCCACTGTCCCCCAGCGTGTGCATCCACGTGTTCAAGACCATCCCATGCTGCTTAAGCTGACCCCAGCCTGAGGTACTGGGATCCCTTGGAGATGCTGAGGGTTTGAATCAGACCACAGCAATCAAGTGAGTTGTAATCTTTTTCCTGGTGGAGGCTCTTGTAAAAACTGTGACAGCTGTGAAGTGTAATATAGTGCAGTGCAATAAAACAAGGTCTGCCTGTATAGTCTTTCTCAGGCCTCTGGGGTCCAGCTCATATATCATTTCTCCTCCATCTCTCCCCAGGACTCAGTTCCTGTCAGCTCTAGTCTCCAGGGCCTATTCAGACACCCATATGAGGACCCCCCATGGTTACCTGGTTTCTCCTGCTGGTCCAAGGGGCTCCTTGAGGACAGGGACTGTTTGTGAAATCCACTGTGGATTTGCCCCATTAGGATGCCCAGGGCAGTCTTTGCAGAAATGGGGCCCATGAGCCTGCTGTATTAGAACCACATGGAGTGCTGGGAGGCTCCAATCTGCAATCTTTCAATGATCCGGGTGCCTATAAAAACCTGAGGATATACTACCCAGAACTGGGTAGAGATTGATAAGCAACCACAGCATGGAAAATCCCCAGCTTGGGCCCTGGCCGCTTCCTCCACAGAGGCCATGGAGCTGAGCTTACCCTGCGGTGGGAGTGGACAGAACCTGGGAGGGAGGCGATGATTTCCTGGCTGGAAGCAGAGCCGGGGGAGGCCTTGGACAGAGGAGGGGCATCTAGATTGGAAGAGGATGGCGACTGGAACCAGGGTTCCAGCTTTGCGCTGTGACTTTACGGGAGTCCCCTTCCCCTCTCTGGGCCTGTTTCACTTTCTGTGATGGGTCAGGATTGGAACAGATGTCCTCCTCCATCCTTCTGAACTTCAAGGCAGCCCTTCAACTAAGGAGACTGGACACAGGACCCCTATATCTCGGTAACATGCACAGTCCTGGAGCCCAACCCCTCGTTGTCAAGGGGACCAGGGCCCTGCTCTGGGTTCAGCCTGAAGCCAACCTGGTCTGAGTAAGACGCGGCTGCCCAAAGCAGGAATAGAGGCAGGGTACAGTGGGAGGACCGTGTCCTGAGCTGTGGAGAAGCCAGACAAGTTCCAGCTGGGCCTGGTGAGACCCCGTAGAGTATGTTTGCACATGGGAGGGTAAACTGACAAACTGGAATGCGTCCAAAAGGAACTGATAGAACATGGAAGGAGACTCCAAACCCAATTATAGGAGAGGCTGTTAACAGAACAACAGTTGGTCAGTCTCAAGAGCAGTGAACAAAACCCTGGCCACTCTCCTCAAATCTCTGCAGAGCTGCAGAGACTGCTAGCTTGCAGTCCACAGCCTTGGAGGGCAGGTTGTGGGCCAGGAAAGCTCTCTGAACTATCCCAGAGGTAGGCTGCACTACTGAGGGTGGCGTATGGTGGTGGTGAGCTCTCATCACTGGTAATATAAAGGGAGAGGCAAACTTCATTGTGCAAGTTGAACCAAGTAAACTCAAGAGAGCCCTCAGCTCCAACAGTGTAATTCTATGAGGTATCCTGATGTTCAGCACATTAAGATCTCTTGTAAGCATGCAGTGTTTAGCTCCTGCAGATAATACATAAAATCCACCTGCATTAACAGAGCCTCAGGGGATGATGTTGAGGATTACTCAGGTGGCAGTACTTTGGGTGAATTTCCACAGTTCCAGACAGAAGTTTCTGGGGTAGACGCCTCAACATCTCTCCGATTCTGGGCCTCACCAGGCAAGAATGCAGAAGGCGGAAGCCCTGGGGATAGATGCTTTCTTTCCTTGCGAATCCCTACCAGGACGGAAGCCAAGAGTGACCCTAAGGATGGCTTAGCCTCTCCTGAGGACATTGATTGGTCTAACCTTATTTCAGGGACCACAACTCCACCCCTTTTGGGGAACTTCAAGGCTATGTGTATTTCTGATTGAGTGCTTTGATCTATGTCCTCACTATTCTGGCTTAGTTTACAGAATTTGGTAATCAAAGTCAGGTTGAGAATTCACCTACCTGCTTCCCTGTCCCCATAACTCACCACAGCCCTGGCTTCCCTTGGCCACATAGTTCCATCACACCAACCTTGATCTAAGAGACAGGGTTGGAAGGACCCCTGGAGATAGTTTATTTCAATCCCCACCTCCTATTTCCGGGTGGAAAAAGTGAGGCCTGGGGAGCAGAGACTTAATGAGAATCCAGATTCAAGGTGGAGCCTGGAGTTCTTTCTGTTTCCTTAGTGCAGACACAGGCTGATTCACGTAGCCCAGTGTTTGGGGGACTGGTGATGCTGAGCCCCAAGGGACTCAGGTCACAGCCCTCTGTGATATCAGAGCTGCCTTTCCGGTGTCTGAACTCAGCCTGGGTGGGGCCCTGGCCCCATTGGTTTTAGGAGCTGAACAACCACAGTCAGAGCCCATTGGCTGAGGGTGGAAGCAGGAAGGAGATGGGGGCGGGAGCCCCAGGGGCCCCCTCCAGGGCCCTGGCCAGGGGGAGGAAAGGCAGGGCCTGAAAGTTCAGGGCTATTGAGAAATGTTAGTGTTCACACCCAAATGACAGAGGCTCAGACAGAAGAATACCATAAACACAGGCCTCAGTTTCCCTCTCTAAGATGGGCAGAAGAATTTTGCCAAAGTAATGCCTGAATTTGATTCCATTTTCACATTGCCAGGGATGCTTAAGATTTAGTTCAACTCATTCTGTTATACAATGTGGCATCAGCATCACCGCCTGTCCAAGGGACAGACAATATGACCATATCACCCATGTGAAGGAAGGTGCGCCAGCCTGCACCAATCAGCTGGGCTCGGGCACTGCCTGTGGTCAGAACACTTGAAGTACCACCAGAGCACCCCGAATCGGGGGTGGGTGTGGTGTCCACTGCTCCTGTCTGACTGACTGAGGAAGGAGGTGTCAGGGGGAATGGAACCACTTCCCTTTGGCAACACCTGCCAGACCTAGCACTCAGTCATGACGGCCCTGCAGGCAGGGCCCAGCCCCAAGTTCACAGATGGAGGCTGAGGCCTAATAAAAGGCTTTCCAATAGACCATGTTCTTTCACTTCCTCCCTGGAGACCACCTTTTCCTGTCCCCTGTCAGCTTCCCAGGGTGTCTGCCAGTTCTGATCGCCTTAGAGCTAGCAAAAGACTCGGCACCATTTCTGGCATCTGGGTCAGCCTAGCAGGCAGAAGGACTCTGAAGGAGCGGGACGACAGAAAATGGGGTCTATGGCCAGGGTGGAGGAGGTCACAGATACACTGCCAAGTATCCACCTGTCTCCCCAACCCAATGGCAAACTCCCTGGTGGGAGTCTGGAGTTGCGGCCCTGGCTTGTCACTTGTTTACTGTGTGGCCTTGGGTGAGCACCCTCCCCTCTCGGGGCTTCTGTTTCTTCCTTCCTGTGGCAAGAAGTTGGGCAACAGGTAGGTCAGAGCCCTTCTGTAGATGGGGAAGAAGGGGCAGAGTGGGGTCAACGTGACACCGCACCCCCTGTTAATCTTGCCGTGTTCATTAGCTCTGGGTGGAGCAGGGCTGGTGGGTGGTTTGATGCAGTCAGCTGTCAGCCCTGCATGAAGGCTTCTCTGGAGGACAGGAATGGAGGGGCCTTGCTCATTAGGGGGTCCAGAGTCCTTCCCCTGGCCCTCTGTCCTGGAGCAGCCCCATGGGGAGGCAGTAGAAGGGAGGGCCTAGAGCAAGATGACAGACAGCCAGGTGGCCAACTTCCGTGCTTCATGAGTGTGCTCACCACCTGCACTGGCACTGCAGGCAGAGAGGCACCCAGTAGTGAGGGTGATGGCACCCACAACATGCACAAGGCACGGCCATTTGTAACAGGGAAACACTGGACACTAGTCTCATGTTCATAACTGGCTCGATACACTGTGAGGTATTATACTGTACAATGTTATTTGTATGTTTAAAAAATATGAAGTGGGTCTTCATATACAAAGTTGGAAAAGTTGCTCTGGCCAGTGTGGCTCCATTGGTTAAAGGTTTCGAGTTGGATCCCCAGTCAGGGCACATGCCTAGGCTGTGGGTTCGGTTCCCAGTCATGGTGTGTTCAAGAGGCAACTGATTGTTGATTCTCTCTCACATTGATATTCTCTCTCTTCCCCTCTCTCTAAAATCAATAAGCATGTCCTCAGGTGAGGATTAAAAAAAAAAAAGGATGGTAAGGTATTTGGTAGACTATAAATATGCAAAATAAATTATTTCTATTGGTACCTAAATGCACAGGCAAAGAAAAGCACACATGGATGGTACTCCTTATTTCTAGAGAAGGAACTAAGGTTGTGGTCAATCTTCATTTCACTTGAAACTTTAAAAATTTAAAACAATATATAGTTCAAGTTGTATTCGTACAAAGAAATTAATAAGAGAAAAAATTCTCCTCTTAACACCTCAAAGCCGCCACGGTAGTCATTTGACGGACAGGAAGGCAAGGCCCAGAGACAGCGCACCAGCTATTGGATATCACACAGCAAGTTAGTGAAAGAGGCAGAAGTAAGACCTACTTTTGACTCACATCCCAGGGCTCTATTTTTTTGCAGATGCTGCAGCTGGGCCCACCATGATCCAGCTGGACTTCATCTTAACCTCAATTATATCCACCAAAACAATATTTCAAATGAGGAAGGTCATACATAGAGGTTCTGGGGTCAGATGAGTTTTGGAGGGACACAGTGCGACCCAGCAGGGATAACCTGCCTGATATTAGGCAGTTTCTTTAAGGAGTCAGGCTGCATGGGTAGTGGCCAGGTGCATGAGCCGTCTCCAGGGTTCACAGACACTCAGTGAAAAAGGATGCCACCTCTGGGGGGAAGACATACTGAAAGTAGGTCAGTCTGTGCACCACTTCTCTGGGGAGGGGGAAGCGTGGACGGGGATGGATGTTTTATGTATTGTATGGCAGTTGGCCTAGATGTTCTGGAAGATTCAGGTTTGACAACAAAGTGTCACAAGATAAACGAGTTTTAGGGATTAAAATTCACTTGCCCAGAGAAGTAGGATGGCTGGTTTTCAGGTAATGGACAGATTTAGACCCATCTACGGTTAAGATGGATGGATTTTCTCTGCTCCTCTCTTCTCCTCTTCTCCACGTGGGCTCATAGGAGCTCCTCTCTCTCACCTGTCAGTCCATGTTCTGGTCTGCCCTCTTCCTGGGGTTCCCCAGGAAGGCTCACTGTGCTCTGAGGGTGCTGGTCACTGAGAGGACAAAGTGCAGGGGCTGGAAATCCCAAGAGCACCCCAAGATGCCAAAGCCAGGACTTGGGTCATCTGTTAGACTTTTCCTTTTATGGGGAGGGGTCCTTACTTTTTCCAAGTTGATTTTTTTAATCCTCACTTAAGGACATAATTTTCATTGCTTTTTTAGAGAGAGAGAAAGGGAGAAAAGAAGGGGAAAGAAATATCAAGGTGAAAGAGAAGCCTCCCATATGCTCCCAGACCAAGGATTGTACATGTCTGGACCTGGGGGTGAATGTGCCCACACCGGTGCCCAGATGGGGACCGATCAGCAACCTAGGTGTGTGCCCTGATCGGAACTTGAACCTGCAACCTTTGGTTACTGGATGATGCTCCAACCAACTGAACCACACTGCCAGGGCTGTGGTGATTTTTTGAACATGACCATTCATGACTGTTATACTGACACCCCTTGGGGCTCTTTTCCAGGCAGCATCCAGACTTTTGTTCACCAGCTGACCTAGGAACACTGAGATATCAGGGGGCCCTTCCTACTAGCGTGTCACCACCTTGACTTGCCTGCTTCTCAGCAACTCATTTGAAGTTTTATGGTTTCTGCCCTTTTTACTGCAACAACCACCACAGTACTGATTTGAAGCATAGGCCCCGAACTCAACACCCAGTTGAAGCTGAGATGAAGTCCTTAGGTAACTGGGGCATGTCAAGAGGTCGGGGTGCCTGCACCAGCCACCTGGGGATCCAAATACCAAGGAAAAGAACGGAACTGAAAACATGTACATGTACAGAAAAGGTGTTACCAAGGGTTGTGTCTCCAAGGCAAGGGTGATCAGAAAGTTTTCTAATGGGTTTTAGGTCACAGAGGCTACAGATGCTCCTTTATACCACAGAAATCTGGTTCAACCTCACCAGGGTTCAGAGTGCCTACGTGCAGAAGCCTGTGCTCATTTTAGCTGGGATATTTTGGGGGAGGGGAATTCTTTTCCAGGCTGGGCAAAAACCACTCAAAGGCCACACATATATCAATGTCCCCACGGTGTCTGGGACAGAGGGCTCAATGCCCAGGGAAGGCAGCTTCCTTTCATTGCTCCTCACTATCCCACCCTTGGCACACTGAGTTAAAAAGTCAGATTTTCCCTGCTCTAACTAAGCAGGTGTTAGGCCCAGCCTCTCCTGCACCCCTCTCACCCTAGCACATGGTCAAGTCCACCCACCTCAAAACCCAGCCAAGATGCCATCTCTCTCTCGGGAGGATTTCCCTTGTCCCCTCTTCTTCCCCTCTGAACGCAAAGCCTCACTAGCCCAGAGTTAGGATGAAGCTACAAGAATGCTTGTGTGTAATGTAAACACCCATGTGTCCAACTGGTTAAAAAAGTCACAGGGCAGCCACAGAACATTAGGGTGACTATTAAAAATCATGTCTCGAGCCCTGGCTGGTGGCACAGTGGATAAGGCATCGGCCTGCGAACCCAAAGGTCTCTGGTTTGATTCTCAGCCAGGGCACATAACCAGGTTGCAAGCCAGGTCTCCACCCAGCTCTGTGGCTGGAGGCAGGTGAAAGACAACCGGACACTGATGTCTCTCTCCCTCTCTCCCTTCCCCTCTCTCTGAAAAGCAAAACAAAAAACATGTCTCCATGTAATGTGGGAAAATGCCACAGCAAAAAAGCTAAGTAACTAAAATACAACCATTTAAAAACAGTAACACTCATGTATATTATATAGCAGGAAAAAATATAATGATACTGAAATGTACACAGAGGTTATCTCTTACTGATGAGATTAAAAATGACTTCTAAGTTTCTTTCTACGTTTCCAAATTTTGATATCCTGCCTCAAATACCATAAAAATCAGAATAATTAGATTTCTTAAGTGGGATCCTAAATATTTGCTAGTCCAAGCCTTGCAACCTTCTTCCATCCTCACCAAAATATCATCTGACCACTACTTGAACTCCCCCAGAGATGGGGAACTCACTACCCTTCTTCTTTATGAGATGTAGAATCGGGCTTCCTTTAGCTTCCCCTCACTGGCCACAATTCTACCTCCTGGAACAACAGAGAACAAGGCTGCTCCTCTTGCCCCTTGGCAATGCTTCAGAGGTTCAAAGGCAGTGAGTGGTCAGCCTCCAGACTCCACATTCCCAACCTCAACAGCCTTTCAAGGACATTAATGTCCTCCTGGCTCCCGTATCTTTCCTTGGGTACAATCTGGGCAGGGATGTCCTTAGAGTGTAACTTTGTTTCTCTTATGCCATTACCCAGAGTTGCCTCTTGTCAAGGGCATGCCACTTGCCAGTCAGCGTATCTGGGACACTGTTATACACATTCTTTCATCTCATCTTTAGAGCACCCTTGACCCTAGAGCTGATATTACACCTATCTTACAGATGAGAAAACTGAGGCATAGAGAAGCCAAGTTCCTTCCACAGTTACTTCATGGGTCTGTAATGGAGCCAGGACTGAAGCAGCACTGATCCCAGAGCCTCTCATGCCAAGTTAACAAAAGGTCTCATGAATCCAGCTCTAAAGCTCCTGCCCTTGGTGTCTCTAGTTGAGTTTCATTGTTATTTATGCCCATGCAGGCTCTTCCATGTCACTCACTTCTGCATCTCTCCCCCTGAGTCACCTGGCCTGACACAGGGACTGATCACAAAGAGCCACTGAAAGACTGGCCCATTGAGAACCTGCTGCCTGAGGCCCAGCTTTGGGAGTAGTGCTGAGCCAGGTTCCCTGTCACCCTGCTCAGGGCTGTGGGGCTGTGGCTGGAGCAAAAGCCCTGAGGAATTGAGACTTCAGACATCAGAGCAGAAACCACACAGAGGGTTGAGCACAAAATACTAGGTGCCCCTCCCCATAGAGGGGCTGGTAAGCTGCTGGGGAGTGAAAGATCCTGCATACTCCCATGTCACTCCTACAGGCAAGTCTATGGAACACGTGTGTCCTTGGCCTCTCCTCTGTCTGTCCAGCCTTTTCCTAAGTCTCCCAAGACATGGCCACATCAGCCATGGTCTCTACCAAGGTGTAGGAAGGACCACAATGCTGATGATTCCTCAGTACGCATCCCTGGTCTGCTAGGGGTCCCCACACATTCATTCACCAGGATTTCAACCTATCCTAACAAGGCAGTGACTTCGCCTCTCAATGGAGTCTAGAACAGCTGAGCCCACCAGGCACGGTACGAGAATTCAGGAAACCCTCAGATCCGTGAACCTAGAGGGACTTTGAGAAGTCTTTGTTGTCCAGCCCCTGTCCCCAGCTAGGGTAGATCCCTCTGAACGCTCTGGCCTTGTTCCTTGCTACCTGTCACCTTCACTCTTCACAACGAGCCGCGTCATATTGAGCTTTTCCTGGTTCAGCCTTTGCTCGGACTGTTCTCTCTGCCTCAACTAGGTAAGTCCTACCAAACCTTCAACACACAACCAGCTGGCTCTATGCCTTTGGACACATCCCTCCTTAAACCTCGGTTTCCTCATCTGTAAAGTGGGGAAGATGCTGTAGCTCAGACTCACTTCCAGGGCTTTTGTGAGCTCAGCAGATGTGAAAGTACTCTGCAAGCTGCCACTTGCGTTGAGTCATTGTTGTAGTGACCTGACCCTATCTGAGCTCATTTTGGTAATGTTCCATCCTTAAAGCTCTTCACCCCCCACCCCCACCCCAGGGGACTGGCAGCTTGTTGGGAATGGGCTTGGGAGCTCAGGGGTTGGCGCCTGGATGAGAAACTGGGTGTGAACATGAACTTTAAACAAAATTCACGTACAAGTCCTGTCATACAGGGGCAGGGCCCTGGCATTGTTGGGGCAAGGAAGACATGCCAGGCTGCTCTGAGGCAATGAGGTGAAGGTTTGTATGCCAAAGGGCTTTGGAATCATTAAGAAGCCATCAGAAGTACAGGGAAGGGATGGAGACAAAGAACCTTGGGCCAGGGGACTAGATACTGGGGTTCTGCTCTAAGTTACTCTGTGTGACCTCAGTCAACACCTTTCCCTTCTCCAGACCCCCACCTCCACCTGTTCACTGGGTGCTTCAGCCAGGTGCTCTCTCAGGCCCTTGCTCACTTGGATAGGCTGCGCTGACTTTACTTGCCCTTCACAGTTTGGGGCGGGGGTCCAGTTCAGGCTGTGCTAAGGACAGACAGGGACAGCTGTAATGCTCTCAAAAGGGCCAGGAGGCACGGGAACCCATGCTCATGGTGGTCTCCTCTTCCAGCCAGGCCGGCACAGGCCCCTCCTCCAGTCTCCTACCACCACTATGTGGATGGAATGCACCATTAGTCCACTTTGCAGGCTGAGGGGTTGACATAGGTACACAGAATACAGACCCTCAGGCTGTTAGAACCCGTTCCATACATTCTCCTCCCTCGCCTTAGTGCGGTAGAAACTAAGGCCCAGAGAATGGTAAGGATGGTAGAGTTTCCCTGGGGTCATGCATCATGTTTGTGGCAGAGCCAGGACCTAAACCCAGGACTGATATCCACCTATCAGCTCGATTACAAGTCTCAGGCCAGGCTCAGGTCTATCACTCCTATCTTTCTTCCACTGATGAAGCCAAGCCTCAGTTTCCCTGCTGGAGCCAGGGAAGACATGAGGGTTTCTGGGTGAGGTTGATGAGGTTGTTTTGAACTGGTATTAATAAAGGAGGGGCCAGGAAAATGGGGGATGTATTGTACTTGAGACTAAAACTTATCTTCCTGGACTAGGCACAGGGCATGGCCACACAGGGAGCAGGTTGGGGACAGTATTGAATATAATATCTGATAGGCAAAAGACCCATGCTTGGGCACAAGCAAAGCAGGTGCAGATAAAGAGACTCATATTCAACAAAAAATGACCAAAAATTCTCATAGCTTGGGTGTTGCAGGGTCTCCAGGGGACTGATCATCAATTCTTTGAAAGATTTTTTATTTATTATTTTTAGAGAGAGGGGAAGGGAGAGAGGCAGGGAGGGAGAGAGACAGCAATGTATGGTTGCCTTTCACCTGCCTCCAGCCACAGAGCTGACTATAGACCTGGTTATGTGCCCTGGCTGGGAATTGAACCAGTGACCTTTGGGTTCACAGGCTGGCGCCTTATCCACTATGCCAACAAGCCAGGGCTGATCATCAATTTTATGGGACCACCTATTCCCACCTGGCTGGAGGGCAGGCAATAGTAGGAAAAAAGTGCCAGGACTTGTGTGTGTGTGTGGGGGTTCTCCCTTTCCCCTCTGGGCCTCAGTATGTCCCCTAAGGAGGATGTCCATTAGGCTCTAGGCTCTGAATCTTCTGGGCTTGTCAGACCCCAAGGGGCAGTTGGTCCCACTGCAAGAAACCTGAGTAGTGTCTCCTGGGCCCTAACCCAGCTCTGAGGCCCCTTGGGGGACGGGAAGGGACAGAAGGGCAGCAGGCAGTAGATCTCCTCCCTTTTGGGCTCCTCCAGGCTCTCTCCTCACCCCCCAATACCAGGATAGTCCACAAGCACCCACTAGGGCCTGAAGAGGCTCTACACCAAAGATTCTCAAACTTTAAAGCCACTGTAATCAATCACCCCTGAGCATCTTGTTAAAAGGTTCTGTGTAAGCAGTTTGGGGCAAAGCCTGGGATTCTGCATTTCTAGCAGACCCCACGTGGTGCGGATGCTGCGACTCGGTGGACCACTCTGTGAGCAGCGGCCCCAGAGATGATCTGCTTCTGAGCCGTGGGAAAGCCGAAGGGCCCGAGAGGTCAAGTCACTTGTCCATGGCCACACAGCCTGCAGCCCCAGATCAAAGGAAAAAGGCATCTGCCACAGGCACTAGAGATTTCCTCACTCTGGCAGTGGGGATGATCTGCCCTCCTCGGGCCCAGGGGCCGTGTTTGTCAACTCCGCTGCCCCGCGTGGCTCAGCGCGGGTCCGGAGAAAGAGCGCCG
Source organism: Noctilio leporinus (assembly GCA_004026585.1). Classification (NCBI taxonomy): domain Eukaryota; kingdom Metazoa; phylum Chordata; class Mammalia; order Chiroptera; family Noctilionidae; genus Noctilio; species Noctilio leporinus. The sequence continues at coordinate 16,575 of PVIW01002780.1, read as the reverse complement.
CCCGGCCGAGCCCTCCCCGCCTCGCTCCGTGCCGGCCTCGCGCAGTTCTCTGCGGGGCACCCCGGGCCGAGCGGAGGGAGCCCTCGGCGCCGAGGGTCCCCTGCGGCGAGCCACTCCACACTTCCCTTCCCTTCCGAAGGCAAACTTCTCGCCGGCGCCCTTTACCTTTTGCGGGGCTTTGCAGCAGCTCAGCCTGCTGTGTCTGCAGCCCATCCTCCTCCGGGGGCTCCCGGACGCCGCCTCCCAACTCCGGGGCCCCCAGAGGACCCTGCCGTCCGGGCCCCGCCGCTGGGTCCGTGCCTGCCGGCCAGGGCTGCGGGCGAGACCCTGAAACTGAACCTGAAAGCGCAGACTTGAGCCCTAGCGGCGCGGCCGCGAGCCGTAAATACCCGAAGAGCGGGGCCCCACGAAGCCCGTGGGGTTCGCGGCTCCGCTGCTCGAGGCAGGTGACGAGAATCCTTGTATATAATAGGAACCTCTGGCCAGAGCAGAAAAGATCCCTACGAGCAATGGATGCTTTTCTGGGCCCTCAGCAGAGAAAAGGCCAGGAAAAAAATGAAAACAATTTTTAAAATTAAACATAGCAGCTGCTATTTATTTATTGAGGGCTGTTTCTGTCCTGGCTTCTTTATGCATATTATTTCTATTTCTTGCCACCTCCTTGCAACACAGGTGATATAGCCTCCATTTTACAGGTGAGATTCAACGATGTGAAGTGACTTGCCTAAGCTTAGGTAATTATAGTAAATAGCCAGGTATAACCCAGTTTTAACTCCAGAACCTAAGCTTTTTTTTTTTTTTTTTAACATTTTATTTATTATTTTTACAGAAGGGGGAAGGGAGAGAGGCAGAGAGGGAGAAAGACATCAGTGTATGGTTGCCTTTCACCCGCCTCCAGCTAAGAACCTGCCTGAAGACCTGGCTTGCAACCTGGTTATGTGCCCTGGCTGGGAATCAAACCAGCGATCTTTGGATTCGCAGTGCCGGTGCCTTATCCACTGTGCCACCAGCCAGGGCCAGAACCTAAGCTTTAAATCACCCTCTTATAAACACATAATAATATCGTTTGCTTGCAATGCCTCCTCACTTCTGGGTGGAGAGCACTTTCCAGCTCACAAGTATCTCTGATATTCAATGCTATCCATTCTGGATAGATGTTGTCCATCAGAACAACTTCCTGAGGCAGACAGGCCTATGCAGTGGGAATAAGGAACATAAAATGCCAGTGCCTGGTGAGAAGAGCTTTTTAAATCTACCCTCACTTTGTTACCAGCTGAAGTTTCAAGGAGTGGCAATGCCGGAAAAAGACACCTAACTTTGAAAATCAGTGTGCAGGCATGTCTGTGTGTATTAGGAAATTATACAGGCCCAAAGACACTTGGAAAGGTGTTGATGAAAGGGACTTACAGAGTATAAGACCAACTGCAACAGGTTGTAATAAATAAAACTAAGGACATGGGTGATATTAGGTTCTTAGCAAGAAAAATAATATAGAATGGGGGTTCACAAAACATGATCCCAAATCAGCAGCATCAGCACTCTTAGTTAGAACTACAGTCTCAGGCCTCATCCAGGCTTGCAGATCCTAAATTTCAGGGATGGGTCTCAGGAATCTGTATCTTAACAAGCCCTCCCAGTAATCCTGGCCCATTCTGAAGTTTGAGAACCACTTTTAAGATGTGCTAAATAGGTAATGAAGAAAGAGTGTCTACTTTGATTAATAATGCTTATTGAAACAGTGCTCATGAGGTAATCAAAACCAAAACCAACAAACAAGCCAAAAACCAGGATGAATGTTTTATACGTTATAAAATGTAACAAATTCATATTAAAAAATTAATAGTTAGTATCTCTGGATGGGTAAGTTTGTGGTTTTACAAATTACTCTTCATTTTCTTGTATTAAAACAATAGTACTCACTTTTACTATTGTAAAGAAAATTAGTGTTGGAATAAGAAAAAGTTTTTGTTTTTTTTTTTAATAAAAAAATATGATTTTAAACCCATGCATGAGACTGAGCTATTTCTTCACCATCAAGTCATGGGCAAGTATATGAAATGCCAAAGAAAAAAATAATGACTGTGAATTAGGTAGGTAGGAAAACAATAAAAATGGCAAAAATGTGTGGAGAGATCATCCTGAAGTAGTTACTTCCCCTTTTGGAGAGTTTCTTCTCTGGACAATATTGAAGAGTTGAACTTTCTAAATTGTTCTCAAATTGTAATGTTAACAATTGAAACCAATAACTTGGGCTGGTGGGTGGGAAGTAGGAAGGCAAATTCTGTTCCTGGAGCCTTTTTCTCAAGTAGTCTCACCTCCAGCTTTCTTTAGCTTCATGGGAGATAAGGTTCAAGTTTCCCACTTTCCCACAACTTCCCTTTTTGATTATATGCTTCAAAGTTCCTGCCTGAGAAAAAACTCCAAGGAGATTTTTTTTTTTTTTTTTTGCTTACTTGCTTGTTTGTTTGTTTGTTTTAGTAATGAGTTTGAATATGTTGCTAATGAGAAAAGAGATTTTTAGTTGTTGATGTACCAGTCAGGTTAGGTTAGGTTTTGCTGCAGTAATGAAAAACATAGAAATCTCAGGGACTTAACACAAGTGAAGCGAGCTTTTGTTCACGCTATGTGTCCAGCATGAGAGGCAGTGGGCTCTGCTTCACAGTGACATTCTACACCATCCTACAATGCAGCCATCTCAGCTCCGTGGCTCCAGGGTTGGCTAGGGCAAGAGAAGAGAGTGTACAGAGAACGGTGCATGGAGTCTTAAATGCTTCCATTCGTAAGTGACACCCATTAAGTCCATTCACATTTCATTGGCCAAAGCAAGTCACACAGTCATGCCCTACTTCAAGATGATGGGGTACTGCAATGTGTTCCCAGAAGGAGAATAGTACCCAAAATAATGGTGAGCAGCAGTAAAGTCTACCACAGTTAGATATCAATAAGCAGATACTATGATGTGCCCATTTCTTGGACAACTTGGATGAATGATTCATCCTTGTTTGCTCAGAATTTCTCCCCCTTTTAGCATTCCAAATCCTTTGTCCCAGGAAAATCCTAAGTCCTGAATCCTGGCCACCCCATGGGCAAGGTACAGTGAAGAAGATACAAGAGAAGACTAAGTTACTGACCTTGAATTAGTCATAATCTCAGTTTGTCCTTTTTTTGACATTAGAACTATATCTAGAAGAGATGAGAAGCAATGCAAAGCAGGTTATAAAGCTAATGCCTGGTTGCATACTCCATGGAAAAGTATTAGCATTAAACGGAGATAAAGAGACCATGGTAGCTGGGGGTGGGGAAGGAGGACTTCCTGGAGGAATATTAAAACCAAAGGACATTTATGCCAAAGGGAACCCTAGAATCTCAGGTTGGGATGGGATCTGATGCTTCTCTTCTGTTGTTTGCAATTCAAATCTCTTTTATAATTTCCCTTCTAGGTATTTGTGGAGCCTATGTTCAAATACTTCCAGTGATGGAGAAATCACTGCATACCTTGCCAGATCTTGAGTGGGGAGAGGAGAAGCAGGGAGGAGTAATTTAAAGAAGGAGGAACAGCGTGAGTCAAGTCAGGGTAGAGTGCGGAGGATGGGGAGTTGGGGAGTGAAAAATTAGTGTTTGGAGCTAGGTTGCATGTAAAGGAATAAAAGCTGAGGGTGGGGTGGGTTCTCTTGGGAAGGATTGGAAAGAACAATACAGGGATTATCCAGAGCCTCTTCCATTGGAAAAGCACAATGTACCCATACATAAAAAGTTTTGCATTAAAAAAATGTTATGCATAGAATTTCAGGCAGTTCGGGGCCCCCAGCAGCCCTTGCAGTAGAGGCTCTGTGTGGATCCCAGGTTAAGAACCTCTCAACTCATTGGTTGCTAAACATCTTCTTAGCTGCGAAAACTTTTTTGTTCAGTTTCTTCTGATTGAGTTCAATTGTTCCCCAAATATATGTTGTCTGCCTAGGGTGACTTTCTGCACCACCCATCGCTGTGGATTATAATTCTACCTGTGTATCAAACAGCAGCTCAAATGTCCCTCTTCCGAAAGCCTTGCAGCACCTGTTCCCTGGTTCTCAGAGCACACTTGGCAGTTTTCCACTGAATTGCACTTGTTTGTGTGCTCTGTGTATCCTCCCTAATGGACTGAAGGTTACACAGCTCTGCCTCCTCCCTCCTCACCCGACCCGATACTTAGTAGATTGTGGCAGAGATTTCCAGTCACCTTATTCAACTTTCATTCTTCCCTCTTCCTTAGTTACAGCAATCCTGATATTCTCCTTATCCCTTGCACCTGGGGGTGGCCAAAGCATCTGGAGGTGGCCAAGGGAAATTACGGTTGGCGTTTTCAGGAAATCTTTTAATAGGGGAATGACTCAGCTTGGAGCAGGGATCCCCCTTTCCTTGTGCCACACCCCCTTTTCCTGCCTGGAATACAGGCTTAATGGCTGGATTCCAGCAGCCATTTTGTTACTGTGATCAAAAAGATGAGAGGTGCCTTGCTCATGGATGAATTTCTGGAGCCTCCATACCAGCTTTGATCAACTATTTCCTAACTTTTTCGCATAATCGAATAAACAACAAATTTGTTTGAGCCATTGCCATGGAGATTCTGTCACTAGCAGCAGAATGCAAGTTCTAACCAATTCACAGTCGCTAGTTAAGAATTATTATATTGAATTGAGTAAGAATAATTTTCTCTTAAAGACACTGTATAGTCCTAAGCTTCAGTTCTGGAAGTGAAAAATGAGGTTCTGCTGAGAAAGGTACCTTGAATTTGCCAGACTCTTAATGGAAATATTGTTTTTGACAGCTTCTTCTCGGAATATATGTAAGAGAAAGAAATGAGAAAAAACCTAAAATTGTTGAGTCCTGATGCTTTTATTGGAGTGTTGCTGAAGGAATGAGCAGGCTCACTTGCTTCAGAATCATCTGGGCACTGCTGGTTAACATGCAGTTTCCCTGGAGCCCTCTCTCCTTTCCCACCTATTGAACCAGGACCTGAGGAACTTTCACACTAAAATTTGAGCCTTATTGGTTGAATGGTGGTGGTGGGTCATCTCACCAGGGAATCAAATGGCTACATTAATTATACTGAACTGTATTGAATTGGATTAGGGAGTCTTTGAAAGGAGAGTGGAGTCTGAGTAATACTAATTAGCAAGAAGCCATCCTGCCTGTTCTCCCAGGAGACCCGTGGTTTGGGATTTGGGACTGCCTTGGGAGAGGTGGCAAGACTAAGGTTACCCTGCTTCCTTAGCAAGCATCAATTCCTGTCGATAGCCACTGGTTAGCGCTTCCTCTGTTCAGTGAAGTTCAGATGGAGGTCTGCCAGGATCTTATACTGTGAGGCGGAGTAGGAGTGGCACAGATCCTTACCTAGGGGCTTTCTTGAGGGAAAACTGCACAACCCCTCTTTAAGTGGGTGCTGCTAGAAATAAGCAGGAGTGGACATTTCTTTACAACAGCTCTTCTTAGAATGTGGTCCAGCGATCAGCAGCATCAGTCAGCATCTCTTGGGAAACTGTTAGAAATGAAATTCCTGGGCCCCACCCCAGAACAGCTCTATCAGAAAATGCTGGTTGTGAGGCCCAGGAATCAGATGACAAGTTCCCAGGTAAGCCTGAAATGTGCTTATTTTTTGACCTTTCTATACTCCTGTCGTTTCTCAGGCACCTTTTTAATGGGTACAGAGATGAAGGATCGGGGTTGAGTCCAGGGCTCAGTGAGGCTACAGGTGAGCCCCATTTTCCATGTATGAGACATCCTTGGCTGGGCTGGGTGATGGGTGTCTGGGCCTCCCTGCACCCTCCATGTGAAACAACTGCTCTGAGGCCTTTGAGCCATGTCACATCCATGGACTAAGAGAGACAATCTAGATAGAGTATTCTGATGGGTAGCTTTTAATGCAATTGAGTGAGCAGGTCTCTAATACCAGCTTTTAAGGCCAGGACCACAGGTGGATATTCACTTGTCTGGCTGCACCTAAGTCAGAAATCTACTTGTCCCCTCCTACACATCCCCCTTACATCCCTTATTAGAGAACTGTGTTGGCATCTTCTGTGTGTCCCATCTGATATCACATTCTCAATGCCTTCAAGCCCAGATATATTTACTGTGAATCCTGGCCCAGGGGAAACACAGTCTCGGGTAGCTCACCTATGTCACCTGCTATTCAATCACAATTTATGCAACCCCTTTTCATCAGATAACTTCCCTAACTCCTCTCTTTGGGAAAATCCAGTGTTTCCTAACCCTAACATCACCTTCTTTACCCCACTCCAAGGGGAGTGCCTTGTCCACATGAAACTAACTAAAATGAGAGGATGGTAAGGACAGGGACTGTGTTTTCCAAGATAAAAAATGGAAAACATAATTTGGCAAAAGAATTTATGAAGCTTACATATTTCTTACTGACTTGATTTCATTCATTTGTTCTTTGCCAACATATTGGAATCCTGGGGCATCAAAGAATTTGGGGGGGGGGGGATGAGGAGGTAGAATATTTGTCAACAAAAGGGGCCCGGAACATATGAGAAATAGGACTGGGGTCCAAAGCTTAAAATCTAAATGTCTACAGGGCTGGCAGGTGCATAAATGAGCAGAGGGCCAGCATAAGTTGGGATGGGGGAACTGGGAACCGCATGCCCTGCAAAAGGGGCCCAGGTGGGTGTGTGGCAGTAGACGGGTGTTGGAAGGAAATGAAAGCCCAAGCTGGCCTGACCTTCCAGTTTTTCAAGAGAAACTAGACTTCTTCTTTTTTTTTTTTAATGTTAAATAAATCTCTCTCTTTCTCCCACACATGCGCACATACAGAGCCATGTAGGCTAAATCAAATATTTAATATTTGCTGGGGGTTACATCACCTGTGATCCAGATAGCCAACTAATGTGACAAGGGGTATGGGACAATACCATGAAAGCAAAAAAGGTACCTAATTTGATCTGGGAGAAGAAAGGGAAGGAGAGCAGGCTTCACAGAGGAGGTGATGTTTGAGCTGGGCAGCGTAGATTAAGAAGGGATTCTTCTTGTCAAGAATGTGAGGAAGTGAAAGAATGTGAGGTCGTGGATGTGTTAATGACATTATAGTCATCATTTATATATATATATATTAATATTAGGGAAGAACACTCATGCTAAATGCTGTGTGACTTTTCAGAGGGAAAGGGTGCTCAGTGGCTTAGTGTGGCTGGAGTACTGGGTGAAATCAGGGAGTGAGGGAGACACAGATAAAGAGGGGAGGCCTTGATACCTGGCCAAGGTGTTTTTACTTTATCCTGTGGGCAATGGGAGTGGCACAAACTGATTGTATTATCATGTTGGAGCTCAGGCAGAGGGTAGACAGATAGCACCACCCTAGAGCCATCAAATATGTACTGGAATGGTTCCTGAGGGACCCTGTGCAGGTCCAACAGGGACTTTGGTCCAGCCTGATCAGGCTCTGCCCTCACTGAGCTCCTAGCCTGATATAATATAGTAACTACGGTGGCTGGTGGCTGGCGGTGGGTGCAGGGCAGAGTGTGGGGTGCTGTGGGGTAGGCGGAGAGCAGTTTCCTCTCCTCTCTGCATGGGAGGCGGCAGCAGCTAGCAGCCGGCAGTGTTGTGGTTACCAGGGCCTTGGGTTACAACACATGTTTGTTTTTAAAAAACGTTGCAATACCTTTTAAATCAGGGCCCTGGACAGGATCCAAGGACAGTAGCAGGACCAGCCCCTGTGACGCTTCTTAAAGAAGCAGCTGCAGAGGGAGGGAGCTTTGAGAACCTGGATTGCTGGGAGGCCCTGAGTTCAGGCAGGGCTTGGAAACTGGGCCAGGCTGGGAGATCAGATCTCCAGTTCACCCCGTCACCCTTCCTCCTCAAGGCACTTTTGGTTCTGGACCACTTGAATAAACTGATCTATCTCCCTGAGGGCAGTGGGTACAAGTCCTCAGGAATGTGTGGTTTACACCTTTTGGAGGAAAGTCCTCCCAAATGGTCCAAGATTCAGGGGTCCAGTTTGACAGGGAGTGAGTACACCACTTTGGGAGGTATGCAAGCAGAGGCTAACATGGGCAGGGCCGGTTGGAAAAGGCGAGTGTCTGCTGACAGTAGGGGTCCAAAGGGAATGAATGATTTTCATTGCAACTGCAAGGGGTCTTTTTCCCTTTTCAGAGATAGAAGTCATTTCTCAAAGGAGTCAAGATTGGGATTCACGAAACTTCCATTCTGGTACACTGTTTGTTGATGGGAAAGTAAAATGATGCAGGCATGGTGGAAAACAGTAAGGAGGTTTCTCAAAGAATTTAAAGCATGGTAATATGACCCAACAATCCCACTTCTGGGTATATATGCCAAAGGACTGAGATATCTGCACTCCTGTGTTCATTGTTCTTGGCTATAGCTAAGATGCAGAAACAACCCGAATATCCACTGACTGATAAATGGATAAAGAAAAGGTGGATAAGTCGCCAGCCTTTGAACCCAAAGATCACTGGTTCGATTCCCCAGCCAGGGCACATAAACAGGTTGTAAGCCAGGTCTCCTGCCAGGTCCATGGCTAGAGGCAGGTGAAAGGCAACCATACATTGACATTTCTTTCCCTTTCTGCCTGCCTCTCTCCCTTCCTCTCTCTCTGGAAATAATAAATAAAATCTTAAAAAAAGAAAGAAAGAAAGAAAGAAAAGGTGGCATATATATACGATGAATGGAATATTATTCAGCTTTTCAAGACATGGAAATTCTGCCTATGTGTGAAAACAGAGATGAACATGGAGGACATTATGCTCAATGAAATAAACCAGTCACAGGACACATACTACATGATTCCACTTCTATACAATATCTAAAATAGGCTCATAGAAGCAGAGAATAAAAAGTTGGTTCTAGAGATCTGTGGTACAACATAGTGCCTATAGTTTATAATACTTTATTGTGCACTTAAGTGTTAAGAAGGTGGATCTCAGGTTAAGTGTTCTTACTACAAAAACAAACAATAGAACAAAAACAAAAAACAAAGGGACTCAACGAAATTTTTGGAAGTCATGGGTATGTCTATTAACTTGATTTTAGTGGTGCTTTCTGGGGTGTATGCATGTGTTCAAACTCATTGAATTATATACATTATTTTTAAAAAAATATTTTCATTCTGATTCTTAGCTTGCTATTGATTTTCATTTGACCCTGGAATGTATATGATTTTCATATACATTCATTTCTCTGGTCCCACATTCTCATCCTACCGTTTACTTAGTGTCTGGCATGGGGTAAGCTCTAGCAAAGATTTGTTGAATGAATGAATGAATGGCTTGGATTGGGTCCAAAGTTGGATTGGGATCAGTGAGTGAACTTGAGAGTTTACATAAATCTCCTGAAATTACGTTCACAATTGTGTGCATATAAGTGATTAAACTTATTCTGGGTGGAGGGTCTATAGTTTGAATCATCTTCACCATCATTTATTGAGGATTTCTTATGGTATACAAGGTTCTTCACATATCTTTTCATGTAATCTTCAGGAACCATGAGGGAGATTGGATGGGTTACAAATTCCACTCTACTAAAGCGGAAACCCAGGTAGGGGAGTGTAAGGACCTGCTTAGGGTCATATGCTGGATTTGAACCCCAGTCTATCAGACTCCACAGCCTGAGCACAAAATAAATTACTACAGCTTCTCAAAGAGATCTGTGACCACAGAGGGTAAACAGAAAACAGGCTATGGCCCGAGGGTTCTCTTTCTCTGCGGGGACTGTGGGGAAGGGGGAGAAACGCACAGAGGTGGAGGAAAAGGAAAGCCAGAGAGCAGGACAGTACATAGGCCAGAGAGGGCTGCTATTTAGAGCTGCCGGGAACCCCTAGAAAGGATGATAAGGGGGCGAGCAGGGAAGAGCAGTTGAAACAGAAGCCCCAGGAGCGGGAGGGGGCTATCTCCTCCCCCACCCCACTGCCTCCAGCTCACCCTGTCGCCTGATGTCTAAATAAGGCTTACAGGCACATTCTAGGCAGCTAAAAATAAACGCCGGCTCCCCCTCCTGCCCTTGGGCTCTGGCGACCTCCCCAGCCCCGTCAGGGCTCCCCTTGGCAGGACCAGCTCTTTGGGACACGCCCTCAGAATGACAAAATCAGCTCTCGCTGGGACCCCAGGGTCCTGCTGCAAGAAGGCCCGGACCAGAAGCCAGGACGCCTGGTTCCTGTTCTTAATTTGCCCTAACAGACCTGAAAAAAGTCCCTCTTGTCTCTGACTCTGTCTCCCCACATGTGTTAATAAAATGCAGCAGTTAGAATAATGATACAAAGCGTTGGCATTTTTGAATGAAGTCAGAATCCCACACTCAGAGATCAAACTTCAGAATTTGCCCACTGGGGTTCTTTTAGGGCACATCTGTCCTGAAGATTTATTATTAGCTCACGCAGTCTTTTATAACGGTCTGTGTTAGCTACCCATCCTTAACGATTTAAAGTATTCACATAAAAGTCTTAATTTCCAACCTCTCCTGAAGAATCCTATCTGGCTACAGCGTTTTTGGGCAACTTGAGTCTGAATTGGGTAGCAGCCTCCCCTGCCGGCAAGATAAGTGCACTACACGTGTGCCGACACCCTCACGTTTCAGCGCAATCGAGTTGGAGCAGAAAGAACGAGACTGCTGACAGCTTTGGAAATTGTAAAGAACTCCGTAAATAGGGTTTGATGGTGGTGTAGCCTAGCTGAAATCTAGTGCCAAAGCATTGTTCGTCCCTGTCCTGGAATCCAGGTCCCAAGCCCAAAGAAGGGACAACAGCCTCAGAACGTCACTCTCAACTCCACCCTGCTGGGAGTCATCAGACAATGAAGGCTCTTTCAGGCGTTGCCCAGGCCTCCGGAGAAGTCAATGGGATTGTCTTTGATTGGAAAAAGACTAGCAGAAGCAGTTAGGGATTGTTGAACTCAAATAATCCTTAAGAGCCACTTTGAAAGCCAGCAGAGGGGTGTGGGGCAGGGAAGGAAGGGGGAGGAAAGAGGGGTAAGAAAGGGGAAAGCAGGGCTGTTGGAAGAACAGGATTCTGGTCAGCCTGCCTGAATTCTTCCAGCTCCTCTAGGGCAGCTCCTTGGAGCCAGACTCCTCACAGAATCAAAGATGCTGCATCTGGACTGGCCCTCAGGCTTTGTGGGTTCCATCCCATCTCAACAGGAGGATGTAGGGGAGGAAGAAATTTTACTCCTCTTTTAGGTTCTCCCAGCTGGTCTAATAAATAGCCACGAGACAGATTATCAAGAGAAAATAATCAAATTTAATTATGTATGTACATATGGGAACACCACATACAGGAGAGGTTCAGATATAGGAAGGGACAATAAGGAATATGTGACATTCTGAGCTAAGGAGAAGGTCAGGCACCTGGGGCTTCTGTGGGAAGGAAGATCATTCACAGGATAAGAAGAGCAGATGTTCAGTCATTAGGTTTTTGCCCTGCTCTACGGGTAGGTCATAAGAAGTTATTTCTGGAGATAACTTATTACAGGCAAGGCCCCTAATTTAAAATCTTTAAAGGAAAGGTAAAAGGCTTTCATGAGAGCTGCAGGATTTCAGTTACTTTCAGCTCAAGATGGTCTTCCTGCCAAAGTAGCACATCTTGGGGAGGCCTGCTCTGAAACCCTTCAAGGGTGATGAGGTGTAGTAGACATGACAACCTGGGAAGAGTCGAAGTTTTGTTCCTCCTGCCCTGTTTCACCAGACACCTTCCTCGGGAGAAAATAGTGACTCCGTACGTACCCCACCCCAGTCACTCAATGGTGGAGGGAGTGGTTCTAGTTCAGGCCCTCGCTACTCTGTGGTCCTCAGACCAGCAGCGTTGGTCTCATGGGTAGCTTGTTATAAGCACATAATTCTGAGCTCCAGCCCAGCCTGCTGAGTCACAATCTGCACTTTAAAGGGGAACCAAGGTGTTTTGCATGCACATTACCATCAGATAGAAGCTACTTTCGACCAGTGGGGAACTTTTTAAAATGCTGATGCTCTGTCCCACCCAGCAGAGCAGCCTGGGCTTGGACCCCTAGGTCATTTGTTTGAAGCCGGCCCGGTGGTTCCAATGTGTAGCTGGCACTGAGAGTCCAAGCTCTGAGCAAAGGCTGTGATGAGATGAGAATCTTTGGGAAACTAAGTGATGCAAACTTGTCCAGGGCCCACCCTGTGCCCTCAGATTGAGGCTGGTGGTGGAGGCTGCTCCAGAGGCACCTTCCCCAGCCCTGTTTGTCTTGCCAGACCAGTCCAGCCCCCTGATCCCCAGGGCATTTCCAGGCCTCCAGGTGCTTTCAGGTTTCAGAAGAGTAAGGTGAGAAGGGAGTGGTGCTCGGGTTAGCTTCGCAATCATGCCTTGAGCTGGGAGACCAGAAACCTGGGTCCTCGTTCTACCTCTGCTGGCTTGGGCTTCAGTTTCTTGCTGTCTAAAATGGGCTAGATAGAGAGGACTGAGATCACTTCTACTGTTCTTTCCAGTTTATACATGTACACATATTCTAAAAAGTGAAAGGAACCTTGAAGATCATCTAGTTTGACATTATCTTCCTACAAACAGGAAAACTGAGGCCCAGTAAGATGAAAGGCATTGCCTAAATCAGAGATATCATTACCATTAAAAAAAAAAATTGGGGCTTTGTGAAAGAACAACAATTCAGCTGGATACATTTGAAGATCTAGTTGGCTTTGTTGAATGATTCATGAATACGGCAGCATTCTATCTAGCAACTAAAAGGGTGCTTCTGAGGACTTGAATAAGATAGAAGGTTTTTATAGGTGGAAAGGGAGTGGGACTAGGGAGTTAAAAGAGTGGATTATTTCAGGTAACACCTTCCTTTTGGAGAAGGCAGGTGCCTTGTCAGGCTGATTACTTCACTAGTACTGACTCAGAAATTCCAGATCATAAAATTCCAGATCATTAAAATTCCAGTTTTGAGAGAGAGGCTGAAACTGCAATTAGGTGAGTTAGTTAAGTTTTGGTTTGGTGATGTGGCTTAGCATCACCAAAACCAATTTGGCCATTAAAAAATTATTTATTTTTGGTAAGAGCTTCAATGGAAAACTATTAAATTTCTTAGAGCATACTCTTCCACCTATCTAGGTATGATTTTATGATGGGCTCTGTGCCATTCACTGCCTCTGAAATCACAGACAATTCATAAGAATGGAAAATATTTTTGCCATTAACATGTGTAAATTTTTGTGCCGTGGAGAATAAATTGACTTCTTTCCCCTCTTATGGAAAAGAACAGAGACTAGTCAGTAACCAAGTGTTCTCATGTCTACACCATCAATTTTGAAGGGGTTTAGAATAGTCCTCCCAAGATGTGCTACTTTGAACTGAAGACAATCAAGACCTTTCATAAGCTGAGGGCTCATGAAAAACTTTCACCACTCCTTTAAAGAATTTATCTATTATTATTATTATTTGGAAGGTTTTCATTTTCCTGTTTTGTTTTGTTTTGTTTTTAAGATTTCCCCCTTTTTATTGAATTTATTGAGGTGACATTGGTTAATAAACTTACATAAGTTTTAGGTGCACAGCTCTATAATACATCATCTGTACCCTGTATTGTGTGTTCACCACCTTAGGTCAAGTCTCCTTCCATCATTTATCCCCCTTCTAACCGCCCCCACCTCCCTTCACCCTTCCTCCCACACCAGCAATCACCGCACTGTTGTCCATGTCCATGTCCATGAGTTTTTTTTCTTTTTCACTCAATCCCTCCATCTCCCAGCCAGCCCCCCAATCACAGCTGCCAGCCTGCTCTGTATCTATGACTCTGTCCCTATGTTGCTTGTTAGATCATTTTATCCATTAGATTTCACATATGAGTAAAATCATATGGTACTTACCTTTCTCTGACTGGCTTATTTCACTTAACATAACTAACTTTAGTTTCATTCATGCTGTCCCAAAGGGTAAGATTTCCTTTTTCTTTTTTTTAATGGCTAAATAGTATTTCAATATGTGAATGTACCACAGCTTTTTTATCCACAAGAACAGCTATCACCAGAAATAACTTTTTATGACATCTGTAGGACAGGGCAAACACCTAATTACTGAATATCTGCTCTTTTTATCCTGTGAGTAACCTTCCTCCCTTAGAAGACCCAGGTGTCTAATCTTATTCTTAGCTCAGAATGTCATATTTTCCTCATATTCCTTTTCTGTCTCTGAACCTCTCAGGTACATGGGGTCTCTGACTCTCATATATGCAGAGTTCCCATACCTGGGTATGTGATTATATTTGTTCATTTTCTTTTGTTAACCCATCACATGTCTATTTGATTATTAGATCAGCCTTAGAAAGTAGAGGAAAGTTTCTTCCTCCTCCATAGTTGCTTGTCTGTGACCTCTAAGTACATCTGACCCTCAGGCCTGCTTCATATGCATTTGAGGTAATCACGCCTCATTACATTCAGGGCATTCACCACACCAGCCTTTAGACACGTGCCATGTCCCTAACAACACTCACCTCCACTGCACACAAGCATGCTAGGTCATCATGGACCATGCTATTCCAGAGCCCAGACTTAGTTAGTTCTCTGAGAAACATGTGATGATGAACATTAAATTGATAAGAACTTCCGTATTTCCAACCCATCACTCCTAGAATGTGGGTTCCTCAAGGACAAGGGCCTTGTTTGAATAACGGTCATATTTATGTCTGTGTGCACCTATTGTAGGCCAGGTGGGTGTCAACCTTGACGGTGCATTTTAATCACCTGGGATTATAAAACAAAAATTAAAAAATGAATGCTTTTGTTCCGCCTCCAGAGATTTAGATGTAAGTGGTCTGGAGGGTGTGCTGGGCATCAGGATTTCTAAAAGCTCCCCAGTTGGCTGCAGAGTGCAGCCCTGGCTGGGAACTAGGCCTGATGGGCTTGACCATGTTTAAATTTCACGCTTGCTTTTACCCCAAATGTTTCTCATTTCTCCCAAGATGGTCAAAATCTGCCTCTTCAGAGAGTTCTTCTTAGACTCAAGAAGGTAACCCCCTGCACTCTGAATTAGCTTCACCTAATTCCTATCTTCTGGTATTATTATTATTCTTGGATTGTATCTTGTTTATTTCTTCACTTGCTGATTGCTCTTGAATTGACTCTTATCTATGTGGGAGGTGTGGACAAGGTCTTTATCTTGTGCAATGGTTGAATCTATAAGTATTTGTTGAATAAGTGAACAACTTAGTATTGAAAGGTAGTTCATTGCTATTGTCATTATTAATTATTAATAATTATTATTAATTATTTTAATCTTTGTTTTGCAAATAAGGAGACTGAAGCTAGAGAGGTTAAAGCCCCTGACCAGGATCTCACAGGATGCAAGTCTGAGTCTGCCTGGCTTGGGGCAAGCACTCTGAACAAGCCACTGCTCTGTTCTCCCTTCCATAATGGCTATGTGTGCTGGGAGGAGTATTTAGCAGTTGGGAGGAAGGGGTTAATGGGATCGAAGGGCCTTAGCAAAGTGCAAAGATGGGGAAGAAATGATGCTGGATGGGAGGCTGGCAGTCCCCTTCCTATTTTCCATGGAGGCCTCAGTGATATCAGTGTTGGCAACCACTTCCCCCACCCACCATCCACCATCCAACCAAGGAGCACAGCCACATGGACATCACCCTCCCATATTACTGTGGGATCAGCCTTGAGAGAAGTGAATTCTAGTGTTACTTCTGCGTGTGACTTGGGCAAGTCCTCTTCTTTGTGGGGGCCTCATGTTGCACTTGTGTGCTACAAGGAGTTGCTAGATGAGAGACTGAAGCATTTATCAGATTGGGAAGAAGGTGTGCACGTTAAAAAGCATGTTAAAAGATCAGGTAAAGTCTGGACCTTACTTAATAGTGATGTAGTAATAGTAATAGTAATGCCAGTTTCTTAGGTTTTATAAAAATACCCCGTCTTATTATTAACAGTGGGGGAAACAGATAACTAGCTCTGCGCTATTTTTGCAACGTTTCTGTAAATCTAAAGTTAATTCCCCCCAAAAAAATGTTTAAGAAGATGATTGGGTAAGTTTCATACATCCATTTCCTCAACAAAGATGGTCTATTACTGCATCAGTAACTGAAAGCCATGGTCCCATCCCTTGTGGGGTTTACAATCTAGTGAATCCCCCTATCGCTCTTTACAAAGCAAGCCTCAACTACAAAATGTAGTAGTTTAACAAAACCTGGTTTGATGAAAAACAAATAATGTTCCCGCCTAGATGGTCACAGCGGCAGGTTGGAAACAACAGCTCCGCCCCGCCCCCGCCCCCGCCCCCGCCCCCGCCCGCCCTCGCCCGCCCTCGCGTCCCGCCCCGTCCCCGCGCTTCGGCCCCGCCCCTCCTCGCCTGTAGTTTCGTCCTTCCCGGCCTCCCTCTATCGCTCTCAGCCCCGCCCCGTCCCTGAGCTCAGCCCCGCCCCTTTGCCTTTTTGGCTCCGCCCTCGATCCACTGAGCCTGGGGGCTTAATGCCCACGCAGACTATAGGGGCTCTAGGAGGCACCTCTGAGGTGCGGAATAGAGAAAGATTTGTCCCAACTCGACCTTGAAACATCCGATCCCAACGGGTTTGGGGCGAATCTGGAAGCAGCTGCGCTTAGGTTTGCGTAACTATGCACAGCTTTGCA
>PVIW01002779.1:85286-199000 GCA_004026585.1 Noctilio leporinus | reverse complement strand
CCACTGAAGGCCTATTCACTGTATTCATATATTTGGTTCTGTTTTGCTTGTTGTTAGTTTTGTTCGTTATTGTCCTGTAATGGGTGAGATCATATGATATTTGTCCTTCGCTGACTGGCTTATTTCACTAAGCATAATGCTCTCCAGTTCCATCCATGTTGTTGCAAAGGGTACAAATTCCTTCTTTCTTTCTGCTGTGTAGTATTCCATTGTGTAAATGTACCAAAGTTTTTTGATCCAATCATCCACTGATGGGCACTTGGCTATTGTAAATAGTGCTGCTATGAACATAGGTTCTTATGAATTGGTGTTTCAGGGTTCTTTGGGTATAGTCCAAGTAGTGGAATTGCTGGATCAAAAGGCAGTTCCATTTTTGGTTTTTTAATGAAACCCCATACTGTTTTCCACAGTGGCTGCACCAGCCTACATTCCCAGGAATTCTTATCCTAGTTATAAACCTTTCCAGCTTGCACTGTAACTTGTTTTTCAACTTTTGGTACTTGTTATGGACATAGACTCAAGGCTAAATTTCATATTCTGGTTTTATTTTTAGTTTTTAAAGATTTTATTTATTATTTTTAGAGAGAGGGGAAGGGAGAGAGGCAGAGAGGGAGAGAGACATCAATGTATGGTTGCCTTTCACCTGCCTCCAGCCATGGACCTGGCTGAAGACTTGGCTTACAGCCTGGTTATGTGCCCTGGCTGGGAATAGAACTAGTGACCTGGTGCCTTATCCACTGTGCCACTAGCCAGGGCTCATATTCTAGTTTTAAATATGGAGTTCCAAAACCTCAGGTTGATTTCATTTCCAGATACAAGTAAAACATAAGTACTTAATTGTGCAGGTTTTGGAGACAACAGACTTAGAATGAATTCCAGTCAGCATTACTTAGTTGGAAACCTTGCTTAAATTCTCTAAATATTAATTTCCTCATCTTTTATAGAAAGAATTATATCCATGTTAAAGTACTGCTGGAAAAATGAAATGAGATTAGTTCACTTAAAGGCTTTATATCTTGGCCTGTTTATGCTACTTACGGACAGCTGTGGTCATTGTTTTTATTTTTATTTTTAAAAATAGTTTATTTAATTTTAGAGAGAGGGGAAAGGAGGGAGAAAAGGAGGGAGACCTCAGTGTGAGAAACATCGATGGGTTGTCTCCTGCACACACCCGAATGGATACTGAACCTGCAGCCCAGCTATATGCTCCCACCAGTAATTGAATGGGTGACCCTTTCTTTGCTTTGTGGGATGACACCCAACTTGAACCACACTGGCCAGGGTTTGTTTCTATAATTACACATGGGTAGTTAGATGGAAATGTGCTCCATTGTATTTATTGTAATTTTACCATAGACTTGAAACTAGAAAATCATACTAATAAAATATTTTCAGTTTTCAAATCTTCCAATTTAGCCAAATCTGCATCCAACTATGAAGTGAATTATAAACATATAGCTATTGTTATGTGAAAAACATCTAACATTTGTCCCTTCTGATTAATGTTACTATAGTTTATTGATTCTTAGAATTCAGGAAATAAAAGGCTGATATAATTAATATTATAGTTTGCTTACATATTTAGAGACATATCTATAGACATTATTCAACATTTAAGTAAAAGGAAGAAGAGGTTCTGCACTTATTATTACTATTATCATCAAAAACCATTTATGGAATATTTGCAGTAGTAAGGGACTTTGATAGGTGTGTAGGTTGAAATATAAGCAATTAGAGAAATGTTAGGCCAGCCCTTTGAGATATAAAAAACTATAAGGAATTACATATAAATATTATTGCTTCAACTACTTAACTTATTTCAACTAAAACTTTAACAACTAACATAGAACTGTGGCTCTTGAATTTTGACAATGGGAGGTAAAAGAACTAACATTTGTTATAAACATGACCCCAGTAATGTTCTCATTTTTCATTTCTTGGTGGGGCAGATTAGGATATTGTTCCTTTAACAAAAATTGCACTCCCTCTTCCTTCTTGCCAGACACTCCCTCTCTCTTCTGTCCTATTCTTGTTTTTTCCGTATTATTTTCCCAATTACTTCCTTTTAATATGCTATACATTTAACTTGTTTATTGTTTATTACTAAATGTCTTTCTTATTATTAAGAATGTAAGCTCCAAGGCCTTTATCTCTTTTTGTTAATTAATACATTCCAAATATCTAGAAGATTCTTGATTCATTATAACCATTTAATATTTGTTAACTATTTGAGGTGCAAGAATGCTTTTATTGACGTCATTAAAATCCGTAAGCTGAGTTATTCTTTGCATCACTACATATGTGGGGCTTACTAAATAATAGTCAACAAATTGCATTTTTAACATTTTTACTGCTAATAATGTAACAACACCTTATCTGTTTTAAACCTCTTCACACCTTCTCCACAGAGGCAGCCCCCAATTATCATTTTTTAACTGATGTCTACCTAACAAAACCTCTCTGCTATGCATTTATCCTCTCTCCAGACCTATCTGCATTCTCCTTTGCACTAAACTCTATCCTCTTAGTTGGAAAATATCTTAAAAAGAGACTTCCTAGAGTTTCTTTCCTTGACCCTGTCTCTCTTGAAAAATATCTGTTTATGAATTAAATGGTCTAATAAAAATTACTTTTCTGGAGGATTTGAAATGGTATAAAAACATTGATATAGTGTTGATTTAATTTTTGTCTGGCTTTATTTAGACCCAGAATTATTTCGTTTTCTTTAAAGAAGTTATTTCAATCCCTAAATCTGCTCTTCTGCTGTTTCAAACACTAGATGTCTCTCTACTGCTGGTCTCATTGGCCCTGTGGGCTGCCTGACTGCAGCTGCACTGGGTTCCAGGGCAAGGAGACGTGTATGTACCCCACAGAGACAAGGGTATTTTCTGTAATATGTGTTTTTTTAATTTGATGTATCTATGTAAATAAAATTTACCTATGACCCTTTCGGACTTAACAGCTATAACTGGTAATACTATTTTACATTTGTAGTAGCACAAAGATTATAATAGAAATAGAAAGATTATAGAATCCTTTCACATATTTTATTTCATTTCTTCCTCTCAGCAATCTTGTAAGCCAGTGTTATTATCTTTAATTTTACAGTTAAAGAAAACAAGGCCCACAAATGTTATAGAACATTTGTAAGTTGACATAGTAACTAGTCACTGACCCCCATATATTCATTCACTGATTTTCTGATTCTAAATTCATTGCTCTGTCCTTTGCATAATACCACCTTTGTCTAGATGATTCTTTTAGGTGATTCTTCATTACATATATTTACTTTGATGTACTATGGGTCAAATACATCCCTCCACACATTATAAGCATGAACACACAAAATATAACCTGGGCCATTTTTAAGGTAGAAACTTGCTCTTTCTTTTTTCATATTTTAAAAATATTATTTTAATTTATTGTTGTTCAATTATTGTTCCAATTTTTCTTTAGTAATGTAAATGAGTTATAGTTAATTGCATTCAATTCTTCCATAAAACCTTACTAGAAGAACAAGCGTTTTCCAACTAAAACTTCTAAATGGGTTTATATACTCAAATAATAACTAGGGGTGAGACTGCTTCCCCTCCCTTTAGTCTGAACCTTGGGTGACCCTGGTTAGTGATTAGCTTCGAAGAGGCATACGTGTGAGCTTACATTCCTCTGTGTACTTTACTTGCTGCCAGGAGAAACACTTAATTTCCTGGTGGGAGAAAATTATCTTTAAAGGAAGAGTTCCACTCTTTCTATTGTTACACTGAGTCTCTCTGAATGGTTTCAATCTCAATAAAGGACAAATAAGAAGTCCCTTAGATTCTGATTAAATAAATATATATAGGAAATGTTCCTTCTCATTAAGTTTGTATATTGTACATGATCATAAATCACTCCCTTGTTGATATGTTAGTCACACCCATGGACATTTTTGCTATTATGTTGTAGTAAGTGAATACTTTAGTCCCATTCTTAAAAGACATAATAAAATAAAGGGAAATGTAAGATTAACTGTAACATTTGATTAGCAGTTCTATGTACTTCAAAGATTTTAAACTTATTTTATGAGATATAAAACTCATAACTAGCTTTGAAGTCTTATGCAAGGAATGAATAGAAGCCTGTTACTTACTGAAGGTTAAAGTCCCAAATACTTAGTTAACCTTCCAAATTTTCTACTTTAATATAAGAATACATGTTGCTTTTGAATTAGAAGAGGAGAAACATGATCATTGTATTACATAGTTTTATGTTTAAATTATTTTCGCCACTGGCCAAGAATGTAATGATACATTATTTTACTGCATTCTTGTTGTTTGTTTATTTTTCAGGTTTTCCATTTTCAGGGTGATCTAGGTTCATGTAACTTTGTTTTCTTTCTGCTTTTATGTAATGGATTTAGTTCTCCATTTTCCACCTGAAGGTGGTTTGCCTGGTAGTCAAGAGCGTTGTGTTCAGAGACAGACAGTCAGCTAGCCTGTGTTTGAATTTCCATTCATTGCTAATTTGATCATGGAGATATTGCCTAACCTATCTGTGACTCTGTTTCCTCATTCATTAAATCTTGATAAAAATACCTAGAGTTGTAAGATTGGTTGGAAGGATGAGGTACAGTATGTGTGTAACGTGTTTAGCTAAGAGCCTGGAATATGGTGAATAGTCAATAAATAGCCCACTTGTTACCAAGGGTGCTTCTGTAGAAAAACATGTCTCCTCCCAACTTGCTGCAATAAGCCCATCAATAAGAGCATGTGAAATGCCTGTTCAGAGAACATTACAGTGAAGCTAAGATACATATATTATTTGTATGCACCTATAATTTTTTTAAGGGAATGCTTAACAAAGTTTTTATACAAATATTTTAATCATCCTTCAAAGACTTTATTTTTAGGGACCAATAAAATGTAGTTTCATTTAAAAATGGTACATGCACATAAGAGAATAATTCAGTCAGCTATACTACAGGCATAGCTGAATTGGCACTTACGTATTTATCATTAGTCATTCAGTGGAAATGCATTTTTTAAAGTAATAGGAACCTATTGGAAAAGAGATTGTTAGCATATAATACCATGGTGTTGGCCTTTAGCTAGCCTTCAATCTGATTGATTAAATAGGAAAAGATATAAAGGACAAAAAAGAAGAAAAAGAAATACTCATATAGAACCAGGAGACAAGAAGTTGAAAGATTAAAAAAAAATGAGAAAAAGAGCTTAAGTAAAGTCTAGAATGGACAAACAGAATTAATTTTCTATTAATGCTATTGGTGGCAGCAAATTTGCTAACAAAAGCTCATGCCTCCTCCTGACACCAATGGTTCTATAGTGTAGCATAGATAAAGAAGAATATTCTCTATTCTTCTTTAGATTGTCTTTTATGTTCCCCAAACAACTCATGTGAAACAAAAAGCTGGAATCAACAATCTTTTTTTTTTTTTTTAAAGATTTTATTTCGTTATTTTTAGAAAGAGGGGAAGGGAGAGAGGCAGAGAGGGAGAGAGACATCAATGTACGGTTGCGTTTCACTTGCCCCCATCCACAGACCTGACTGGAGACCTGGCTTACAACCTGGTTACGTGCCTTGGCTGGGGAATCGAACCTGCGACCTTTGGGTTCGCAGGCTGGCACCTTAACCACTGTGCTACCAGCCAGGGCTTGGAATCAACAATCTTTTGAATATGAAGTAGAAATGTTTTATGTTACCTGTTAACCATACTTTTGGAAATACATGTTATTAATAGATAAGTTATATTATGATCAATTGAATATTTGCTTTTAACTATAATATTTTTGTGTAATATTGAAATAATTAAAACTATAGCTTTCTAACCATACAATGTCTAAAATGTAAGAACACGAAATTCCATCTATAGAGGAAGGATAAATAAGTTTGAGTGTTTAATAGTTTAGTTTTTTAAAGGTATATTTTATTAATTATGCTGTTACATTTGTCCCAGTTTCTTTACCCTTTGCTCTCCTCCTCTGAGTACCCCTCTTCCCTACAACAATCCCACACCTCTTAGTTCATGGGTCATGCATATAAGTTCTTTGGCTTCATCCTTTCTTATATTATTCTTAACATCCCCCTGCCTATCTTTTACCTACCAATTATGCTTCTTAATGCCTGCACCACTTCCCCATTTCTCTTGGTTCCCTATCCCAGCTAATAACCCTCCAAATGATTCCTATACTTATGGTTCTATTCCTATTCTTTTTTAAAAGTATATTTTATTTATTTTGCTATTATAGCTATTCCTATTCTGATTGTTTGCTTAGTTTGTTTTTGCATTTATTTTTTTAGATTCTGTTGTTGATAGTTGTAAGTTCGTTGTCATTTTAATGTTCATAGTTCTGATCTTCATTTTTTTTAATGTGTACCTTTAACAGTTCAGATAATAATGGCTTGGTGATGATGAATTCCTTTAGCTTTACCTTATCTGGGAAGCACTTTATCTACCCTTCCACTCTAAATGATAGACTTGCAAGATTACTTGCATAGTAATCTTGGTTTAGGTACTTGCTTTTTATCACTTTGAATATTTCTTACCAGTTCCTTCTTACCTACTAAATTTCTTTGGAGAAATCAGCTGATAGTCTTATAGGGACCCCTTTGTAGGTAATTCTCTTCTTTCTTTCTTGATTAATAGTTCAGTTTTAAAGCTTTTGGGGATGTGTATATAGTATTTTGGACTCAAGTGGAATGTCAAAAAAGAAAGTTTAATAAATATATATTTTTATTTTAGAAGCACGATTTAAATGCTTTAAAAATGATTTAGTAAAGCTTATGGACATGATCCTATTTTTTATAAAATTATTTCAAAATTTATGATATATAAACAATGATTTCTAGCAATTTGGAAATGTTCTATTAAAAACTATGCATTCTCCTTTCTATTTTATCTCCACTTTGTTTCCCCTTGACTCAAAGTTTAAAAGAAACTTTAAAAGTGACGTTAGTTGATTGCTATACTTTAGAATAACTTTCCTCCCTGGAAATGTGGGTTCAAAAGCATTTTAAGACACAAATGGAATGACTTAGATGACCCCAATATGTTCTTTTGTGATTTTCTTTGTTGATTTACTAATGACTCTTGCCAAAGACTTTTTGGGAGGAGTCCACTGATGAAATAACAGTAGTTGAGACCTGCTTGTTCAGAACATGGCTTTAGCTACTAATGCTGTTTTCTCCTTTCCTTTAGTTAAGAAATTCAACAAAGGTTAGCCAGAGAGCAGGGGCCCAGTTTTGGAGACAATCAAGATGACTTAACATTATTTATAATTTACTTTGTGTGTGTGTGTGTGTGTGTGTATGCTTACAATGTTACAAGTGATATTTAAATTAAACATTTAAAAAACTAACAAGTTTATTTAATATCAAAATGGGATTTTCTATCATAGAAATTTGATTTAAGAAGACTGGCTATGGAGTCTTAGTTTAGCCTACCATACCAAAGTAGTAAAGACTGGGTGGCTCATAAATAATGGAAATTTATTTCTCACAGTTCTGGAAATGAGAAATCCAAAATCAGGTGCCAGCATGTTTGGGTGAGGACTCTCTTTTGGGTCACAGATTTCTCATTGCATCATTACATGATGAAAAGAGGAGGGACCTCTGTGGGGTATCTGTGGTAAGATCGCTGGCCTAAGCACCTCCCAAAGACCCCATCTCCTAGTACCATCACACTGTGCATTAGGATTTTAAAATGTAAATTTTGGGGTGGGAGACACAAACATTCAGATTATAGCAAAATCAAAATTTTTAAGTATTTCAACAATGCCATTGATTTCAAATAAAAGTTAAATATGTGTACATAAATTTATTTAATATACTGGTTTTAACCTAAATAAAGAGCAAATAAGCATTAACCATATAGCCTAGGAGTGTATGGGTTATACCATCTAAGTTTATGTAAGTGCACCCTATGGTGTTTGCACAATGATGCACTTCTCAGAACGACCCCATCATTAAGCACATGTTTATAATAAATACTGAACTAGTGAAATTTAACTAAATTTACATTTGAATATAAATTTAATTCTTAAAAGGTCAATAGTTTCAAACAGAATTTTAGATATCCAAGTTATATACTGTTTATAAGAAATACACCTAAACATGATGATACCAAAAATATTGAAATGGCAAATCCCATGAAGGCTAAGATGAACCCAAGTAAATTTAGTTTTTAGTGATACTAATAAAATTGTTTTAAAATGACTATAATATTTGTGTGAATATAGTTTTTATCTCATTTGAGTAAATGCCAAAGTGTGGTATTGCTGGGTATCAGTATTTTATATTATTTGGATTATTCTAAATTTGTTAATATTTGTTTTATAACCTATCTTGGTGAATGTTCCTTGTGTACTTGGATATCAATCATGTCAAATTGGTTGATAGTGTTGTTCAGGTGGTCTGTGTCCTTGCCCATTTTCTATTTGCTTTGTTATATGTATTACATGTACACACATTGAAAATGTCCCACCAAAAGATTCTGCATGAGATATAATGCATGAGTGGGTGTTGTCATGATGAAGCTGCTAATAACCAGTTGCCCATAGCTGTGGCCTTCTGAATCATCTGAATAGTTTCCACAAAGGAATGTTCAGGCTTAATGCAAAATTTGATGCAGACTTGTTACTCTACCTGCTCAGTTGTTTGAATGCACTGGTCACACAGTACACATGCTCACTCAACAATGTCTACTGCCTCCACTGACGAGGACAATGAAGTCATCATCATTCACGCATATGCAGTCCAGTTTACTCTTCTTGGCTGCCAGGTTACATCAATGTGAAACAAATCCTTCTTCTTCTTCTTCTTCTTCTTCTTAAGATTTTATTTATTATTTTTAGAGACAGGGAAAGGGAGAGAGGCAGAGAGGGAGAAAAACATCAACATATGGTTGCCTTTCACCTGCCTCCAGCTACAGACCTGGCTGGAGACCTGGCTTGCAACCTGGTTATGTGCCCTGTCTGGGACTCAAACCAGTGATTTTTGGGTTTGCAGGCTGGCGCCTATCCATTGAGCCACCAGCCAGAGCATTATTATTATTATTAACAATGGCTGGACTTTTTCTGGACAGAACTTATATACTTTATCAAAATGGATTCAAGAAATATAGGAAAATGAATATATTTATAGCCACTAAGTAAATAAAACCAGTTTGTGGTTTAAAAAAGATCTACAAAATAAGGTTTAAAAATAGAAGTCCCAGTTACTGATATACTTTTATCAAAGTAGCAGAGAATAGATAGTTCTTAAATTTTAAATTTGTCTAGAAAACAGAAAAGAAAGTAAAAGTACTGCCAATTTGGGCCACTTACTAGCCTATTTCCTAGGTAAATACCTAGAATTCTCATTTGCCAAGTGGGAATAATGACCAAAGTAACTACCTCATTAAGTTCTAATAATTCAATTACAAAATACCCAAAAAACAATACAATGAAATGCTGAAAACAATGTCTGACACATAGTAAGTGCAAAATAAATGTTAGCTTTTCTTTTTTTAATTTTAAGGTACTCAAATCAGAAAAGGCCAGTGCATAAGAGGAAAATGCTATTCCACTATTACTCACTAGTATATATTAGCTAATATACTTAGCAATGTAGTACAAATACATCATTATCAATAGTGTGTATTCTAAGATTTCAAAAATGATTTAACATTAAAAATTTTAAATATATAAATATATATTTATATTAGTAGGTTAAAGGATAAAAACTGATTGAGTCAATAGATGCAGAAACCCAGGCAATAAATACAGTCTGATTCACAATGAAAACCTTTACTGAACTGAGAAAACAAAAGAACTGGCTCACCAACCAAAGTTTGCTTACCAAAAACTTATAGCAAACACTATTAGAAGAAAATTTTCTCAAATTTCATCATTAATGTTGGGAGTGAAACAAAAATCATATAGGACTTTATAACCAGCACAGTAAAACATGAAACTAAGTAAGATGAATGAGAACTCAATAGAAAGAAACCAAATGGTTCTTATTTGTAGATAATAAAATATAAGATGCCATATAAACGTATTATTGTTAGTTATAAGAGTTTGTCAGGTTGCTGGACACAGGATAAATATGCAAAAATCACTGGAATTTCTATTCATTCCCAACATCCTTAAACTATTATAGGATAGAAGACCAAAGTCAAAAAATTCTCCTCCAGACTGCGACACAGAAGCACTGCCTGAGTTTCCAGCCTGCTGGCCTGTGAAATTTAGATTTAAGACTGCAGTATCAACTCCTACCTCAGTTTCCAGCCCACTGGGCTTCCTTTCGGATTGTGTACTTGCCAGCCCCCACAATCTTGTGAGCCAATTCCTGAAAATTAATCTCTCTCTCTCTAAATTACTATCTCACCCTTCCTCTCCATCCTACTGGAACTGTTTCTCTGGAGAACCCTGATTAGTAATAGCACACTATTAGTCCGCTGAATTAAGTGATCACCAGTATCAGACTTTTCCAACTGTTTTGACACATCCTATGCCTACAAACTTAGCAAATACTCAGGATAGTGGTTAGTGGGTAATCAGGACAGTTTTTATGGCCTGAATAATTAAACTATATTTACTGTACAGGTTAGAAAAGAGTTGCTTATATTTGGGATTTGAAGTACGCAAATAATTACCAACAGCCTAGGCTGAATCCCTCTGTGTGACTCTCTGCCTGTAGCTTTCCACCCTTCCATGGCATAGAGATGCAAAGAATAGGGGAACAGTGGGGAGGAGGCCTTTTGTCAAAAAGGGCCATCCTGAGGAAAAAAGAGCTATAATAAACACAAACATGTAATAGTTTATGAAGGGCTATTTCTGTAGAGTGGGAAGGAAAAGGAAGACAGAAACTGAAAGTGAATCTTTGGGGTGCCAGCTGTCAATCATCAACAGGGGAAGAGAAAAGGAATTTTCTAATTTTTGTAGGACCTGGAGATGGAATACTGGGGCCTCCACACAGGTTCAGTATGTGTGTACTGAAGTAGAAGTGGGAAAAAAAAGGTTTTGAACCCACTGGGGGACAAAAGAGGATGTTAACAACTCCACCCTTTCCTCCTTCTTGTGTTTAACTCTTTGTGGGTATTTTGTGATCTGGAGGCTTGGGAGATGATTTTTCTGGAAATGGCAATTAGAATGTTTGCAGAGGGGAGTCAAGAGCAAAGCTGACTAATAATTACAATTTATTTGGCAGAACACATGATTCACCAGGGTTTCCCACATACTCAGTTCTTCTAAGAAATATATGAACTTAGTTTTCTCATATCTGACATAAAGGAACTGGAGGTCTTCATTAGATGATTTCTATAATCTCTTCCAGTTTATAAATTCTGTAAAAATAGGCAATGTAGAGAAAAAATAGTTCAGATCTCTCACACTCCCTCATTTACAGAACAGAATTATAATTCAGTTTTTTTTTTTTTTTTTGCTTATAAAGTATGTTAACATGAATAAAGAATGGAAAAAGAACATTTCATAAACTAAATTAACAAAATATTGCTCCCAATAGACTATGATGTCAGCCAGAAGTTAAATGACAGTATTTTTAGCTTTTAAAATGTAATGCAAGTTTTGTGGTGGTTAATTTAAAGGAAAACTTTGCAAAACATTTAATTTTAATGGGCAAATAAAATAGTGTTCCAAAACTTTTCCATTTTTTGTCTGTACAATTTTTGAAAAGTACCATAATTTTTATGAGCCTTAATCTCTCCATCTTTAAAATTGTAGTAACAACTTCTTTTCCTTTTTAAGATTTTATTTATTATTTTTAGAGAGAGAGGGAAAGTGGGGAAGGGAGAGAGGCAGAGGGGGAGAGAGACATCAATGTGTGGTTGCCTTTCACCTGCCTCCAGCTACAGACCTGGCTGGAGACCTGGCTTGCAACCTGGTTATATGCCCTGGCTGGGAATTGAACCAGCGACCTTTGGGTTCGCAGGCCAGTGCCTTACCCACTGTGCCACAAGCCAGGGTTCATATAATAATAACTTCTTATAAAGGTGGTTATTAAGGTTACATGAAGTATTGTATGTTAAAGTTGCTGATACCCTGAGCATATGCTGAAGTCTTCAAAACTTTCTCCTTTTGTTGTCTTATTCCACATCTTGATGATCTATCCATCAACTTTTCTCTGTTACCAAGCTAGAAAACTGGGAGTTACACAAAATAAATATATGTAAACTGTGGAAATCAATTTGTGTCACCAAAACTTAAAAACAGAAACAATAAAACAAAACATTCAAGAGCATTACACATAGTAAAGGTATATTTAGTACTTTGTAAAATTTTTGTATCATTAAAATGTATGTTTGTGTATGGATAGGCATGAGGGAGAGAAGGTCTTCTTGGTGTGAAATGTATTTCTTCATGTGGGTTGCAATAAAGCATGTATGAGAAACACTGTCCTGGGATATATTATCTCTCCCCTACATCTCCAGCTTGTTAATTTTACTTCCTACAAAAGCTTTCTAGCTGTACCCTTTCCTCTGTTCTTCTGTTACTTTAGTTGTGTAAGTTGTAATCATGTCATTTTCCTTGTCCTCAAACTTTTCCATGCTGAAAACTGATACTCAAGAAATCTTTCTAAAGAATATATCTAGATCACCTTCTTATACTATACACAAGAATAAACTCAAAGTGGATTAAAGACTTAAATGGTAAGACTCAAAAACAAAAATCCTAGAAGAAAGCAGTAAAATCTCAGACATTTCTCTTAGCAATATTTTTTTCCTGATATATCTTTTTGGGTAAGGGAAACAAAAGAAAAATAAACAAATGGGACTACATCAAATTAAAAAGCTTTTGCATAGCAAAGGAAACCTCAATAAAATGAAAAGATAACAAACTGAATGAAAGAACATATTTGCTGATATATCTAACATGGGCTTAATATCCACAATTTATGAAACTCACCCCCCCCATCAAAAAAACCCCCAAACAACTCAATTAAGAAATAGGCAAAGGGCCTGAATAGACATTTCTTTAAAGAAGATATACAGATGACCCATAGACATATGAAAGGATGCTCAATGTCACTAATCATGGGAGAAATACAAATTAAAACCACAATATCACCTCATACTTTTCAGAATGGCTGTCATCAATAAATCAATAAACAGATGTTGGTGAGAATGTACATAAAAGGGAAACGCATGCACTGTTTGTTGGAATGCAGACTGGTGCAACCACTGTGGCAAGTAGTATGGAGTTACCTCAAAAAATTAAAAATGGATCTTCGTTTTGACCCAGCAATCCCACTTCTGGAAATATGTCCAAAGAAACCCAAAACACTAGTTCAAAATATGCCCCTTTATATTCACTGCAGTTATTTACAATTGTCAAGATTTGGAAGCAGCCCAAGTGTTCACCAGTAAATGAATGAATTAAAAAGAAAAGAAAAAAACCCCAACAAAATCTAATGGTGGTACATTTATACAATGGAATACTACTCAGCCGTAAAAGAAGGACATCTTACTTTTTGTGACAGCATGGATAAACCCTGAGAGTATTACACTAAGTGCAATAAGCCAGTCAAAGAATGACAAGTAAGTACCATATAATCTCACGTAGTATGTATGGAATCAAATGAAGAAAATAAACACAGTGTAGAAAGACTCACTGATAAGAGACAGACTGACGCTTGTCAGAGGGGAGGATGTTGGGGGTGAGCAGGGCAAAAGGATTAAGCAAAGAAAAAAAGAAATACTCAGGTACACAGACAACAGTTTGGTGATCGCCAGAGAGAAGGGGTGTAGGGACAAGTGGAAAAGGGTAAAGAGGGAATAAATAATGATGGAATTAGATTTGACTTGGGGTGGTGTACACACAATGGAATATGCAGATGATATGTAGAATTGTATACTTGAAACCTATTTAATTTTATTAGCCAATGTCACCCCAATAAATTCAAGAAAAAATAATACATACACTTAAAAAAGTTAACCTTAAAATGACTACTAATTTTTAGGGTGAGAGGTCAATGTTTAATCACCATCACATGTACTGGCTTCATTTCAAATATATGGTTGTAAAATAAATGAATACCTCAGACAAATTATTGGGTCATCCGCATACTGTTCTTAGCCTTGGATCAGACTAGTGCCCCAAATTCAGGAACAGTTAGTTCCTTGCAGTGTTCCACTTTGCAGAAACTATCCTCTAGTACATATCCTTTGGTTTTTGTCCCCGGGTCTCTCGGAAGTTAGAGTGGGAGACTCCAGTGGGAGCCTGCTGACCACGCCTGCAGGAACCAAGGACACGTTCTTGTGTGTCCATGCCTGGATGCGTTGTGCATGTCTGTCTTTGTGCATGTGTCACGTGCTTGGTGAAAATGAAGCATCCCACAGAATCGAGGGATGGGAACTCCTCTTTGAATGCCTCTCCTGCTCTACCTTTGGATGGTAAACTGTGAGGTGTTCTGAGATGTCCCTCAAAAAAATGTTTGGATGGTACTGAGTTCTGGCTCCTAACAGCGGTGGTCAAAACCCAATAAAGCACCCTGATTTTGGCTTTTCCTGTTTTCCTGTTTCACCCTATCTAGTCTCCCTTCTTTGCCCCTTGTGGAATCATCGCCCAAATAAAATACCTGCCCCAAACTCCTAGTTTTAGGTTCTGCTTTCAAAGGAAAACTAAACTCCACTTTTTGACACTCCACAATATACTCCATTTACAAGGTAAATAGTATTTGTGTAGTGCAGCAAGAAGTTTCTTGAAACATTTATAGAGCTTGGAGAATATAAATTACTCAATGTTTTAGAATAAGACCTCTCAAAATCTAGTCTCTATGTGTCTAGCCTCATTTTTATTATTTCTTCATCAGTACTCCATGTTCAGTTTTTTCCTGCCATTTCTAGCTTGTGCTTTCTCTTGCTTCTGTGGTTTTGCACAAATGGTCACATCAAAATTTGCTAGGGATGATGATGATTCTTTCCCTTATTCACCCCCATAAGGGAAAGAATAATAAATTATAGTTTTTATATTTCCAGCAACTGCCACATGGTCTGGCACAAAGTGATGGTCGAGAGAAAGCCTGTTGAAAGAAGGGATGAACAATCTGCACACTACATACTGCAATCTGATTCTTGGTTTACTCAATTCTTCTCAGCCTGCTTGCAGGCTTTTTGCGGTCAGCTAATTTGTCTTCTACTCTTATGCCTCATTTAAGGGCAGGAACAAATTATGGACCCGGTGAATGTTTATTAAATGGATAAATAACAGGTTATTAAAGTACTGTGTTTTAATTTTCTGTTTAGTCTTTTGTATGACTTAATAGGTTGTAGGGTCACACTGGAAATTTGTAGTTGAGTTCTGTATACCCAGTGTACATTCAGAGGCTGGCACACATATTCATCATTAAAAAAACCCTTTATGGATATTTTCCATGTTCTTTAGTAGAAATAAACTCCTTCATAGACAATGTTTATGGATTACAGACTTAAAAATTATGAACAAATCAATAAAATGTAGCTTTATATCTGTACTCATCTTAAAGCAATAATAAATTTGAATATCTAACTTGATTGCCAGTATATAGTTGAAAGAAGCTGGCCATTCCTTGGAGAAGGGTAGAGACATCACTTTGACATAGTTGTATGGGTAAATATTAATCAAATTGTGGTATAGGTGGAAGAAGAAATGCATTAGTACTAGTCAGATAAAAAAGAAGGAGTAGAATCAGTACTTTTAGGCAAAATTATGCACGTAAATCAGCTATCGAGGAGAGAAGGAGGCTTCAATGTGGCAGGAGGACAAAACAAATGAAGATTTTGGTTTATAACCACAAACACAGTGGGAGTCTTACCAGCAAGAGTGAAAGTGCGAATGCCCTATGAGATTTTGGGTACTTCCTACTTTCTCACTGCAGGCCCCAGCACATTGTCATATGCTTCCAGGTGAGAGTGTGCAAACACACCCTGTTGGGGGGAAACCAGGTGCTTTTTCAAAAAAGCCAATTAACTTCCCAAGTTTTCACAGGCTTTTTGATGTGTCTACCCTCTTGTTAAACTGACAGGCCTCTTCAGACAAGCATCTCTCCTCTGCCCCACCATCCCAACAATCTGGTACCAGAGCAGGGGAGGGAAGTTTGAATCCCCTGAATGGAAAGGTGCTGTGATCCCCTGGGTTATGAAGCTATAGCTTCCTGGTGAAGCACACAGGCTTATGTTCTCCCCATTTATTAAGCTCAGTGTCTAATATCTAAGTTAATTATAAACTTTTTAAAAACATGTGATTGTCTGATATGAACTCATAAGGTTACGTACCCTCCCCACCCCAAAACTATGAATAAACATTTTAATGTTCTTTGAGTTTCTTTTCTTAAGACTAATAGCTAACTACCTATAGTAATTCTAACAGTGGCCTATAAGTCTATACATGATGGATCCTCCATGCCCTTATCTTATAGATTAGTTTATCTTTCCCTTGAACACTCTCCTCCTGTCACAGATATTATCTGTCTTCTTCTTCTTCTTCATTGTTATTATTATTTTAAATTAAGAATTATAAAGGAATCCAAGTCTAACTTAGGATAAGTATCTTTGGGAAAGAAAAATTCAAGTTGGGCTCATTGAGTTTTCTAGGACTGAGAGATATAGTGCCAAGGTGTCTTCATGGGTGCCCTTCCAAATATGCTTGATAGTAAGCTGATTCTTGCAAAGCATATGCCTTAGCAGGTAGGATTTCTTTGTCAATAAAGTGATTACACACTTCAGCAGGAAGGCTGAAGAATAGAATAATGGCTGAGTGAAAAATAAAGATTCAGAACTCAAAGAGCATTAAAATAATTATAATTCTGGGTTGGGTAGGGTACATAATCTTATGAATTCAAATCAGGCAAATGTTTTTTAAAAAGTTTATGGTTAACTTTTTTTAAGCCTATCTGAAATAATAAATATGCTCCCCTTGGGAAACTAAAGGCTGAAACTTAGATAAAATAAATTAATTAATATTTGATAAAGTCAAAGAATGCCATGAAATTAATATTTTGGTATTTAATTTTTAAATATGATAATATGAATATACATTAATTAAGATATGTAAACCATCTGAAAAAAATATGACAGGTGAGAAACAGATACATTGGCCATGTTCAGATTTAAATTTGAAATATGTAGGAGAATTTAATTTGTATATTTAAGAAAAAACTGATTCACATTTATGTTTCATTGATTAGATTTGCAAAAGTTGCTTAAATACTTAGAAGTGATTTGCAAGTTGGGCATTTGTGTTGTTTTTTAATGCTGCTATAATAAAATATCAGACTAGGTGGCTTAAACAATAAGAATTTATTGTCTCACAGTGCTGGAGGCTAGAAATCCAAGATTCAAATGTCAACAAGGTTGGTTCTTTTAGAGGATTTCTTCAGAGAAAAAATTATTCTATGTCTTTCCCTCTTAGCTTCTGATGGCTCGCTGGCAATCTTTGGTGTCCCTTGCTTTGTATAAGTGTCATCATGATCTCTGCCTTCATCTTCACATCAACAACATGCATGTCAATGTCCATGGTTCTTTTGATAGTGACACCAGTCATACAGGATTAGAGGCCCTTCCCACTTCAGTGTGACTTGATTTTAACCAATTAAATCTGCAATGACCCTGTTTCCAAATAAGGTTAAATTTTGAAGTATTAGGGATTAAGACTTAAACAAATAACTTTTCAGGGAGATCATTAAATCCATAATAACATATAAGTTTGACTTATGAAGAGTGTGAAGTAAAGGAGATTAGCTACATTACATTTAAAAAATGATAGAGCAAAGCTTGACATTCTTTTAAATACACTTTAGATATTTTTTGTGGGTTGACGTAAAAGATTAAGAAACAGACTAAATTTTAATCTTAATAAGTTAAAATGTGGACAGTTTAAAGTTCTGCTTTCCATACATAAATCCTCACAGATATTAGACACTCAACTGATGCTCTTCACCAAAGGCCAGCCAATCATATGCCACAGCTGTGATCAGTAACAGTTTTCTTTAATAGGCATTCGACTTAATTCTAAGGAATAAGTAACATAGTTGGGGTATCTTGTTCACCCTAGAAATATCTGAATCATTATGGATTTATCTTTATCTTATAAATAAACCTAATCAATGTAATTAACTGAACTAGGTTGAAATGGCTTATCTCTACAATAGAAATTGGAACCTAAAAATTAAACTATTCCATTATTATGGAATTAAAACAGTCTATGGGCCAATTATTTCACAATCTATACAGAGTTGGTAAAGTCAATATTGGCAAAGTTCATATTATAGATTAATGATAATTATTCTGATTCTCCTGTATACCAAATACACAAAGGTTTAGTTTTTTAAAAATGTTATATAATTTCTCATGAATAATTTTTACATATTTTAAATAGTGTTTTTATAACTAGAATCTCCAGACTAAACAGAGTGATCTGATTAAAAATCATATGCATAGGTTTTATTTTTCTCAACGCAGTTACAATAGTACTTTTAAGTATATATTGGGTCTATTTAATGAAAATATATTTATGCTTGTTGGAAAATGGACTAGGTACATTTTATGCTGGATAATGATGCCTTGTACTATAAACTCACTTTATTAAGCTGATATCTGCCAAGAGTGCTTTTCTTTTTTAGATTACTAAAACTTGGTCCCTTGTCTCTTCATTTATTGCATTTTGGACTATTCATTAAAAAAATATGACTTTAGGCATTCCATTATTGCAATAATCCCACAATAAAAAACTCTACTTTCTTTAATGTTACTTGAAATATCAAGAAAAACTAAATTTCATTACCAAATAAATCATTTTAATATTAAACATACTTTTAAAATCTTATCAGTTAATATTGGATATGCTTTTCAAACATTAGTATTGAGTATGACATTTTAAACCTTCTGCTATACTCCTAACTATACAGTATATACGCATGCATGTGTGGAATGAGGTAGCATATAGACCCTTTCATACTCTTCAACCCCTTCTTCTAGGGTGAAAATCACTGAACTTAGTTAACTAGATTGTTATGACAGTAGGGTTTTTACAATCTTTTTTTTTTTTTTTTTGTGATTAGTAGTCTATTTCCTTATTTGAGAAAATAAGGATAAAGATTAGGAGAAAATATCTCAGTTTGAGGTGTGGATCTGAGGATCCATAAATGTTTGTGTCTGTCAGAATCACAATGACAGTAGTAATGGAATTAGGAGAGCACCGCAGCTGCAGGAAACACTGAGAACCAGAAGGAAAGGTGGGGGAGGGCTAAAGTGAAGATGCAAGAATTTGGTTACAGTGTACTACAGTAATCACGATTACATGCAAATTATACAACATGACTCCTGTAGGGAGAGTTTTGTTAGATTTTGTAGAATCTGGTGTTTTCTAGACTATGTTTTCTTCTATTGTGTTTTACTCAGTAAAATTTACTTTATTGTGTCCATGATATCAGGTTAGTAGTATTTGTTCAGCAAACTGTATCCTTGCAATCTAGCCAGAAAAGTCACTCAGGGAAGCTGAAGAGTGCTTTAACTCTTTAATGTTTCATTTAAATAATTGTATGGCCAAAAAAATAAATAAATAAAAGGGCATTGGAAGAATAATACACTTGATTTTTCCTGGTCCTTTCTGATCTTGATTGTTCTTTCAAAAAGAATTTTACTTCTTATACAGGGCTCTTATCTCTAGAATTTTATAGCTGAAGGTTTTATTTTAAGATGTATAAAACTTGTAAATAAAAATTCTGTTTAGTTCAGGATTAGGATAAATGATTCTGTCAGCTAAATAACTATCTGATTAAGCTTTCAGTGGGATCCTAGAGATGCTAATGAAAATATTGGTTATTGTCATAGTAACTTGGTATTGATAGAGCTAAAGTTTTAGGAATTCTAAGAACTTACAGATTAATAACTGAGATTTTAGGGAGGCCATACATACAAATTTTATTATCAGAAAGCTAGTTACTAAATACCAATATTCAGTTGAGTTACCTTATCATTGTGACCTCCAGGTATAGTTATCCCCATTTAACAAATGAGAGGCCTGAGGCCCAAAAATGTAGTAGAATCTGACAGAGGCATATAGTTAATTAAGGAAAAACAGTTCGAATTCACCTCTCATTTCAAAGCCCCATTCTTTCCCATACACCATACTGTCTCCCAGTGGCAATATTTAAAATGGAAAAATATTGTTTCTCATCCTCTTGATATACTGAGACTGACTTTTTTAATAATTAGAAAAAACCAGAACAAATATAACTAAGATTTCAGTCTATTTTTTCTGTTTTGTCAGCTGATGTTAAAACTAAAAATGAAGTTTTCATTAAACAAAAAGCTCCTTAGCAAAGAACCAAATGTTCCTTGTGGAAACCTCATTTATTTATTTTTCTCCAGTAGTGTGCATTAACTAAAAATTGGTTTTCATGTTTTCCTTTTTTCCCCCTGCCAAACTGATGGGGTGAAGCTTAAAAGAATAAAACAAAACAAAAACAACAACAAAACAAATAAAAAATCCCAAACCAAAAACAACTGTTTAAAAAAAGGATTTGATTTTGAACATAAGTGTATACCTTATGCTAGTTCCAAGCATTTCATTCATATGTAAAGTAATGAAAAATTATAGAATAATAAAGTACATTGATATGATTTTAAATATTAAAAACTCTTTAAGCAATGGAAGCTATGAAAGCTTAAAATTACCTTTCGGGTAAAGTTTACTTCTGGACAGCTTTACTGAATCCCTTCAGGTAAACAAATGTGCAAGAAGTCCACAACCATTGCTGTGAGAAAAGTTTGAAGTCATTCAAATACATATAGGAGGTCTGTCCTGAAAGTATCGGCCACACAAACTTTTAATTATATTGACATTGACTCTGTACTTTAGGGACCTCGAATATTTTAGCCTGAAAGCTAAGAGTTCTGATGATAATATAAACTATTGAGTGTATGTTTTAGTCAATTTCACAACTCTTTAGACTTGTTGCTTCTATGGGAAAATATTTCCTTTTTTTATGGTTTTAATTTTTTGGTATGTATGTGGAGATGTGATTTTTGTTGGTTTTGAGGGATAGGTTAAAATTGGTCCCAACTAGAATAACTGAAGTTCTTTGTGGAATTTAAACAAAATACCTATTATGCAACATGAGCAAACATTATATGGCCCCACTAATCCTTATGCAAACTGCTTATAATGCATTGCTAAACTTAAGGATAATATATTGAAGATGGGCAACCATTCTACTGCCAACACATTAAGTAAAGCATAAACAGAAAAGTGGGTATAAAATCAACTGCAAGCCCTGGCTGGTGGCACAATGGATAAGGCGCCGCCCTGTGAACCCAAAGGTTGCTGGTTCGATTCCCAGCCAGGGCACATAACCAGTCTTCCTAAGCAGGTTTCAGATTCTAGGTGGATCCTAATAACTGTTAGAGGTATCCTTGATCTAGGGTAGGACAAGTACCTTGTGTCAGTCACTGGCTACCCACTTACCCTTTAGTAAAGCACTGCTTTTTAAAATTTCCCAGAAGTAAGTACTCTTGTCAGTTGTAATATCTTATTAACGGAAGCAACCTGTGGCTCACACACATAAAGGAACTGACTGCAGTCTTCCTGAAGGTCTAGTAGGCATCACGTTGTAACAGAGACTATAAAAATGCATTTGGAGGATTTGGCCCTTCTCAATGTGTACAGGACTACTGATGCCCTTATTCATAGTATTAAACTTATTTGTGTATACTGATGTTGGATTGTTATGTTCAAATGCAAATTTCCTATTGGATAAGAAAGCTAAGCTTACCCAATCAATGACTTGTGGTTTTTTTACCCAAAGGCAGATCTTGCACTGATGTGGCTCACTTTGAACTGAGGAAAGAAAGCATTGGGAGGGGTTGAACCATGGGGTTATTATTTTTTCCTCTAAAAGTTAAGCCATTGTGCCTGAAACTTGTGTTATGGGCAGGTTTATACTATGTCTAATCTCCTGATTGAGCTTGAGCTTGCTATATTAGGGTGGGGACTATATCTGTCTTATCAACTATTATTTATTATAGTGATTTCCATATTATCTGGCACATAAGAGGTACTTCTCCATTTTTATTGAGGTATAATTTACGTAACAATGAAAGATACAGCTTTAAGAGTACAGATTGATGGGTTTTGACAAGTTTATACTCTGAGTAACCACCATTCCAATCAAGACATAGAACATGTGTCACTATACCAAGTATCTTCATGCCTCTTTTTCCATTCAACACTCACTCAGCTCCAACCCAGGCAATCACTCTTCTGAGTTCTTTCAATCTTGAGTTAACTTTACCTATAATAACAGCAATACAGTATATGTTTCTGTGATTGCCTTCTTTCGCTCAGCATGGGTTTTGACATTTATCCACATTATTGTTGTATAAATACTGTGTTCCTTTTTACCTCTGAATAGTACTACAATGTATGAAACAACCACAAATTTTTTTTTTTAAGATTTTATTTCATTATTTTTAGAAAGAGGGGAAGGGAGAGAGGCAGAGAGGGAGAGAGACATCAATGTATGGTTGCATTTCACCTGCCTTCAGCCACGGACCTGACTGGAGACCTGGTTTGCAACCTGATTATGTGCCCTGGCTGGGGAATCGAACCTGCGACCTTTGGGTTCGCAGGCCAGTGTCTTATCCACTGTGCTACCAGCCAGGGCGCAACCACAAATTTTTATCATTCATATGTTGATGAACCTTTAAGATGTTTCTAGTTTGGGCTATAATGAGTAAAAGCACTATAATTGTTCTTGTACAAGTCTTTTTATAAAAAATATATATTTTCATTTCTTTGGGGTAAATAGCTAGGCATGAAATTGCTAAATAACTTGAGTAATTCTATATTAAACTAACACACTTACAAAATTTTCCTGAAATGCTTCATAATTTTCCACTATCACCGGGCAATGCATGAATGAAAATTGGAGTTCTATGATCTCATCAAAAGCTGTATTTTAAATCTTTTAAATTTTAGCCATTCTGTAAGATATGAACTGTTATTGCACTGTATTTTTAACACACATTTCCTTATAAACTAAAGATAGGGAGTAGCTTTTCATGTGTTTATTTTTCATTCATATATCTTCCTTTGTAAAAAGTTTATTAAGGGTTTGCCTATTTAAGAAATTGGGTTGTTCAAATTTTTGTTATTTAATTATAGTTGTTCTTTACATATTTTTGATAAGTTGTTTTGTCAGATATCTGTACTGCATTAGATTTTTAGTTTTTTAACTATTATTTTCTGATGAATAGACATTTTTAATTTTGATTAAATTAATTTCATCTTTTTTCTTTAATGGTTTGTGTTCTCTTTAGAAGTTTTTGCTTGTTCTAAGTTTGCAAAAGTTTTCTAGAAATTTTCATAAAAATCATCATAATCTTAACCTTTATGTTTATGATTAATGTCAAATTAATTTTGTATGGTCCAAGATAGGTTTCAAAACTATTGAAAGTAGACTGTAAAGAACAGGATGTCTTTAAAGAGATTGGAGGATATAACTAGAACTGTAACCTCTAATATATATTGTAGCTCTTTAAATTATTCTTTATGTTGTTTAGCTTGCTTTATAGCAGGACATTCAGTAAACTCTTGTTAAAATTGAAGTGTGGTCTCTGAGTTGCTGTTACATGCCAGAGAATTGAATAGCAAAAAGGAGGACTTTATTTTCTCCCTGACATCCTACCTTACAAATAATTTGAAGAACAGCATGCTGAGAGCAACAGCATCTTGAGGGATGGCAGTAGCCCTACACCTAATGAAAATAAGAGAAAGTAGTTCTTGTCATGCCTTATGAAAAGACTGGAACAGCCTGGAACAGACCTGACTGGTGTGGCTCAGTAAGGCATTATCCTACAAAGTGAATGATGGACAGTTTGATTCCTGATTAGGGCACATGCCTGGATTGCAGGTTTGGTCTCTGGTCAGGGTGCTTGCAAGAAGCAATCAATAATTATTTCCTTTTCACTTTGATAATTCTTTTTCTCTGTGTCTCTTTTTCTCCCTCCCTTCTCTATGCTCTAAAAATAAACAAATTAAAATCTTTAACCGAGAGAGAGAGAGAGAGAGAGAGAGAGAGAGAGAGAGAGAGAGAGAGAGAAAAGAAAAAGCTAGAACAAATAAGCCTAAACAGCTTCTGTTCATAAGAGGAAAGAATCTTTAGGGACTTTTAAGAACATAGAGGACACATTGTAAAGGTGAATAAACTGTTGCATTTATATTGTGGATGCTCTAAGTTTTAATAGTTTATATTTTATTAGTGGAATGGACCTTATATTTTACTCTCTGGCCAATGAGGACCGAAGATTACACACACACACACACACACACACACACACACACACATATATGTATATATATATATATATATATATATATATATATATTTGTAAAAATTTAAATAGATACATATCTGACTGAAGTGGAAGTTTAATATTGGCAGGTTCTATATAAGCAACACATCTATTCAATAAGCAGAAAGCTCCTGTGATATGTCTCTGATTGGAGTGCTGGAATATTTCAGTATACAATATAAACATAGTCCCTGGAAGATAAACTTTGAACAAAAAGTCAAACATTGATGAGTAAAACAAATGGAAATGTAGAATTCTATGCAAAATAAAGCAGGGAGACTCTGTATAGGCTTTCAGCTATGGCAAAGCCTTTCTGAAAAAATAAAACTTAAGCTGAGACATGAAAGATGGTGAGGAATTTGCAAATACAAAATTGGGGGAAAGAGTATTTTAGGTAGTGAAAACAGTCTGTGGATGAGCAGGTGAGCATTCTGGTGAAAGAGACAGTCTTTTTTCTTATCTAGGGAAATTCGAATAGAATCTAGCTTTTTTTTTTTTTTTTTTTTTTTTTTACCATGCAATGAAACTTTTATTAGTGCTTTGAGAGTCTAGCTTTTTAGTTTCCCTCCAGGAATTTTTCCTTATTTACATAGCCCTATATACCTGTGTAAATGGGCTTGCCCTGTCCTAGCCACAGAAATAGGTAATAGAGTAAAAATGACGGGCTTTAAGTTGAGAACCACCAGCAGATGTGTGCCAGTGCACTTGAAAATTAAGATGGAAGACACGATTTTTAAATAAAAATATAAATTGCCAAAAAGAACCCGAGAAATAAAAACTGAAAGAGTTCAAATACCATTAAAATTACAATGAACAGCTCTGGCTGGTGGCATAGAGGATAAGACACCAGCCTGTGAACCCAAAAGTTGCTGGTTCCATTCCCAGCCAGGGTTGCAAGCCAAGTCTCCAGCCAGGTCTGTAGCTGGAAGCAGGTGAAAGGCAACCATACATTGATGTCTCTCTCCCTCTCTGCCTCTCTCCTTTCCCCTCTCTCTAAAAATAACTAAACTCTTAAAAAAAATTACAATGAACAAACAAGACAAACCAAGAAAACCTCATAGATACAGACAACAGGGTGGTGGTTACAGAGAAAAAGGAGGTAGTGGGGAGTGAAGGGTAGACAGGGTTGGCTGTATGGCGACAGAAGAAGATTTGACTCTGGGCGCCGGGCACACAATACAATATGCAGATAATGTATGATAGAACTGTACACTTGAAGCCTATAAATTATTTATCGGGGTAAGTGACACCTTTACCCTCTTCTCTATTTTCTTAGCACTGTATGTCTATTTTTTCCCACTGCGCTAGTGCTACCTTGGCCAGGATGGAAGTACGGAAGGGAGGAGGGGAAAGGGGTTAGAAAGTTTAATATGTACTCATGCAGTGCCTGAGGCTGATTTCTTCTGGCCTATGCTATTGTTCAAAGTGATTCTTTCCTGGGTGCTTAGGAGACCACTCTGTGACTTCCCCGAAGCCTTCTCCACATGGGTAGCAGCTCTCCTTCATCTGTCCAGTTGTGATGGCCACACAGCTTCTGCACTGGCTCTGTACCTGCCTAGTGAGACTGTCTTGAGCCTTCCAGAAAACCCTCTTGGGCACAGTTTCAATCCTCTTCGTGCTAGCTCTCCCTCCCATGTGGCCCATGCCCTGTCCTTAAGCAACCCGGCCCCATGTCCCACTGTGAGATAGTCAATAGCTTCCCTAAAAGATCTCTGCCACCACGGGCTATTTTGGCCAGCCTCCTGCACCTTACACAATCAGTCTTGAGTTGAAGACTAGAATGGGTGTCCCCAAACTCTAAGGGACTATGCCAAACTCCTCAGGATAGAAGTGGTATCCTGAAAGCCTTGCTCACTTGGCTTGGGAGGAGGAGCAAATCCCCAAATGCCCCGGCATGCCTCCTCCGGCTCAGTGACAACTGTCTCCGAAGAAATCCTTTTCCTGTTTTCCAACGTATCATGTGCCTCTCCACCTCCCTTTACAAAGCCAGAGATGTGAAAACCTAAGGTTAGTTAACACTGATTCACAGAAAGCTCTTTGGCAGTCCTGTCTAACTGGTCTAGTATTTCACATGGGAATGTTAAAGTAGTTGGCACCTACTGTCCTGGACCTCAGTAGAAATAGAGACAAGGACAGTTCCGTTCAATATCTTATTACTGTGGTCAGACTTGTGGAACCTGGAAAGTGCACTACCAGTGGCTAAAGCTATAGGAAATGAGAACCCGGAAGGTGGTGTGGCTGGCAGGAATAAAGCAAAATATTGAATATCAGTCAGATAGGCTGGCATTCAGTGCATAATTACAGCATCAAAAGAGGTCAGATTGTCAGAAGTTTAGAATAAAACTTAGTTCTAAGTCCTAGACAAAAACAGATCTGGGTGGGAAAATCTACAAGCTGTTACTCAGTTTGCTTATGGCACATACTCTACTCAGTGGTTGTTAATATAATGCATTTTTATTGTTTCAAGCACTAGATAAGAAGGGGTATTAATCACATATGTGTTGAGCATCTGAATTTTGCCAGGTGCTGTGCTGGGTGCTGAGGCAATGAGCTGGGTGGTCTAAGTGAGGTCCTTTTCAGTCCAGGTTGGACTGAATGACATTATTGCTGCTATTT
This sequence comes from Noctilio leporinus, assembly GCA_004026585.1. Lineage (NCBI taxonomy): Eukaryota > Metazoa > Chordata > Mammalia > Chiroptera > Noctilionidae > Noctilio > Noctilio leporinus. The sequence goes on along the minus strand of PVIW01002779.1, from coordinate 172,056 downwards.
TGTCTTTTCCCTCTTTGACTCTTCCATTCTTTCTGTCTTATTTGTATCTCCAGTTTAAAGAAAGCAAGGGTAGGCAGAACTGGTTAAACTGAGGTGGATTCTTCCTCTTGTTAAAGCTTAGGTGAGATTTATGTAAGAATCTGGAAACAAAATAAAGTTAGTTATCAGGGAGTATAAATTGGCAGTGCTCCTCTATGAATACTTAAATGCTTTCTAAGTCATTGGTTTTGTAATAATTGAATCAGAAAACAATAGCTGAGTTTATTTGCTTTCTCAAAAGTCTCAGGCATTAAGAGAAACGATATGCTTTCTTGTCTTAGCCTTCTTAGGTTTCATTCTGTCCTGTTTTAATGTTTGCTTTATTTCTAGACTGGCTTGCGGCAGAAGGCCAGCTGCAATCTGAAAGAGATCTGATACAGTCTTTGGTGTATTAAGAATATGTTCATATTAATAGATTTCCTCTAGGGATATCTCGTAGCATCATTCCTGAGCCAAGTTCGAAACAATACATTTAGTACTTTGAATACTTAAATTTTTTGGAGGCAAAGGTGTCAATCTGTGTACATGTATGTTGTTGATTGCCGGCATTAAATGGGTTTAATTCCATTGAGTATGAAGGTGGTTCTTTGTTTTTGAGTCTCTATAAATTGAAATACGCCCTGGCTGGTGGCACAGTGGATAAGACACTAGCCTGCGAACCCAAAGGTCACTGGTTTGATTCCCCAGCCAGGGCACATGACCAGGTTGCAAGCCAGGCCTCCACACAGGTTTGTAGCTGGAGGTAGGTGAAAGGCAACTATACATTGATGTTTCTCTCCCTCTCTGCCTCTCTCCCTTCCCCTCTCTCTGAAAATAATAAATAAAATCTTTAAAATAAAATAAAATTAGAGTATGTCAGTTTCCCATAACTCATTAATATCTTCTCAATCTGTTTGAAATAAAATAAACATTTCTTAGTTTGGTAGAAATATTCCTTAGTTATGTGGCTTTTGGCTACCTCTCCATGTCTTTATCTCATATCAGTCTCTTTAACATATTCCAAACTTTCTTCTGCCTTTGGGGTTTGCATATGTTGTTACTTCTGCCTGGAAGGTTCTATCCCATTCCTTCCACAACTGAGTGTTCTGTGTTTTTTAAAAATTTTGCCATAAGTCTAAGCTTAAATGTCAGCTACTCTAGGAGGGTTTCTTGATTATCCAAACTACTTTAAGTCCCATATGCTTTTCCTTAACATTTAAAAACAATTTGTCATTTTATGCAGGGTTTTGTTTGTTTTATTGCATACCAATTCTACCCTACTAAATTTAAGTTCTAAGAAGCAAAGACTGTATATTCTGAATTCACTATAGTGTATTCTGCTTTTAATATTAGCTAGGTATAAAGTTGGATTTCAATTGAGCAAACTGAATAAAATCACCATAATTGACTTTATGTTTTTATTCTGTGATTCTTATTAATAAAATGGAAGCTCAAATTAATTACTAATTTCATTTGTAACCATTTACATTATGTCAAGTCTTTTGGGGGAAATGATGTAAAATATTAATGAGAACATATTAATACAATGCAAGTGCCCTTTCAAAATTAAAGATAACATTATAAAAATTACAGTGCATGGAGAAACTAATGTTGCTTTAGTAGTGAATTTATTGACATAGTGACGTGTAAAGTATGTGTGAATGATTAATTAAAACTTTCTAGGTTCAGAAGGCTGAATGGGTGTTGGAGAATCCTTTTGGGAATGGGAAGGTTTGGGTTGGTTAATAAAAAAAAGGCTTGGTATATATGACATAGGCTGATTGAAATGATGGTGGGAGAAAAGCCCAAAAGTCAAATTGCATTTAAAAACCTTCAGTCCCATACTATGGAGTTTTTAACAGGAAAGTGACATGATCTATACTATTTTATAGAAAGGTGGTATACAAGTAAAATACATTGAAATTAGAAGAGATTTATGAGGATGATTAGGATGTTGTTGAGATATGCCTGCTCCCTAAATGTTGAAAGCCTTAACTGATTAATTAATTGACTTAGCTATGTGATAGGCACTGCCATATCTGTTGGGGATTTAGAAAAACTGTGGCCTAAAAAGAAAGATAAGTAGAACTACTTATGTATTATTTATCTAGGACTCCCTCAATTTATATACTTCATTGTTTGACTTTTCCACATTTGTTTTACATTTCCTTAAACAGATTGCATTTGAAAATAGGGTATTTCTCTAGCAGATCTTAGGCAAATGTTGGGTATAATCTAATGGAGACATGGTCAACTTTACGGTTTTTGAAAGATAGGTGGCAGAAGGACTTCAAAAATCATATCATGCTTGGGCTAAAGCCTAAAATATGGGGACAGGTTCATTTCATGCAGAAAGAACAACATAGACAAGGCATGGAGGCAGAGTATGAGCCAGAAATGACAAACGACGCAATATGCCTGAATTACAGAAATAAAAAAAGGAAGGATTCTCATATATCCATTGAGTGTGGACTTCGGAAGAGCAAAATGGGAATCAGATGAAATAAATCAATTTTTACAATTTTTGGATTCTATTTGAGCATGTGGTTGTCTAATAGTGAGGTTACAGATACAACTGAGTAAGTTACATGTGCTTATTTAAATGTAGCTGGATTCTCATCGCTACTAAGGATATTCTCAATGTTCTTTTTTTATTCATAATAGTGGCCATTTTAAATATTTCCACCCTTCTTAAACTCCAACCTTGTCTCTCCCAATGTCTTGTATTTTATGGCTTTGAAGTGGGAGCCATCTGACATAAGATGATGTAATTCCTATCTTCTGGCTTCAAAGCACCTCTTCCTCCATCTATCTGACTCCCATCTCTCATACTCCTTTCTAACCTCTGTTACTCTGTCCAACGACTCTTTGAAAGAAGGAATACATTTGCTGTCATCACTCTTTACCTCCCACTCACCCTGAACCTCTTATATTCCAGATACTCTCTTTACTGCTCTTTTGAAGTTTATCTTTTTTTGTAATTTCTTACATTTCAGAGTGAATGAACTTCAGCCCAAGTTTTAGCTTTACCTCTTAATATTCTTTTTCTCTTTTGCCTGAAAGCAAGGCATCCTACTTTTTTTCTTTTATTACTTCTTTTTTCACATCTCATCTTTTGTACTTATGTATGAATTAATTCTCAAAGTTATTTCCTTAACTGAATCTTCTTTCTGTAGATTCTTCTTTAAACTATTTTTACTTTATTGATATCTACCAAATCTATGTTTCCCATGGTCTAGATCCACAATTTAAAATGTTGGTTATAAGTCTATATCTGTTAGTTCTTTAAAACAAGCAATATTTAAGATTTTAAGCCAATAACTCTTCCTGCTTTCTCAAAAGATGTTATGAGGCATTCATAAAATGAACAGTCTTTTCTTGACAGTTCTACCATTTTTTCTTTTTGGCCATAGGAATTTTTTTATCTTTAATATATTTTATTTATTTTGCTATTACAGTTGTCCCAATTTTCCCCCCTTTGTCCTCCTCCATCCAGTACCCCATTCCCTCGTGCTCCCAGTTAGTTTATGTCCATGAGCCATGCATATAAGTTCTTTGGCTTCTCTATTTCCTTTGCTCTTTTTAACATCCTCCTGTCTATTCTGTAACCACCAATATGTACTTTTTTTCCCCTTTCACATCCAGACAATTCACCATTTAATTACTGCCTTCTGTTAGCTTCTCAAATCATATTAATACAAAGTTTTCTTTTCACTCTTCCAAAATGCCTACATTAATTCATTTGTTTAAAGAATTACTCTTTTAAGTAATATGAATTGTAATATTACCAAACACATGCAAAAATACATTTATACCTATACATTTTTACACATATTTAAAGTACATACTAGATTTTGAAGAGTTAATACAAAAAATTAAAAATATGCTGATAGCTTACATAATTATTACATATTAAGTGATAGTATTTTAGATATATTGTAGTACGATTAAGCAGTTTTTTTTTTTCTTAATACTTATTTTACTCTGGAATGCTATTTTTGTGAAATATATCATAGAAATGGTATATTGCCAAACTCACTTTTGCAAAAGTTGTCCTAGACAGTGCCAAACCCATAGTAAAAAGTAAATTTGGTTTTTGAGTCAGTTCCTCCCCTTCCAATAATACAGCTCAACTTTATTTTAAGCTACTAGAACTACAACTTATTCTTTTTGGAGTTTCCCATCTTAAATAGTAGATTTATTTATTTATTTATTTATTTTGGCTGTGCACAGGTCTTACTTCTTTCAATACCTTCTGTTTTTCCTCTACATGTGTTTTACAAGTTGAAGCCTTCAGAAATAATGGCACTTGCAGTGTCAGCCAGTCCCCAGAGTAGAAATTATTATGTCTAAGTTGAGGTAAAAAAAAAAAATCCCTAGGATTTAAATAATTTTGTAGAACAGTATCCTGGCTATTTTTTAAATCTGTGGTTGACTTCCTATGTGGTCCTAAACTAACCCTTGAACTACTTAAGAGTCTGTTGAGGTAGAGATTAGGTATATTCACATTTCAATAATATAGTTTACTATAGCATTTATTCTTTCTCCCAAGCATCCTTAGTTTGGGGACCTTCATAACTGGAAATATATATGTCCACAATTTATTTGAAAGGAATCTCATCTAATTTACATGCTAATATGAGACCATATATTGTCTATGTACATGAATCATATAGTTTAGTAGTTTGCAACTTCCATTCAAATTGGTCTTCATTCTCAGCATCTTTTCTAACCGATCGACCTGTTTCACAACACAACCATGACTGGTTGGTTGCTATATAAAATATAAGTTGCTAACAAAATCTATACATTACACACCCACAAATAAGCACATATTTTTGTAACAATGAATAAGAAAGATAACATGTCTTCTATATAATAGACAACATTTTCTTAGGTTTTTCTTCTTCCTTAACTGTATTCAATTTTTCTGAGTTATTGCAAGTAACCTGATTTTCCCATATTATGAAATGATTCCAATCTAAGAAAACTTAACCGGCAGTAATGCAGATATAAGTAATATACAAAACTGTACCTTATTTAGTAAAATCTATTTATTACAAGATCACTTTAAAGCATTCATAAATTAAGGTTGGCTCTTATCCATTCAGCTACCCTATGTCTTTTGATTGGTGCATTTTATCCATTTACCTTTGTACCTGTGTTCCTGCCTGTCTCTCTGTTTCTTCATCTTCTTAAAGCAGACCCTTTAGCAACTTTTGCAGTGCTGGTTTGGTGGAGATGTATTCTTTTAGACTTCTTTTGTCTGGAAAGCTCCTTATTTCACCTTCCATTCTGAATGACAGCCTTGCTGGGTAGAGTAGTCTTGGTTGCAGGCCTTTGTTTTTCATTGCTTGAAATAGTTTTTGCCATTTTCTTTTGGCTTGTTGTGTTTCTGTTGAGAAATCAGCTGATAACATTATGGGAGCCCCCTTTTATGTTATTAGCTGTTTCTCTCTTGCTGCTTTTAGGATTCTCTCTTTGTCTTTGAAATTTGCCATTTTCATGATGATGTGTCTTGGAGTGGGCCTCTTTGGGTTCATCTGCCTTGAGACCCTCTGTGCTTCCTGAGTTTGCATGACATTTTCTCTCCTCAAGTTAGGGAAGTTTTCTGTCATTACTTTTTCAAAGAGGTTTTCTATCTCTTGCTCCTCCTCTTCTCCTTCTGGTACCTCTATGATATAGATGTTATTACATTTCATGTTGTCCTGCAGCTCTCTTAAAACCTCTTCATTCTTTTTCAGTCTTTTTTCATTTTGTTGCACTGCCTGGGAATTTTTTTCTACATTGACCTCCAGCTAGATGATCTAATCCTCTGCTTTCTCTAGCCTGCTTTTGATTCCTTCTACTGTGTTCTTCAATTCAGAAATGGTATTCCATACAATGAATAGGCCTTCAGTGGTCAGGGGGAAAAGGGTTGGGGGAGGGGGGAGACAGAGGCAAGTAAGGGGAGCAGCTCAGACAAGAACCTAGTATAAAGGAAACATGGACATGGACAACAGGTGAGATTGACTTTGGGGGGAATGGGTGGGTGGGGAGGGGGACAGAGGGGAGCAAAAAGGGGATGGATGTAATACAACAACAATAAAATTTAAAAAAATGATATTCTTCATTTCCTCCTGGCTTTTATTGATGTTGTGTATGTCCTTTTTAATGCTGTTGTAGTTCTCAATAAGTTCCTTGCAGCTTTCCTGGCATTCTTTGTAGTTCTCCTGGAGTTCTTTGTCATTCCCCTAGAGCTGTTTGTAGTTTTCTTTGAACTTGCTGAGCTCATTGAGCTTCTCTATCATCATTATTTTGAATTCCATGTGTGAGAGTGTGCTTGCCTCTATTTCATTTTGCACTCTTCCTGGGGATTCCTTCTTTCCATTTGCTGAGGGTTTATTTCGTCTCCCTATTTTAGGTGGCTCTTGTTTGTTTCTGCTTCTTAGTAAGTCTGCTTTGACTTGTTGTCTTAGTGGTGTGACCTTCTGTGGTGTAGAGGTACACTTTTTTTTACTTCCTGGATCTGTCCTTGGTGATGTCAGCTTATGTCCCAGTCTGGGCTTAGTCAGCCAGTTGGAGACTACCAGAGATCCACTGTCTTTGTCTCCTTTAGTTGTTAATCCAGTCAGCCTATGATCACTGGTCAATTTTAGACACCTCTGGGCGGGGCAGATGAATTCAGTTGTTAATCCAATGAACCTGTGATCTGAGGTCAGATTTAGGCACTGCTGGGTGGGGTGGATTAATTTATGTGGGTGGGGCTGTGGCATCCCCTCAGGCTCCTGCCCTTTGGAGAAGAGTGGTCTGCTGGCTGTATGGGGGATGGGTCAGCACTGGACTCACCAGCTGCTCCCTCAACTCTCCCCTTAAAGCCACTGACCCAAACTTTCCCCAAGCTTCCCTAGTCCATTGTGCCCTTTCTCTGTTGGAGCCCAGGGTAGATGGTGCCTCTGTATTTTCGTGCGTGGTCCCTTTAAGAACTCTGTCTCTCTTTGTCAAGCTGGCTAAACCTGGCAGCTTTTTGCTTTTCACAGCTGGGTGCTGTTTTACTCTCAGCTGTGTTGCTATAGGCTGTGAAGCCCAGTTAGGGGTTTAGAGCCCACCCTTCTGGGTGGAACCCTGGCTGCTGAGATGTTTCTCTGCCCTTCAAGCTGCTGCCCTGGGAGCCCCGCCAGCCTCTCGCATCTCCACACTTCCTACCAGTCGCATCGTGATGAATCGGCTCTTCTGTTCTGTCCCTGGTAATAAGGCTTCTCTCCAGTTGGTGTTCTGTTGGTTATGCCAGATGATTTTCCCCCAATTAATTTGTAATTCCAGTTTGGTGTTGGGAGGAGATTGGTGTAGCTCCACTTACTCCTCCACCATCTTGTTTGTTCTCCCCATTAAAAATAATTAATTATTGTTGTATTACAGTTGTCGCATTTCCCCCCCATTGCTCTCCCTGCCTTGCCCACCTCCCTCTTCTCCCACAGTCAATCCCCACCTTGTTGCCCATGTCTGTGGACCATTTATACTAGTTTCTTGACTAAACTCTTCCCTTTCTTTTCCACTTTCTTCCCATCCCACTTCCCCTCTGGTCACTGTCAGTCTGTTCCTTATTTCCACATCTCTGGCTCTATTTTGCTCATTTGTTGTTTTGTCCATTAGGTTCCTGTATTAGGTGAGATCATATGATATTTCTCTTTTTCAGCCTGACTTGTTTCACTGAGCATAATATTCTCCAGTTCCATACATGCTGTTGCAAAAGGTGGGAGTTCCTCCTTTCTTCCTGCTGTGTAATATTCCATTGTGTAAATGTACTACAGTTGTTTTATCCAGTCATCCAGTGATGAGCACTTAGGCTGTGTTAATTTATAATTATAGCTCTAAAATAAATTGAATACTTAAAGTGAGATTTTGTAGAATAAATAGACATCCTTTCAGTAAATTTAAGAAGGATTTTCTTTCATAAATTTTATTCCCAATGTGGGACAGATGCCTTCCATGCCCAGAAATCACATGCCACCCAAGAGAGATCTAGGAGATTCTCCTACTGTCTGTGGAAAAGGAGTGAGAAAGGTAGGTTCTGGGGACAAGGAGCACTGCAGTTTCCCAGACTGAGATAGCTGTTCCCCACTAATTAGCCCTCTGATCTACTCATCTCTTAAAAGAAGAACCTTCATTGTTATAAAAATAACACAACCTCTTAAGTATGGGTGGAGGGGTCTTGAGCTGGGGCACCAGGTCGAGGATAACTAACAGGTGAGGGGAGGAGAGAAGGATGGTCACTGTTTCCGCTGCAGGGCTCCCTTTTTGCTGCCTCCTACAGTAACTGCATGTCTGCCTCCTCTGCGGGCAACTGCAGGCAGTGGGCCACTGAGCCCAGGATGAAGCAGTTCTTCACTGATAACCTGTGGGGGTATTTCCCAGGGTCTGTGATGCTGATGTGCAGTAGTTTGATGTTGAGCTACTGATCCTCAGAATGGAGGGTTCCGCAGATGTCAAAGTCATCCTTGAGTTCCAGGACCACATCCTTGCCCACAAGGGACTTGAAAAGGGAACAGAAGAGCACAGTGTTTAGTCTGTGGGCTGCTGGCTGACCTGGAGGGCTGAGGCCCAAGGCCTGGGAGTGTACCAGGTACTGAGATGGTTTTTCTCAGGGAAAGCTGTCAGCTAGAGTGATTTTTAAAAATTTCAGGATTGACAATAATTTGTTATGGCTAAATTTATGTTTGAATAGAAATTTAAGAACTGACAAAATTCTTAATACAGTGAATGCTCAATGACTCTGTCATTTGAAACATATAATCATTTGCCAGTTTTCTAGTTGATAAAAAGTAAATCTCATTTCAAATAATATAAAGTTAGAAAATTTATTTATAGTGTTTTTCTTTTTCACTTACTCTGTTGTCACTTTATATTTTGAGTACTTGATTTTTCTCTCTCTGACATATGTCAACATTTAAAAAATGTTTCTCTCCTGATGCTAAGATAATAAATTGATTGACAGCTTTGATTGAAGTATGTTTTCTTGGATGAAAGGAAGAGTTTATTGCTCATATCTTTCGGTATACTCTTTGTGTTATAATCCTGTAAGTAAAAAGATCTAAACTCCCTAGCAATTTTTAAAAATTATTTTAATTATTTGTGAACAGATTGGGCAATTATTTATAGTTTAATAATGATCTAGAATTAGGAAAAAAAATCTTCAAGATTTCTGGGGTCATTTGTGTGCATACACTCAGCAAGAAAGCTTTGTTGGCACTGGATTGTCCAAGATGGCTACACTCACACACATGTACCTGGGGGCTTGTTTCTGACTATTGGCTGGGGTAAACCAGTTCTCCCCCATGTGCTTGCTCACTCTCTCTCTCTGTCCTTCCATGTAGTCTTTCAATATTTAATATTCCAGCCTGAGCTTCTTTATATAGTGATTGATTGGCTTCTAAGAGATCCAGAAGAAAAGCTCCTAAGAGATAGGCCTAAAAGTCATGTATCATAATTTCCATCATGTTATTGGTCAGAGAAAATAACAAGGCTAGTCCAGTTTATAGGGAAGAGACCAGCTTTTACCCATTAATGGGAAGGGCAGGAAAATTATCACTAAAGGGTATATTCCATAGAAGGAATTATTGTATCCATCTTTGAAAATATTCTAGAACCCTAAAGTGGCAGGACTTACATATAGATAAGAGTTGTGGGGAGAAGGTCTGTTTGAGGAGGTAAAATTAGGCTGAGAAATTCAGTGAAATGAGGGAATGAGTTGTGCCAACCTAAGGGAAGAAAGAACACTTTTGCTGAGGGAATATCAATTGCAAAGGGCCTTGAAGTGGAACAAATCTAGTATGCTGGAGGAAATCCTACAACTTTTTATGGTAATGCAGACAAGGAATGATTGTTTCTTGAACTAAGGAGATGTTGGTGAGGGTGGTATGTTCTTTCATTTGATATGTGTTTAAAAAGAGAAGTGATAGGGTTTGATTTTGAATTATATGTTCGTATAATAGAGAAGAATCTAAGATGATCATAGGTTTTGATCCTAAATCTGGTCAATGTTTTTATTTTTATTATTTAATGAGATGAAATGAAGTTCTGTAGAATGGAGCAGGTGCATGTAAAAAATAAAAATTCAAGGCCCTGGCTGGTGGCTCAGTGGATAAGGCATTGGCCTGCGAACCCCCAAAGGTCACTAGTTCAATTCCCAGCCAGGGCCACATAACCAGGTTGCAAATCAGGTCTCAAGCCAGGTCTTTAGCTGGAGGCAGGTGAAAGGCAACCATACATTGAAGTCTCTCTCCCTCTCTGCCTCTCTCCCTTCCCCTCTCTCTGAAAATACCTGTTGAGTGTATCATTTTCTTTGTGCTAGATTTAATCTCATGTCCTGTACAGTATCATGCTATATAGCATGGGTGGCAAACACAAGGCCCAGGGGCCTTCCACCTTGTTTTATCCAGCCCGGCACCTTCAAGCCCAGCACCTTGTTTCTACCCGGTTCACTTAACTGTTAAGGAGTAGTTACATTTATACAGTCCTAAGTTATATTCGGCCCTTTGAAGGCAACTGTAAGGCTGATATGGCCCCCGGTGAAAATGAGTTTACACCCCTGCTATGCAGGCTTACAGGCTAGAAGCAATAAGCTATACACTCTGTAGCCTGTGTGTGTGGTATGTATGTGTGTATATGCAAGAGTACATATCTGAGAAGGGCAATAGCATTTCGCAAGGGTTAAAATGACTTTTCCCTTTAAAAATTGTTATACAATTTAAAAAATAATTTTAATTAAAAATTGCACAAGAAACGTGGCTATACGAGCTGTATAACTTGAATGCATTTGACATAGAGCATTAAGATATCTAAAGAAAGAATGCCTGCGTTTGATGCAAGTTGGTTAGTCAGGACAGCCTTTAGAAAAAACTCATGAAGGCAAATTTGGTAATTTTCATCCAAGCATTGCCCAGGAGAAAAAGACATCTAGCCAATAGACTTTGAGTATACTGACTCCTTTGGCAAGTTTATTTGAAGATGAATTCATCAGCAGTCTGAGCCTAATGCCATTAAAAATTGGATTCATCTAACTTTTTTTGTTTTGATTACACGTTTATTAAACAACCTTCTGATTATTATTTGTCTTTCCATGTGTGTGCCTACAAGACAAAATGTGTTGCTCATATGAGCTTCAAGTATTTTAGTATCGGCAACAATTATTTCACAATTCAAATTAAGTCACATTCTGGTTTTATTTATTTACTTCAGGAACTTGGATAATGTGAGCTTGTTCATGAGAAGTGGATCTGCTTTTGGAATACAGACAAAATGAAGTTATTAGCCATGCAAACCTGTGGGCCAATTCATGGGCCAGGTAAAGAATATCACTCTATGATGCCCTTTGGGAGTTAGCCAGCCTTGCCCTTGGCAAAGACCCGTGTAAACACTATGTACCTTGTCTAGACTTAGAACCTGGCTCAAATTTTATTTCTTCTATGATGCCTTCACTGCCAGCTGTTTGAGGGTGCATTTTATAGATCACACAATTTGCTGGACCCACAGAGAGGCTTACTTGCTCACAAATAAAAGTTCTCCAGGAGTCGTTGCTTCTTATGCAAAGGATACTTGACTGATTGATGTTTGTCCTAAGCAAGTATATCTTCATACTCTTGGTCCAGAAGAGAAGGCTCTAACTACATCCTTATTTAAATACAATAGCTCAGGATTCTTGCAGGCCCTGCATGTAAGTTTTCCTTACATGCAGGAAAACTTTCCTTTGTGCAGTAGGGGAATGATCTTTGGTATGGGCAAGAATACACATTAGGATTTTTGATGTTAATAAAAATAACAATCTTGATCTCTCTGTGCCAGTTCTTGATGAAGGTACAGCTATGGTAGATGACATTCCAAAGTAATCATTTATGTCAGTGTATAAATGGCAGAGTAACAATATGATTTATTATTTAAACTAGGACACTTTTACAAATGAAAGTGTACACTATTAATTATGTTAGGAGAACAGGTATAAACTAGAACTGTAGTGGGTAAACAGAAATGTTATCTTATATAGGGGCTGGATTGATAATGAGCCAGTATAGATCAGTATAGCCATACTGTTTATTGGTAGCCATCATCAGCTACAATTGGTCAGTGCCTTATTTTGATATATGTTATATGTTGTACTGTATAAAAAAGTTTACAAGTTACACTAGCATATAGGATAAAAGAATTTATAACTAAAAATTTATACCCAAAAGCTTGCTAAAGTGAGAGAAGAAAGCTCAAGGGAGATTATTAAGCAATTAATCACAAGAAAATATTTTTTTTCATAATATAGAATTTCATTTGATTATGAATTATATTTTTATTTTATTTTTATTTACCAAGAGAGAGATTATATTACACAGAGAGGTTGTGTTAAAAATATGATACTTTTGGGGAGGGGTTATTTAAAAGAATTTATATATACAGGGATGGGCAAAAGTATATAGGTTTTTAGTTGTAATACAAATAAGTAATGCAATAGTTAATGAATAATAATACAAGATAAACTGTGTTTCATGTACTTACAACTGTAAACCTGGTTTTGCCCACCCCTATAGATATAGCTTTTTAAATAGTTATAAGTTTGGTTTGAAATCTTTTAAATATATTCTAGTGGTAGGACAGCAAATTAATGTGATTTTAGGTATCATAAGACATTATCTTTTTTAAAAAATTTCTTCATGCATTTTTAAAAATAATTTTTTTAAAAGATTTTATTTCATTATTTTTAGAAAGAGGGGAAGGGAGAGAGGCAGAGAGGAAGAGAGACATCAATGTATGGTTGCATTTCACCTGCCTCCAGCCACAGATGTGACTGGAGATCTGGTTTGCAACCTGGTTATGGGCCCTGGCTGGGGAATCAAACCTGCGACTTTTGGGTCCGCAGGTCGGCGCCTTATCCACTGTGCTACCAGCCAGGGATGACATTATCTTTAAAAAAAATATATTTTGTTGATTAGGCTATTATGGTTGTCCCAATTTCTCCCCCTTTGCCTCTTTCTGTCTGGTACCCCCATTCACTCCAGGAGTCTCCTTCCATAATTCATGTCCATGTATCATGCACATAAGTTCTTTGGCTACTTCATTTCCTAATACTATTCTTAGCATCCCCGTGTCTATTTTCTTCCAGTTATACTTCCCAATCTATGTACCTTTCCCACCATTCTCTCCCCTTCTAGCTGATAATCCTCCAAATGATTTCCATATCTATGATTCTGTTCCTGTTCTAGTTGTTTGCTTGGTTTGTTTTTTAGATTCAGTTTTTGATAGTTGTACATTTGTTGCTATTTTAATATTTTATAGTTTTGATCTCCTTTTTATTATATAGTTCCCTTAAACATTTCATATGATAATACCTTGGTGATGTTGAACTCTTTTAGTTTTACCTTGTCTTTGAAGCACTTTATCTGCCCTTCCATTTTAATGACAGCATTGCTGGAGAGAGTAATCTTGGTTGTAGTTCCTTGCTTTTCATCACTCCAAACACTTTTTGCCAGTCTCTTCTAGCCTGCTAAGTTTCTTTTGAGAACCCAGTTGAAAGTCTTATGGGAACTCCTTTGTAGGTAACTATTCTCTTGCTGCTTTTAAGATTCTCTCTTTATCTTTAACCTTTGGCATTTTAATTATGATGTGTCTTGGTGTGGTCCTCTTTGGGTCCAACTTGTTTGGAACTCTCTGGGCATCCTGGACTTGTATGTCTATTTCCTTCACCAAATTAGAGAAGGGAAGTTTTCTTTCATTATTGTTTCAAATAAGTTTTCAATTTCTTGTACTTTATCTTCTTCCAGCACTCCTTTTTTTTTTTTTAATTAATTTTCCTTTGTGCTGTTTTGATTGAATCCTTTTCCAAATCATGGACTTGAAGCTTGGCTTCATCTCCTCCAATGTTGGATTCCTTTGAACTTTTCAATTTTTCACTTAATATAACTTTCATTCTTCCTGGATCTTTTTATGCTGTTGCAGTACCCAGTGATTTCTTTCAGCATCCTGATAACCAGTGTTTTGAACTCTGCATCTGATAGGTGCTCACCTCCATTTCATTTAGTTCTTTTCCTGGAGTTTTTCCTGTACTTTAATTTGGACCATATTTCTTTGTCTCTTCAATTTGGTGCCCTCCCTGTGTTTTTTTCATGGAGGTAAAGCTTGTTTACCTATGCTCCCATCTTGGCCTGAAAGTCTCTTAATCTACCCATGGCCAGCTGGGGTGGTCCATGCAGCAGCCCCTCTCATGCCCATAATACATTATCTTAATATTAAACAAATCTAGTGTGAAAGTATTTTAAAGGTTAAAAGCACTATGCAGTCATAAGGCAGTGGTTATTTTAATTAGATTCCATTATATGGCTTGGTAATATCATAAGGACTGGACCAGACTTGCCAACATAACAGGACTAGATAAAATGTAGGAATATTTTGCATATGAGTAACATGAGCATTAATAGTTTTACACTGAAGTAATATCAAGAAAAAAGAATGAAGGAAAATTACATTTGTATGATTAGTTTACTCAGGTAAGTAAATCACTTCATTTAAAAAGTTCAAACTGAACTAACAAGCAAAATAGAGACAGATGTAGGTAGAGAGCAGGATGACAGCTTTGGCAGAGGGGAGATAGGGGTGGAGTGATCAAGCAGAAAGGAAAAAGGACTCATGGACATGGACAGCAGTGTGGGTGATCATGGGGAATGGGAATATAAGGGTGATAAGCAGTAATGGAAAAAATACATTAAAAAATTAGAAAAAAATTACACCCTCTTCAGCAAAGCCTTTGGGGGCTTAAAGAGAAAATGAATACATTATAACAAATATTACAGAACAACTTATAAAATAATTAAAAATAAAAACAGTTGAATAGGTATGTAAAGAAAGCTTTGAATATCATTTCTTTCAGTATTTTGTTGATCTGAATAAGCAAATCTGTCCTTTGGCATGTTATTGTTTACCCAAACATTCTGGAAGGTCCTGGACTTCAGAAGGCCTCTGTTATAGAACTCTAGGTTTAATTGCCCAGGGATTCTCCCGAGGCCCTTGAAAAATGATTGACTGGGGAATATTTTCATAAATGAAAATTCTACTCCACAAGGGACAAGAAACATAATATTCTAATCTGATAGTACAAGATCTCAACAAATGCTCATATTACTCCCATTTGCAAGTTTCCCCTCAAGTGTCTTGGCATTTGTTAAAAGTCGGAGTTAAAAGGCAACAATAGGGCCAATTTGGCTGATCGTACAAGGGTAGATTTTGCTAACTGTTGAGAAAGAGGGTGGCTTATCCATGAAAGTATAAAACAATATATGATGAGAATTTGTCAATATTTTCAAAAGAAAAAGATAAAAGTTCTCCAACAGGCTTTCAAAAGAAATAAGTAACACCTTATATTCAAAACAAAGAGAATTAATATTTAAATATAGGGGCAATGTATTAGAACAAATGCAGGGTGAGACAAAAGTAGGTTTACAGTTGAGAGGACACAAAATACAGTTTATTCTTGTAGTATTATTTATTGATTTTCCATACAAATTACTGTAAATCTACTTTTGTCTCCCACCCTGTATATTAGAAATAACCATATTCTATGTGAAGGAAGTGTTGGTTCTACCTGGCTCCAAATCTGAATATTATTTTTAGTATAAGATGTTACATTGTAAGAACAACAAATGGAAGCAGTGTAGATTATGAGCATTCTGCAAAGCAATAATGAAGAATAGTAAAGTAGCTGGGAAGGTTAACTGGATAAAGGGAAAACTTAGGACTTCTGTATAGTACTATATGAATAAAAAGCAGTAGATGAATTTTAAAGGGAGGTGAAATTGAGTCCAATTTAAGGAATACATAATTAATGTATTCCTTTAAGGAATCATTAAAGGATACATGCTTGTATCCTTCTTGCCTTGAGTTGTATCTTGCAAGTATGAGTTCACAGGAAATGTTTATTGTTGTTTATGATAAAGACAAATATATTAAGCTTTTAATAAAATGATTGAGTTTATTGTCACTGAATACATCAAGTAGAGACTGTATAAACTTTGGAGAAAATGTATAAAGAAGTGAAGTGATGTTGAGAATGCCTTGCTTCTTAGTTTCTTTCCATATTTGTATATTTATAATTCTATAAGTTTTTACCCATGTTAAATATCCTTATATTGATATCTCTGTGCTAGTCATAACATTTATAAAATATTTTTCTTTCAGTTAAAGGTCCCATGGCTTTGTAGATTTAAAAGCTTAATTTACTGTAAATGATGCTGCTATGAACAGTGGGGTACATAGGTTCTTTTGAATGGGTGTATCAGTATCTTCAGGTATAACTCCAGCAGTGAAATCACTGTATCAAAAGGCAGTTCCATTTTTACTTTTTTGAGGAAATTCCATACTGTTTTCCACAGTGGCTGCACCAGTCTGCATTCCCGTCAACAGTGTACCAGGGTTCCCTTTGTTCCACATCCTCACCAGCACTTTTGTTTATTGATATGTTAATGATGGTCATTCTATCAGATATGAGGGGTATCTCATTGGGGCTTTGATTGCATGTCTCTGAAGGCTAGTGATGTTGAGCATCCTTTCATGTGCCTATGGGCCCTCTGTATGTCCTCCTTGGAGAAGTGTCTGTTCTGGTCCTTTGCCCATTTTTAAAATTGGATTGCTTGTCTTCCTGGTATGGAGTTGTATGAGTTCTTTATATATTTGGATATCAAACTTTTGTCTGATGTATCATTGGTAAAAATGTTCTTCCATACAGTTGGACCCTTTTTTATTTTGATGATGTTTTCTTTAGCCACGCAGAAGCTTTTAAATTTGATGTAGCCCCATTTATTTATTTTATTTTATTTTAAAAATATTTTATTTATTATTTTTAGAGAAGGGGAAGGGAGAGAGGCGGAGAGGGAGAGAGACATCAATGTATTGTTGTCTTTTACCTGCCTCCAGCTTAAGGACCTGGCTGGAGACCTGGCTTGCAACCTGGTTATGTGCCCTGGCTGAGGAATTGAGCCAACGATCTTTGGGTTGGAAGGCCGGGGCCTTATCTACTGTACCACCAGCCAGGGCCCATGATTTTTCCTTTATTTCCCTTGCCCTAGGAGATATGTCAGCAAAAATATTGCTGCGTGGGTTATCTGAAATTTTACTTCCTATGTTTTCCTCCAGGACTTTTATGGTGTCATGACTTATATTTAACTCTTTTATCCATCTTGAGTTTATTCTGGTGCATATTCACAGCAGCATTATTTACAATAGCCAAGTGCTTGAAACAGCCTAAGAGCTCATCAGTAAATGAGCAGATGAAAAACTGTAGTGCATTTATACAGTGGAATATATGCAGCAGAAAGAAAGAAGGAACTCCCACCTTTTGAGACAATATAAATGAAACTAGAAAGTATTATGATTAGTGGAATAAGCCAAAGAAAGGCAGCGAAAGGCAAATACCATATGATCTCACCTATAAGAGGAACCTAATGACCAAAAATGTGGTATATCTTAATAAATGTGAGCTTCATAATAATGTGTGTCCTGCAATTGTTGGATAAAGTAGCCTGTAGACATCTATTATATCCAGTTGATTTTTGGTGCTGTTGACTTCACCTAAACCTTATTGATTTTCTGCCTAATGGATATGTCCACTTCTTAGAGGGACAATGAAGTCTCTAAGTATAGTAGTAGGTTCATATATTTCCTGTTGGTTAGTCTTTTCTTACTTATTTTGAAATTTGGTGTAAGGCACATATATGCTAAATATTATTATATCATCTTGGAGAATAGACTCTTTTATCATTTTATAATGTCCTTCTTTACCTGGACAAGTGTTTTTGCTTTGAAGCTATGTTCTGCTATGTCTAAAATTAATATGGTTTTTCCTGCTTTTTTTTTTGGTTAGTGTTAGCCTGGTACCTTTTTCTGTGCCCATTTACTTTTAATTTATATGTGTTTTTATACTTAAGTGAATTTCTTGTAGATGACATGTAGTTGGGTTTTTAAAATTTATTCTGACAGTTTCTATCTTTTAATTGGTGTATTTAGACCATTGATGTTCAAAGTGATTACTGATATAGTTGAATTAAAACCTAGCACATTTGCTAATGCTTTCTGTTTGATGTCCTTTTATTTTGTTACCACTTTTTCTTCCACTTCTTTTCTCCTGTTTGTGGTTTTAATTGAGTATTTTATGATATAACTTTCTCCTTTTTCTTAGCATAGCAGTTTTGTTGTTTTCTTTTTCTTTTTGGTGGTTGCTTAGGATTCACAATATACATTTACAATGAATAAAATTTCATTTTCAAATAACACTAAACTACTTCATAGGTAATATGAATACCTAATAATAAAAAATATAAATTCCTCCCCTCATTCCCATTTTATTGCTGTCATTTATTTTACTTATACATAAGCATATATATATATATATATATATATGCATATATATATACATACACACATACATTTGAGTACACTTGCTATTATTTTGAAAAAATTATCTGATAAATTAAGAATAAGAAAGACAATAGTTTTTATTTTACTTTCACTTATTCCTCTGTAACATTCTTCCTTTATGTATCAATCGATCCAAATTTCTGACTTACATATTTTCTTTCTCTCTAAAGACTTTTAACATTTCTTATAGGCAGACTTACTGTCAGCAAATACCCTCAAGTTTTGCTTGTTTGAGAAAGTTTTTTATTACTCTGTTAATCCAAATTATTTACGTAGTTTTATAATTGGGGGTTGAGGGAGGCTATACATAAATGGAAACTGCCATTACCAGCAAATTGAGAAAATTTAATGGCATTTTTTATGGGTTTCAGCCTATAGATTAATCTTTTAAAAGCAGTTGCTTGAATGAAGTTAGAATTTATTTGGTTTTGATAAGGCTAATTAGTAGTATTCAGATTTTAATCAGAAACCTAGTATTAGCAATGTGAGCCGATTATGGAAAGAAAAAGAGAACCCAAGTCAGAAATGTCAGAGGAAAAGGTACCACAGTGCATGTGGTGAACTGGTTCTTTGGGCTTCTGTAAGGCTGGGGGTGGGGGGTCACCACTCTGAATTTTGAGTACCCAAATACAAAGCCTGTGGTGACTTATACTGATGATATTTTTGATAATCTTCTAAAGCTGTCCACAAAAGCAAAAAATAACAACATTGTAATGGGTGATGCTTTGGCACTTCAGATAATGGCACATTGGGAATATGTTTGGTTATTTGGCAATTCATAAATCCTTTAAGAAGGAAAGAAAAATTTTTTGCTTTCTTGTTCTCATTTTCTTAGATTTATCAAGTTCTCTATTTAATAGAAAAACTAAATTATCTCTTCAGATGAAAAATCCTTAAATAATATGTCAGTATCTTCTCAAAGAAATATAGAGCCTAAATGAGTCATATTCTTTTATTATTCAATTATTCATTAATTCAATTATATTTTTATAGAAAACTTAATAAATAATGTTATGAACTGTTCAAGGTATTGGGACACAAAGATTAATGCAAATAGTGCATGCTCTATAAAATAGATTGGAGAAGAAGAAAGTTAAACATGATTTCTGTGAAGTAAAAGTTACTATAATACATACAGGTCATAATAGGTACAAAGAAGAGCATGCATTTAATTGCATGGACAGTGAAATGTTTAATATATATTTAAAATATTTTATATAATAATATTTAGAGAGAGGGGAAGGGAGAGAGAGAGGGAGAGAAACTTCTCTTACATCGGAGATTGAACCTGCAAGCCAGGTATGTGCTCTGACTGGGAATCAACCCATCACAATTTGCTTTGCAGGATGTCACCCAACCAGTTGAGCCACACTGATATTATTATTATTTAATTTGTGAAGGCTTAATATTTTAAAGATACATAGGTGTTTGGCTAGGAAAATATAAAAAGGGGTATAGGCATGCCCAAAGGACTGGGAACTACTAGAAAAAGCATGAAAGTTTCTGGAAACTGCAAATAGTTCAACATGGCCAAAGAACAAGGGTTGTGTGTATGTGCATGTATGTATTAGAAACGGTAAAAGTGAGAAGAAATGAGATAACTGTGATCCTATTTGTCTTAATTTGTATAACTTAATGAGTTTGATGGTTTTCTTATGCTGAAAATCAGAAATGAATAGATTTTATTTTAGGAAACATTTTGACCAGATTTTCTACTTTAGAAAGCTTGCTCTGGTATTAGTATGCCTTAGTTGAAGCTGTGAGGAATTGGAGGTTGGAACTTATCTACAAGTTGATGAAACTTGTACTGTGTTATCGGTAATGGGAATAGGGGAGAGTGAGAATTTAAAAGATGTTTAGAATAGAGATAAAAATTGAGAATGTGAAGTAAAGGTGATAAAGAAAATGAGATGCTGTAGATTCCTGGCTTGGCCTAATGGACCAAGATGCTGTTAACCTTTATAAGCAGTGAGGAATGAGAAAACAGATTTGGGTGAGAAAGGAATGAACTCAATTTACGTCAGATTAAGCATGAGGTGCCTGAGGGAATACCAAGTGGACGCATCCAGATGATGATTATGAATGTGGTTCTACACCAGAGAACAAGTTCTTGGATAGAGTTAAAGACATCATCAAAGAATATGTGGCAATTGAAATGATCAGTGTGCATATTGAGAAGAGAAAATATGCCAAGTTGACATGATGAGTAACATTAAATGTTAAAGTAGAGGAAAATGTTACTGAAGAGAAATGGTTGTGATAGTAGGAAAAAGTAAGAAAAAGTGGTGCTATGGGGTCCATGAGTAAAAGAAACATCCAATTAGGAGTGGTCAATACTATGAGATGCTGGTCTATATAGAAACATAAAGGTTGAAAGGAATCCACTGGTTTTATCATCTAAAAAAATGTTGCCATCTTTGATAAGAAATTATTACAGTGGTGATAGAAACCAAAGCATATTTTGAATATTCCATCAGTTTAGTGTGATAGAGGCTTGACAAATTTATCACAAGATATAATTTTTTATCTTTCTTATTTCCCTTTTTCTTTCTATGTCAGAGAACAAGAACAGCTAGAGTGGTACAGTTAGTGCTTTGGTGCAGGGTATTTTATCCTTTTATTACTTTTTAAAAATAAGTCATAGCACAAAATGTAACTTGGCTTTTATTTTCCCCACATAAGGCTAAGACATTCCTTCTTCCAGGTGGCCAATAAATCTAAAATGGAAATAGAACCCAAGAATAATGCACAATTGTTTATTTGTATCTAAATGCATTTGATTTCTTAGTTCTCTTTGTTTTATACTTGGAGGACAGATACTTTTCTAGTTAAAGATGGTCAGTGCTGTTATAATTTATGTAACTGAAAGCAAAAAGAAGTCCAGATGAATTATTATAAAAATGGAGCTATTTTACTCTATGACAACCTTGGGGTATATTACAAAGATTTTGAATAAAGTGATATCCACTAATTGACTTTAAAGTCAATATTGAAAGATATAAACAAACAGCAGTTGGTGGATAAGAACATGTTTGTAGAACTTTATGAAAAACCAGTTATCTAATTCTTAGTTATTGTATATAAAATTTTTATTTCTATGTTTGTATGTCCACTACAATATTTTTGTTAATTATATTTTACATAAAACCCAGTAGCTATTAAAATAAAGACTTCTGAATGCTATAGGCTACTATGTCTAGCATATAGCCAAATTATCCATTTTATTTATTTAATTTTAATCTTTTTTACTTTTTTTTTGCCCTCCTTTCTTTAAACTATGCAAATATTATTTTGTAACATAATCTGATTAGGAAGACAAGGATATAGATTTGATTAATATGATGTTTTTTATTTGTTTCTAGTAAACTCTGTTTATTGATATTTTACACTTTAAATATTTTTAAGCTATTCTGTTTTATAAAGGCACTTATACAGTTTTTAGAAATATATTTTCAAAATAATGCTTCAAGGTTTTAAAATAATTACTGAACACTGTGTTTATTTTTTAGAATTTGGTCTGTGACCTTTTATCTTAACTTTCATTACCAAATCTGCAGATCATAACTTTGATGTCTTCCTCAGAATTTATTCCTCCAAATCCCTAGTGAACTGTGGCATTTGGGAAACTGTTGTACATGTTATTCAAAAGTCAGAATATGAGTTTTGTAGTAAATTTGGGAATAATTTCAACTCTACTACCAAGAGACAATATTTTATTTCCTAATAATTTCCAACTAGTAGTGAAAAAGAGAAAATAATAGATTTTTTTTTTTTTAAAGAAGCAAAACAAAACACTGCTCTTCATTAGTCAGTGAAAGAGTGTCTCTAGGCAAATAATAAAGATTATTTATTAAATAAATAATCTTATGTCCAAAAATATTGTTATAACTTCAATTGAATAGTTTGCTGCTAGTATAGAAATACATTTATTTTTTTCTTTTTCATTTTTTATTTTTAAATATTTTATTTATTATTTTTAGAGAGAGAGGGGAAGGTAAGGAGGGAGAGAGGCATCAATGTGTGGTTGACATTTACCTGCTTCCAGCTACAGACCTGACTGGAGACCTGGCTTGCAACCTGGTTATGTGCCCTGGCTGGGGAACCAAACCAGCAACCTTTGGGTTCACAGGCCATCGCCTTATCCACTGTGCCACCAGCCAGGGCTATTTTTTCTTTTAAAATTTAATTATTGGTCAGGTGAATTAGTATTTAATATAACAGGTAAACCATTTGATTTTAAAGTGATGTTTAATTCTTAACATAGTGACTTTGAGGGAATGAAAGATAATAAAATATGGAGTAAACCCGGAACCTAGAATAAAATCAAATATATTACAAACTATTTTTGTTTCTGTTTTGTTTTACTTCATAATACTTTCTCTCTATGCATGAGGTAAGGTGACATACTAAATATATCTTTTCCAGATGATGGTTTTTAATTATTTAACAAATGTTTACTGAGTCCTAACTATGTACTAGGTACCTTGCCAAGTACAGAATGAACCAAGAGACATAGGAATTGTCAAAGTCATGAGAATCTTTTCACAAGCTTATCATTTACTACTTTCCCTAGGCAATTTACACATTTAAAACTACAAAATACAACAATTTTAAATATATAAATTGTTATAAAATTAAATTCACAAGGTACAATAGGCAAAGCTGTTAATGGCGTTCGCGCTGATGTGCAAGGTGAAGTGAGAACTTCTGAGGGTTACTGCAAAAGCTCTTCTCCCTCCTGTTCCTGTAACCGAAAATGGTTACATCCTTTTAAAATAAAGGATGTAAACAATAAAAGGACTGAAAAAATAGATCAGTTCATAATTGAGGAATAACAACCACAAAAAGCCAATAAGATCAATGGCTGTGCTCACTGTCAATGTTGTCAAGTGAAACTTTTCCACCTATACTCAAAATAAGCAGTTCTCTTCTCGTTGGGCCATTTACATACAGATCATACTGGCACAGGACTGCTATTGTACTAGACAGTAGTGGAAGCAAGAGAAGCCAGAAAACTTTTAAATAGTATTTATGGCTTGAAGTAAGTAAATACCTCTTAACTTGCCTGAAATGTAGTTTTACAAATTCCGTCACTCATAAATTCTCTCTCAGAAGTCTACTGACATAGTAGGAATATTTTTAAACAAATAACTTCAGGAAATCTAGACTATTAAGAGTACAATATTTCTAGCTGGTGTTTATTTGTTTGCTTCTTTTGACAAGCTCTCAAAAGCATTCTACTTACTAGACTAAGTTTATGTTTGTTGTTACAACCTATTGTTGGGATGGCCAGGATCATAATTTATTCTTGAACTGCTTTTCTTTACTACCGTCAAGGGATCAAACTGCATGTTTATTGCAATGAACAAACAAACAAACAAATAAAAATATGTAAATTCTCAAGTAGAAGGCCAGGCCTTAATGTGATTAATAGAATCATTAGAATCATTTTGAAGATTTTCTTAATTTGATTACCAGCATAGAAAATAACTTAATTTATCTTATCTAAAACCCAATGGAATGTATGAAGAGGATTCTGAGTTATTTCATGGAATCTGAGGAAAATTTATACTAGTCCTTAGGCAGAGCTTAAACCAGGACAATGCTGTAACTCTTAGTAGCCATAATATATTTTGTAGTTTTTTATGAAGGGGGTCTGGGGGTGGACCTGAAAAAACATAGATATCTCAATGTTCTTTTTGTTTTTCTGGCTCAGTGTCTATCTTACTTGCATATCAAGTACCGTTTCATGGCATTTTCTTTTCATGCCCATACCAAAAATCGACACAATAAAAAGTATTACTATGAAGATAGGGAACAATAAATCCAAGATAAGAAAAGCAAAGAAATATTGCCAAGCTCAGGCCACAGATGGTCTGAATTGTACACCCAAGCTACTTCTAGATGGGGTGCACTTTACTCATGAAATTCTAGTGTTTGGATTCAGATTCTCCAAAAGCTGGCTTAGGAGGCCTTTTTTTTTTAATTCTCTCTTTTTTGAAATTGTTTTTTAATTTCTTATTTTTTTAGAGAGAAGGGCTGGGAGGGAGGAGGAAAGGGAGAGAAACATCAATGTATGGTTGCCTTTCACCTGCCTCCAGCTGGAGACCTGGCTTGCAACCTGGTTATGTGCCCTGACTGGGAATCGAACCAGCTACCTTTCGGTTTGCAGGCTGGTGCCAACCCCCTGAGCCACCAGCCAGGACAACTGAGCCACCAGCCAAAGCCAAGCCCAGGAGGCTTTGATGTATCTTTTGAGTCCAACTTATTAAAGATCAAAATCTCATATTTTAAGAAGATGAAATTCTTTTTGGATTTTTTACCACTGTTGCTTCATAATCTTCTGAGTTATGCTCTGTAAATTTTGCTTTCATGGGGAAGCTTAGAGACATTTCAGCCCTACGGCTTTTTCCTCTACCACCAGAATGGCAGGAGCAGCCTTTTGTGGCAAAGCCGCTTTCCTCCTCTCCTTTGCCGGCTGCTTCTCATCTTATCCTTTCCACTTTGACCTTGTCTCAACCCTCGTTTTTGCCTTCCTGTTTTAGTTTGCTATTTACTGTCAACTGTCATCCTTTAGTTTTTCTTCTTCATTTGCTTTTCTTACTTTGAACAAGGCTCTTCTTTTTGGTCATAAACCAGGCATGCTTATTTTGTCTTAGGCAATTTAGCATAATTGCTACCTCAAGCTAGCTGAGTCCCTTTGTGTGACATTTCACTAGCATCACGCTAGACACAGAAGTGAAGGCAATAATGGGATTGACAGTTCTAGAGGGGAATTCTTCAAGAAATATGGTTTTGAAACTATAAGTGAATAGTTAATTTAGACAAACATTGCTTTTAAATTTATAGATATTCTCTGACGAAATACAATTTAAGAATTTCTATAGTCCACTAAACATATGACTTAGATACAGCACATGACTATGTAAAATTTTACATTAAATTTAACTTCGCAAGATCAGTGATATATTACCATCCAAATAATTTGGGAATTGGTCTTTAAAATAACTATATTTACTGTGCATTAATTAGAATTTGGTTGCATGGATAGTACTTGAGATTTAACTGGTCATTAAATAAGATTTTAGTTCTTATAAATTATTAGTAACTCAAATTTACGTAAGTTATTAGTTAATTTAGGACTATTTCATGAATATGGAAAGCACAGAATAATTATTTAAGTTGTTTTCAGAACTCTGATTAATGTATATTTGTATGGCAAGAATGCCATTAGAATTTCAATTTATTCCAACTATAATATATGCTTATATATACTTTAAAGAGCATAATGTTTCCTGACCACAGAACCTGTTCCTTTTGAAAAAAATGTGAATAACAGCTTATTTGTTATAAAAATATTAAATTTGGCGATGTAAAAAAAAAAAAAGTTAAATTTTTCAGTAAGTTGCGTTGTTAAAAAATAAAATTAATCTAAAATGCAGAATTAGTGAAAACTGCTCTAAGCATGGTTATTTATAACAGTTTCTATTTGATCCACTCAAAATTTCAACATTAATGCTCATCAAGTGACAGAAAGAGGGTACTAGTAGCTCTTCTCTAGCTATCTGGCTCTTGGCTAGGTGGTACTGCCTAAGTAGAATTTCCCCTGCTTCATCTGATTGGAAATATAGATCGGGTCTTAGCAACTCAGGAGTCTTCATTTGTTCACACAGAACTTCATGCTAGGTGCTTCTCAAGGACTTCTGGAAATCTCAGTTGAGTAAAATATATGGAGAAATGAGTCCAGTTATTTTGGGTATTGTGCCATTAATTGTGGCATTCGATTTTTCTTGGCCACTGAGTTTATTTTCTAGAGTAAAATAGTTTACAGGGGTTTCAATGAGTGGCAATGTCTTTCACTAGAACTTGGGTCCTCTCTGTTCTCCTGGGCTTTGCTGCTGGGATGCTAGTACACTGAAATCAAATGGGTGCTTCACTTTACTAGATCTTCATGATGCTACTGCTCCCCTCCCATGGTCTACAGGAAGGTGTGGGGTGCATCACTATTTACATTACATCATCCAAAGCATCCTAAAACAATTCTACTTTTAAATTGTTCAATTACAGTTGTCCCTTTTCCCCCACTTTGCTCTCCCCTGTCCTGCCCACCTCCACCTCCACCTCTAACCCCACCCCCACAGTCAATCCCCACCCTGTTGTTCATATCCATGGGTGTTTAATACTAGTTCCTTGATTAGACTCTTCCCCTTCTTTTTCCCGTTATCCCTCTTCCTTCCTCACTCTGGTCACTGTCAGTTTGTTTCTTATTTACACGTCACTGGTTCTGTTTTGCTTATTTGTTTGTTCTTGTTCATTAGGTTCCACTTATATGTAAGATCATATGGTATTTGTATTTCGCTGCTTGGCATATTTCACTAAGTATAATACCCTCCAGTTCCATATATGCTGTTGTGAAGGGTAGCAATTCCTTTTTTTTTTCCTGCTGTGTAGTATTTCATTATATAAATGTACCAGTTTTTTAATTCAGTCGTCTACTGATGGGCACTTAGGCTGTTTCCAACACTTTGCTATTGTAAATAATGCTGCTATGAACATTGGGGTGCATAGGTTCTTTTGAATTGGTGTTTCAGAAATTTTAGGGTATAATATCAGCAGTGGGATTGCTAGGTCAAAGGCAAAAAAAAGTTCCATTTTAGTTTTTATGAGGAAATTATATACAGTTTTTCACAGTGACAACACTGGTCTGCATTCCCACTAAGAATGCACTAGGGTTCCCTTTTCCCCACATCCTTGCCAGCACTTGTTTACTGATTTGTTAATGATGGCCATTCTGACAGATGTGAGGTGGTACATCCTGGTAGTTTTAATTTGCATCTCTCTGATGGCTAGTAATGTTGAGCATTATTTCATATGCCTATAGGCCTTTTGTATGTCCTCTTTGGAAAGGTGTCTTTTCAGGTTCTTTGCCCATTTTTAATTGAATTATCTTCCTGGTGTTGAGTTGTATAAGTTCTTTATATATTTTGGAGATCAAACCCTTGTTGATGTGTCATGGGCAAACATGTTTTCCAATAGAGTTGGTTCCCTTTTCATTTTGATGATGATTTCTTCAACCATACAGAAGGTTTTAAAATTTAATTTGGTCCCATTTGTTTATTCTTTCCTTTATGTCCCTTGCCCTAGAGGATATATCAGTGAAAATATTGCTGACTGGGATATTTGAAATTGTACTGCCTATATTTCTCTCTAGGACTTTTATGGTGTCACAGATTATATTTAAGTCTTTTATCCATTTTGAGTTTACTCTGGTATATGGTGTAAGTTGGTGGTCTAGTTTAATTTTTTTCATGTCTCTGTCCAGGTCTCTCAACACCATTTATTAAAGAGGCTATTTTTACTCCATTGTATGCTCCTTCCCCCTTTGTCAAATGTTAATTGACCATAGAAACTTAGGTTTATTTCTGGTCTCTCTATTCTAAATAGCTCTATTTTTACTCCTACTGTTCCAAAAGGCCCTAAGTGCCATTTTTACCAAATGATGCAAATGAGAAAAATGAGAAATTACTAATATCTTGGTTACATTTTTAGTCACATGTTTTTTGTCTACCACTTTTAGTTTTCAATCTAATTCATGGAACATTATGATGAATATGTAGCATTTAAATCACATTATTTTAAGCCCTGGCTGGTGTGGATATTTCCCAAAAAGCCCTTTAAGAACTTTGCAGCATCCTCAATATCTACTCACTTCAGCCTCTGAAATCTGGTCCTTTTAACTCAGGATGGTATTATTTTTTTTTAATACAAAAAGGAACACAATCTTCGTAAATGTCCTATAAAAGAATAAAATTATTTACAAATATATTTTGATGATCTTCAGTTTCTCTAATGACATTTTTTCATGCAGTTTCTTTTTATTGCTTGCATATTTGCTTTCAAATGGGAGATGAAAGTGACACTAAAAAACTGAAAATGAATTAAAATTCTTAGTGAATTTCATTTTGTGAAAATTTATGTTTCTAGTGAACTACATTTTGGATTTCAGAGATTCAAAATGAAAACCAATATGCATCGGATATATTTTGTTTACAGCGATGTGTTCATTAAAAGAACAATTGATCATTTTAATATAACTATTGCTCAGACTCACCAGTTTATTTCAAAACATATACATCACTGATGTTTTCAAAGAACTTCTAAAAGGGGATGGATGTAATACAATAACAATAAAATTAAAAAAAAGGAAAAAAAAGAAATTCTAACTTCATTTCAATGCAAAATACAATTCAAATATAAATTTTTCTACCAGGATTAAAAATACATATATTAATGCAGGTGAGTTTTGCCTTTCTATGAAGAAAAAGAAACACAGCTCTAATGTATAGTTTAAGCCTATATTGATTATAGAACATTAGGATTAGTCAAAATACAGCTCTTTTATGTAATTTCAGTGTTAGACTTTGTGGTAGGTTTGGGAGATACTTTTTTCTCATGAGATGACATATTTATTTACCAAAAACTACGGTGGATAATCATTGTATGAGTATCTCATATTATTTTATATTTGTTTCAAGTTCAAGGTGAAATTGTTGGCTACAATATTAAACTATGAGATTATATATACGTTTAGAGCTAACAGAGAACCCTAAGTGAGCAACTGATAAAATCTGCTAATCTGATTCTCCACTTTAGGGATTATGCCATGTTTAGTGACAGAACCTGAGTTCATAGCAAAGGATCCAAACTTCTCATTTTAGTGTTACATTCCCCCTAGCCCATGCTGTTTGACTTCTAAGTAAACATCTTTCCTCTTTTTTTTTTTTTTTAAAGATATGTTATTCATTATTTTTTTCAGAGAGAAGGACAGGGATGGGGAAGAAAGAGAGCTAAACATCAATGTATGGTTACCTTTCACCTGCCTCCACCTGGGGACCTGGCTGGAGACCTGGCTTGCAACCTGGGTATGTGCCCTAACTGGGAATCGAACCAGCTACTTTTGGGTTCACTGGCCGGTGCTGATCCATTGAGCACATCTTTCTTTTTAGCCAAAAGACTGCGATTTGACTGAATTTAAAATGTGTATCAGTTCTGTCACAGGTAAAGATGTTGAAATTCTTAGAAAACAAGAAAATGGTATGAATGGCAGATTGTCACCTAATATTACTTATCTCTTCACTTCTTTCAAATTTCCCTTTGAAACAAGCATTTATTTATTAAATTTTAATTCTCTCCACTGCCAACACTAACTCTTTTGAAAGAGGAAGGATTAAAAAGTGTATCATTCTACAGTATTTTAAGGCTGTTAAATGACTGAAGGAGATTTAAATCTTCAAAGAATCTGGGACAGGGTCTTTAATTGCTATTGTGGGGAGAATACACCAAATGTAGTTATAATTTTAAAATGGTCTAGGACTAATGTAGCCAATGAAGTCTATAGCACTTTTGATATGGTCATAAAAATATGGAAAATAGCATGTCTAAAGAGCGAAGTTCATTTTCGGAGAGGAGTATATGTGACCTCAGTTGTCAAAAATTGCTAGTTTCTTTAAGTCCATTAACCTCAGGATAAAATACAAATTCTTTTGCTCAGTAAATGAGAGACTTTGTGAGGGATCAGTCTCCACCTCCTCAGCTTCTGCCATCCATCCACACATCCCTTTGCTTTCTTCACTCTGGATGGGTAGTTTCCTTCACTTTCTTTCCTGGTTTTTGTTTTCTGCAAATGCTATTCTCTCTGTCTTCCACAGCTCATTTTTCAAGGCTCAGCACAGCTGAGTGCCACTCTGTGAAAGTGTAACAATCCACGTAATTCTCCATTTGATACTTTTCAAGAGAATTTTAAAATCTATTTGTCTTCCTAAATGTTAAGTGAGCAAACATGCCTTTTATCCCTTTATCTGTAATAATCTGGTGCATTGTTTTTGCTCACAAAATATTTCTTAAATAAATAAATAGTTGAGTGATGTTAAAGTTAAGAAATTCAAATGAATAGAAACAAAACATGTGTGTCTAATTAAGAAGAGTTACTTCCTTTCTCCAACAGATAGGACCTTGCCTACCTATTTTTTTCATATCTCTTTTTTTCAATTAATTTATTGTTGTATTATAATTGTTTCATTTCCTACCCTTTTAGGAGCATATCTTGTACTTTTTCTTTGAAGTTTTCTGAAAAATAATCAGCACTATGAAAATATTCTTGTGTTCACACATTATTCATAACATAATGGTGTATAGAGTTTTACAAATTGCGATGTCTTTGTCACACCCAGTGATATCAGCCAGGCTCACTTCTGACATCATTGAGTTTACTATAGTTCATTCTGCATGGATGGGTCAATTTATGGCTTTAAAGACTCATGATGAGTACAAATATTTTAGCAAAACACAGGCAGAACAGGATTGTAGGGCCTCACATCAGTTAACATAATTTGTGTTCTCATCAAGAATTTCAACAGGCTTCAGTAAAATTGATATTTGCCTACAATTAAACCAGGGAGGAGACTGAAAATCCAGGCAAATATTTACAATGCACTAGCTCCTCACTGTTAATTATCAGAGCTATCATTGAACTTTTCAGTTATTGTTTTTATTTGAATGATGTGATACACAGAACCATGCCTATATCTATTTATTTTTATTTATTTATTTATTTTTCTGTTTTCTTTTTAAATTTTACTTTATTGTTGTATTACATTCATCCCATTTCCCCCACCACTGCTCTTCCCTTTCCTATATCTATTTATTACCATGAGAATTTTCCTTCTAGTCAATCATTTAAAAAAGAAAGCTAGATTTTTTTTTTCCCATATTAAGTTTTGGCTGAAAAAATATGTGGTCTCTACTTTTATTGGAAAAGTGTTTCCCTTTCCAGGGATGGGATTCTTTCATTTGTGTTTTTAACACTTGTCTATCAGAAACATTCAATTTAAAAAAGAACCCCCCACAAATGAAAAATTTTAGATTCTTGGCAATACTCTGATTTTAACTTTCTTTATATTATTTTAAATGATTCTTTACTTTTGCATATTACATGAAGGCTTTCAGGATCATATGATTAGAAGAGATAGTTATTCTTGAAAATGGAGGAAAGAACTTAAGGCAATTTCAAGAGCTAGGAAATCCTAACTATACAAAAATACAAAATATAAAGGTCATCATTTTAATTTGTGTTCATTCACCTTATCTCTATTTTGTTTTAATTGATCTCTTTTGCTTATTTAAAAAAAAATTATTGTTGTTGTATTATATCCATCCCCTTTCTTTTGCTTATTTTTAAAAACATTTGAGTGTAGAATTACATTCTAATTCTGTGAATCTGACTTTAGTAATTTTACTGTCACATGAAGGAGGCACTGATGTCTAAATCCTAGGTCATAATTTTCCAAAAAGAAGGATTCTAATATAAACCTGGAGGAACATGACTTTGAGTTAGGTTCTTTATTTTAATTTCCCCCTTCCCTATTGTATTATGATTAAATAATAAATAATTTTTTTTCAATCTCATTTTTTGTGATGATGCTATGGTTTGAATGTTTTTGTCTCCCTTCTTCCCAACTCACATGCTGGAATTCTAAAGCTGCATGTGATGGTGTTAGAAACTGGGGCCTTTGGGATGTGATTAGGTCATAAGGGTGGAGGTGGATTAGTGCTCTGTTAGAGAGATCCCACAGAGCTTCCCAGCTCCTTCTGTTGTATGAGGGTACAAGGAGAAGTCTGCAACCCAGAAGAGAGCCCTTATCCAACCAACCATGTTGACACCCTGATCTTGAACTTCTAGCCTTCAGAGCTGTGGGAAATACGTTTCTGTTGTCTATAAGTCACTCAGTCTAGGGCATTTTGTTATAGCAGCCCAGAATGACTAAGAGAGAAGGGAAGGGGAAGACCCAGTGATAGTGAAGACTAGGGAAAAGGAATTCAAAGAATAAAAATAATACCAATGGCATAATCTCATAGAGTATCTTGTAGCTTGCTGCTTTTTGATTTATCTTTTTCATTGCAGTGTAAGTTACTGTAAATAGTCATTCTAGATTCATTTACTGGAATTCTGACAGTAATCTATAAGTTGTATTTTATAGGAAATTAAATGTTGCATAGTTATTTATAAGGTATATTGACATTGGATATATTGACATTTATTCATAATTAGTGCAAATTAATTCTGAACATATATAACCATATTATGGCAACAATAATTTTTCATAGGTTCAAATTATATGAAAGATTTTTTAATAAGGTACACATAGGCTAGAATTGGAACCCAAAAGTCATTAGAAACTGTGTTAGGTTTAGGAATGAGGAAAGCCACTCTGTCTCTGTCTCGTGGGCAATAAGAAATCTTTCTTTTTCTTATGTTTCTGTAGCATTCTTTCTATATATCTGGTCCAATCTCCTGATTGGTTAATTCCTGATTCTTTTCCTCTGATTATTTTAAATTTCCTTATTGCTTTTGGTTATTTGGGCTTTAGTCCTCAAGGCTTCTTATCTCTACCTAAATTAGTATAGCCTTCACTTTACTTTATATCTTCTCCTTGCTTCAGCTCCTGCTGCTCACTGCCTTGTTCTTTTTAGGCTTCCTATTTTTAATTTTCAAGAAATGTTTGATTAGCTCAGCTCTTCTTTTGGCATCAGACCACATTACAAATAAACTCCAGTCTTCAGATGGGATGTTGTTGGATCCAATCAACTGGATGTTAAAGTCACATCATGGGATGCAATCACAGTTAGAACTGACCCTAACTATAATAAACATAATATTGCAAACAAGGCAGGCAACTTGAAAGTTTCAGGAACAGAAGAGATCCTGTTTAAGTTATAAAATCCTCTGTATAGCACCATTGGCAAATGGAAATTTATAATATAATCTTGATGGTAATTCATTTAGATGACATTCTTTTTTATATATCATTGAATAACTATGGGCCAGGCACTATTCTGGGCTCTGAGGTTATAGTACTGATTAAAAATAAAAGTAAATTGTCTACTTTTGTGTAGCCTGTATCCTTATGGAGAGAGGTAACAATAAAACCCAAAAAGCAAAAGAATAAGAAAGATGGTGGTAAGTGCTGTGAAAAAGAAACATTGTCAGGGTTGTTCTTTTTAAAAGATGACATTTGAATAGAGATATGACTCAAACCCCTCCTTAGCTAATTACCTCTGACTATTCTCAAAGGAGTTTGCTCACACAGATAGGTTTTAATATCCTTAAAATTAGAAAGGATGTGAGTGTTTTTTGTTCTTTTTAGTCATTTATTTGTTTTATACTACTGAAGAAAGAGGATATTGACAGAAATATGTTCTGCTTTTATAGTTGGTGTTAAATACAGTGGAACCTCAAGGTGGTAGTTCTTGACCAAGAGAAAAATAAAGGAATTGGAGTCCTCAATGATGCTGAAAGGAAGGGAAGCCATCAGTTTCACCCTGAATGTGATGTGACATGAGGTCTTAGGTCTTGGATATTAGCTATTTGATAGCCCAATAACATCTAAAAAAGAATTCATCTTCCATTGCATGGCAATATTGTGTTTTATATTATATTGCATCATATCAAATCTGTGCAACTAGAATTCCATGGTCAACTTCAATCTTATTTTCTCATCTCCCTTATTACATCACCAATTCCCTTCTATCATCTTATAGAACTATCTACAAAATAATATCCACTGCTTTCTGGTTTTTTTTTTGCCATGATCTTCACCTAATTTCTATCTTGAATTATTGCAACTGTTGTCCAACTATCTCCTCTTCTGTCTCAGATCGTACACTAATCCGAGAGCCATCTTCTTAAATAGGTAAAACTTTTCTTTTTTCATGTTGACTTAAAATCCTCTGAAGCTCTTCATAGTCTTATGTGGTGACAGATATGGGTCCAAATATGAGCTCTGGTGTTAATCCGACTTGGAGTTGAATATGTTCACCATTCAATGCTTTAGTTATCTTATTTCTGACCTCAACATACCATGATCTGAAAAGTTCTTATCATTCTTTCAAGACCCAGTTAAAAAAAGTCACTATTGAGGGGAAAGAAAAATGCTTCTGACACATGTTGACTCCTGCCATTAGGAAAGATCTCCATAGGTATGACTTTTATGTGCTCTCTTTACTTCTCTTAGGAGAGGTGGAAGGACTCTCAGATTGGTGAGTTTGGGAGAAAGAACTATGATGTATGCATGGTTCTGCTCCCTCATCTCACCTTATTCTTGGGAGCTGGCCTATCAAGGTACATCTTTTCGCTTCTTCCTACCAGGTGGTGAAAGGGTCTACTTTTATCTTTTTACACCCGAGGCTCAGGAAAAGTGATGTGATTTTCCAATATCCTGCAGAACCCTGACCAAAAAAAAGCAGTTGTTTTTTTGTACCATTTTTACATTCTAATAGTCAACTATTTGAAAATTTTTCTCCAACATTTTCAGAGAGTGTGAAATCCTCTTCAGTGGATCTGATTGCCTGCACATTAAAAACTACCTTGGGTGATTGCAAATTTTCTTATAAATTCCTAGCTGACTCAAGGTTATCATGCAGTAGGTTTGAAATCTAGGCCAAAACCTGCCCATTTTAACAAGCATTGCAGAAGAACCTTCATGTGAAGCTTGGCTACTGTCTTTAGGTCCTTGAAGAACTTTGTTTATATCTCATTTCTGGGTTTTATTTATTCACATGCCTGTTTTCCCTAGTAGATTACAAACTCGTTGAGGATGTTTGTCTCATCATTTCAAACACATAACACAGACCTTGAAACTTGGCAGTTAGTCAATACGTATTTATGGAATATATGTTTGTTGACACATACAAGGCTTGTGTTTCCTTTTTTTTTAATGTACAAAGTCAGCATCTTAAGATATGCAAAAAGAACACAATGAATACATTAAATGAGCTCACTATTAGCTTACGAACAGTCTAAAATTTTTGTTTTTTAAATTGCATTACACTTAGAATGTTTTTTTAACACTAAACATCTTTTTTTCCATGCATAATTCATAGTTTTACACTACACTGTCTCCCTTAAAAAACATGGTAAAATGATAAATGTTATAGTAGATACATATCATGCATTTGCTTTATTTTTATCCTGAGGTTTGGCCATGTCCGATGTTCTCAGCTATCCTAGCTTACACTTGTATATATTTTCATCTGACCCTAAGATCATGTTTGCTGGGCATCAGAAGGAGGGAAGTCTTTCAAACATAAATCTGTGAATTTCTCTAAGAGAGCAAAAGGCAGTATTTACTGCACTACTTTGGGAGCAAAAAGAAGGATGAAAAAGTCTGACCCACTTCTTTGCAGCTGTGTTTCGGTATTGAAGGCTGCACCTAGACTGGGTAAAACTTCTCTGATTATAAACCTTTGGCTAAAAGTTGTTGCCTGAAAAAGCAGACTTTGTCTATGAGGATTTGTTTGGGCTATTTCAGTATCCAACAGATGTATTAGCTTAAGCTTTATACTCTGAAAATAGCATGAAACATCTAGAAGATCTGCATTTCTTCTTGGAAATTCCCACAGTGAATTTGGGTGTTTAAAATATATTTAGAAGTTAGCAAGATAGATAGCAGTTAGAAACATCTTAAATCTCTGTGTTTTATCCTAAAGCATAATTAGTGTAGAGGTTTGAGTATTGCATTTGTATATTCTAATTACAAAACTGATAGAATTTTGTAAGTGTTTTACAGTTTCAGGTTGCGATAAATACATATTCTTTTCCAGTCTGAACTGTTGAATGACAACTATTTATTGTAATAACTGCTTCCTTTGTATGTTATATCCTGAGGAGAACACACACACAAACACACATTCTTTACCTTCTTAAAACAAGTCTTCATATCAATGGTAAATAATTATGTCTTCTTTTTATTAAAGTTTTATTAAACTAATAAACCTTTTGGTGGCATAGTATTCACAGTTAATATGGCTATGATAAAGCTAAGTAGTAATTCAACTACCTTCCTTCCGTAAACATCCATTGTCTCCACATAAAATTGAATGATTTTGATCAAAATGTTCTAGTACACAGCAGTAACAAAATATTTAAACTAAATGCTATTTTAATGGGTTTGAGTCATGGAAACTGTTTTTATATCCAATGGTAATTCTAGAAACTTTCATTAAAGTCATGGTGATTCTCATAAGAATTTTTTTATAAATACAACTGTTGTGTTTTAAAAAGCCACCCAGGAAGAACTGTCAAGGTTAATTGTACTTATGTTGCCAATGCTCTCCATTTTTGTCCATTATAATGACCATTAATTTCTTCTTTTTTACCCTAAGGTAAAAAAAAAAATACCTATTGAATTGGCTGAAAACTTTATTACTTTGATTTTTAAATTAATGTTAGTGGCTGAATAAAACATTTCCTAAAGGTTCTGGGAATGTGTTAATAGAGTCATTATTAACTTCAGTTAAAGAATTTTAAAAACTTAATACAGTCACTCTCTTGATCTTTAAAGCATTCCTTTCAGTTCTTCAAATAGATTTATTTAGGAGGTCATAAGAAAATATTTTATACCAATTGTGTATACTAATTTGGTAGAGAGGAGAAGTGGAAATAATTGAGAGCACATGGACCATTTATTGAGAAGTAAAGAACATGTGATATAAATTCTTGACTAGTGACCCTGGTGATCAATACCTAAGAAATAATTGTGTGATCGTTGTTTTTATCTCAAATGCAAACTAAGCTTTTATTAAAATAGACTGCTAAGATGTCAGAATACTTATTTATTGTTTAGAGCATTTTTCAAAATTATGTTGTATGTATTAAGTGCTATTGTCCACAATTTATAAAATCATATTGTCTCTTCATTAATCATCTTATATTTCTTTAAGTTGAAAGTGTAAGTTATTACCAGTGAAAACAGCTTTATT
The DNA here is from genome assembly GCA_004026585.1 of Noctilio leporinus. Taxonomy (NCBI): domain Eukaryota; kingdom Metazoa; phylum Chordata; class Mammalia; order Chiroptera; family Noctilionidae; genus Noctilio; species Noctilio leporinus. Next base: position 134,799 of record PVIW01002779.1, on the reverse strand, counting down.
AAGAAAATTAGAGAAGTTGAGTTTATGTCTTGATTTTGTCATTAACCAGATGTTAAATATTTATAAAGTGCAATCTCAGTCTGTTTCAACAACATGATAAATTTATGGACTACATAATTTATAATATTTATCTACTTCTTAAACATTTTTCAGTCAACAGATATATGTATTTAACACTAACGATGGGTCTGTGTCTACATTATGTGAGCCACATCCTTAGATACTGTGAATATTGTAAGGAAGATTAGATTTTCCCAGCTATGATGTTTACATTCTTCTGGGGTTGACAATAAACAAATAAACAAATTGTGTATGATTTTAGATAGCAATAAGTATAACAGCAACCAAAGAAAGAAAAGTAAGTGAGTAGGAGGGGGTGCTGTTTGAGTGACATTTTGTCAAAGCCAGTTAAGAAGGATCCAGTTGTATAAAGACCTGGGTAAGAGTTTTCCCTGTAGAGGCCAGAAGAGTAGTTTGAATTAGATGATGTGAGGTTTCAGCGAGGAGTTTAGATTTTATTTTAAATGCTATGGAAAGCCATTGTAAAGTTTAATTAAGAGATGTGATGTGATTTAATTTATCTAGCAAAAAAATCACTGTTTTAACTATATGAAGGATATTTAATACTACATGTTGTGGCCAAAATAGCACATATACTGTATATTATATATATATGTGTGTGTGTGTGTGTGTGTGTGTGTGTGTGTATATATATATATATATATATATATATAATGAGAAATCAAATAAATTTAAGGATTAAATTTATTTTGATAAACTAAATCAAAATGATTCTGTAAGTTTCCTTCTAATAATTAAAAATATGCCAATAAAAATATAGTTGAATAAAAAGGGAATTTCAATGAAAACCTAGTTGTTGTTTGTGTGGGAAGATGGTATGAAGTACTAATTAGTTATTAGAGGTTGGATATATGTTTACCCTGGCTCTATAAGTAAGCAGTACCCCTGTAGTTATGACTAAGTGAATGAAGGTGACTATTTTACCAGTAACAAACATGTAAGATGCTTATTTTCTTCTGAATTAACCATGAGATTGAAGTTTTTAAATGATGAGGACAAAATCCAAACAACTAAAATAAGAATATTTTAAAAACAAAAGTTATAACATTGAGATAGCTTGATGGAACATTGCCGGTAAATGTTATTGGAAAAGAATTTCATGTTTATATCTGAATGAGTTACACATGCTTTGATTTTAAATTATACATAGTTTAAGTCACATCAATTCTTTTGACAGCAAGTGATGCAAGAATAAGTAAAGTCTAGTTTCTAGTCTGTTAGAGTGCTTTTTTTTTTTTTTTTTGGCCATAAACGAGTTTTTTTGTGTTTTTGGTAACTTGTTACTAATTTAGGTTTACTTTAGAGGATGGCTTTTTCTACTGTCCTTTTTAAAAAATATTTTATTAATTATTTTTAGAGAGAGAAGGGCAGGGAGGGAGGAAGAAAGGGAGAGAAACATCAATGTATAGTTGCCTTTCACCTGCCTCCAGCCATGGGCTTGGCTGGAGACCTGGCTTGCAACCTGGTTATGTGCCCTGGCTAGAAATTGAACCAGAGATCTCTGAGTTCGCAGACCGGTGCCTTATTTACTGTGCCACCAGCCAGGGCATTGGACTTTCTGAAATAAAAAGAGTATGCTCATTTCTCAAGATCCAGGTTAGATACAAACCCTTCTGTGAAGGTTCGTTAAAGTTGGTTTCTTTCTCCTCCATACAGCTTCTCACATGTACCTTCTTTGATTATAATGCTGTTTCTAGTATATCATGTTTATTTGTTTGAGCATCTGTTGTCTTTGCCAGAACCAAAATTATTCAAGAACAAAGTATTACTTATCTTTCTAAGTATTTACATTGTCTCCTCCTCAACATGCATCCTGGCTCTTACAGAAGCTCACTGTATGTTTTTAGAAAAAAAAAAAGGGGAAGGAACAATGGTTCATATTTTTGCCCTACTTTCCCTGTTGAGGCTGTTTCTGTTGTTCATTTTTCCATTTTTTAAACTTAAATCTATTTAGTCCTTTACCTTGTTATTGGAGATGGACTATGCCCCTACAACACTTCTAATCCATATAAATTTAAAAATAATTTAAAATTCTCTTCTTAAAGCTCTCTATCTCATATTTCAGAATTGACAGTTATAAGAAATTATTACTATGTATACTATATAATATATGAATTAGTTTATTTTTTGATAAAAGAGAGAAAGTATTATTTGCCAGATTTCTTATTTTTCTATGACAAACTGTATACTCTACACAAGAGCCCAACACCAAAATTGATTTTTATTCTTAGTCAAAACTGGAGCTATAAGGCAAAGAGTTTTTGTACCTCTAGACCTTCAATAGAGATATTTTATTGGGAGCTATACACAGCAAAGTCTAGAGAGAGCCACTTATTATTTTCATATACATTCTGTAATTATCTGGATATAATCATGTTAGTAAAATAAACTGACAAATATTTGAGAGTTTTAATGTGGGAACAGGTAACTCCTAATTTTCTAAAGTTTTTAAGGAAAAACATACAAGAAAGCAATTATTAAATAATGGAGATAATTAAATAATTATTTAATACCTTCTTCAGAGTTTAAAATTTTCTGGGGAAACAAGAGAAGAGCGAAAAGAGAAAAAGAAAATTTCTTGGAAACTTAGAAATGCTTATGAGAGAACTGAACTGACCAATACTTATGAGGGACTATTAAGTACTCTGTATAACATTATTTTATTATTTCATTTAATCATCATTTATTATGATAGTGTTGTCCCCATGCTACAGTCTAGAAATTGGTTACTTGAAGAAATTAAGTAATCTGTTCAAAGTCGCCAAGTTAGTACTTTTAGAGCCAAGATTCAAAGATATTTTATATGGCTAATAATACCTACTCTTACTCATTATACAATAAATCTTAGACTGTATATAGTAATACTATATGCAAGCTACGCAAATTGTATGGAATGCTCAGAAATTGTGAAAGTAAACTGAATATCTTTGAGGTACCTCGTGCTTGAAAAAAGACAAGATCATAATCTATTACCATTTTCTCCCTGAAAGCTTTTAGTGTATCTTAAAATAGCAGTAGTTAAGGATACTTCCTGGGGATTAAGGACTGGATAAAATTAAAGGCCAAATGCTTTCAACAACTTCTCTTAATCAAAGATAAAATCTCAGGAAATGCCTTGTGTCCTCATCATCATTGTTTAATTGGAAAGTCCTTGCTTGAGTTCATCTACTAATTTCTTAAACTGTTGATAATTATTAATATTGAGGCCACAGTAAGGACTAATCTTTTTATTTGACTTAATGGCCATACATTCCTTCCACTTCCAAGTACACTTCCTGGGAAAACATTACTTAATCCTAAAATATGTTATACAATGTGTATATTAATTCTTAATTGTAAAATATGACAATATTAATTTGTGACAACACTATTTAAAGTAAAATGTGATTTATATGTTTCCTCCCTCCAAGTTCAAAATGACATCATTGCCTAGTGAAATGACTACTAAATTTTTAGTCATTTTGAACTTAAATAACTTCCCATACACAATTGTATTCGTAACTGTAATACAAAGAGCTAAAAGAAGGCAACAAAGGCAATTTACTTTTATGTTTTTGGTAAACAAAAATCCTGCAGTTGCTGAATGACTTGCTTTCATCTGAACACTGACTGAAAATTCCATGTACGAAGAATAGTAATGCCTTGTTTTTAAACTACAGATGACCAGTTTAGTCTCTCAGCCGCTGAATTTTCTTCTGGTATTTAAAAATGCAAGTTTTTAAAAGGAAACAACATCTTTAAGTTGTTTCCTTTGCAACTTGGCTCACTTAACAAATGCTCACACAAGGAATGTAGCATACAGATACGATTTGCTACTTCACAATATTATTAGAGGTAGATGCTTTTTATATGTATTCTTTAAAAAAAAAAAGGTAAGTCTCAATCCCTTCCACTAAATCCTGAGAGTAGAAAAATAACAAAGCCAAACTCAGGAAATGTCAGAGGAAGGTGCATCCTGGGAGTGTGTTAGTCCATCACTTTCAGGAAGTGACAATCTAGTCCTCTATCATGTTCGTCTGCTCAGGCTTTCTCAGTGTGGCAAGCTTCCTCCCATTCATGCCTCTGTAAGTAGTTATGGCTCAAATAGGAGTGGCTCTTCTAGGCTTCAAACTCCCCTTCTAGGAAAATGTTTCCATCATTTACCATTTCCTGCAATTGTTATATCTCAAGCTGAAAAAGCTGTGTCTAGCTGGGAAAAGGCGGGAATCTGGAACTCTTCTTTTCCTGTCTTTCACCTGAATTAAAGCCAGAGAGAGGGAAAAGAGATATAGCACATTATGACATCTCCACTGAAAATGGAATTTTACAAAAACGTTTTAAAAATTTAACAGCTAATCCCTGAATGGAGGCTTTAATTTGTGTAGACCAACTAGGGACTGTAGTATTTCCAAAATTAATTTTTTAGGTTTGAAATATTTTTCTCCACTCTACCTATTTACATATCCCAGCATTCTAAGTCGTGTTATTTGAAAGTGACTGAACAGAGCTGGGAGAATAACACTCCTCATTTTTCCTCTTGGTTTCCTGCCGTCAAATAGAGCCTGCTCAATCTTGTCGACTTGGTGGCCGGTTATGCAGTCTGGGTTGGACTCTTCTGGAGAGTATCCACACATATCTCTGACACTCTGTAAATTAACTTATTCTTTCTGCAATAACTGTTGATAAAATGGAGGTAAAAAAATGTGATCAATAGCCTATAAATTCTTCCTAGAGTGCTATGCTATTATTGGAAGTCACACAGGCTATTTTGTGGACATTTTTAAAACTTCTAGACACCAACTCCTGTGAGGAAATCACACTACTCTGTTACCAAAGAGAAAAGGACTTTTCCTGCTATCCATCAGTAAGAAAATAATCTTTAAATCACTTGACCTAATGCCACTGTAAATGTGCAACGTCTATGCCTTCTATTCAGCATAAAAATAGAAAACGATATAGTTAAAGATTTCCTTTTTATTATCACATTTTTTTCACCAGAAATTTTCACATGTGGGCAAAACTTTAAAGGTGATATGCTAATGCCCCTTTTGGAACACAGGAAAAATATCCTTCTTTCTGATTAATTTATCTATTCAGTGTTGAGGAAATTAGAATGAATTAACAGTTATGCAGAAATATCAGAGAAATAGAGTTACTTATAGGCGGTTCTCAGTCTGTTTTAGTTAAATATGGAAACAAGTACTTAATAGAAATAATTACATGTTTTTTTCCTTTAGCCTCTAGCCCCATTTTCTTGATATTTCAGAGAAAGGATTATGGAAAAAAGCCCTTTGTTGTGTCTTTTGTTTGCTTTCTTTCTTTGTAAAATTAAAATGTTTCACCACACTACGTGATTTTGTTTAAAACATTCTGGAGGGAACTTCGGTAGCTGTGACACAACTCTCCTTTTCAATGGCCCTTTCCTGGAGTTTCTTTAGCCACCAAGGAGATCCTTCAGATAACAGCCAGCCTTGCTTGCCTGCTCTCCCAAACTCTCTGCAACTGTCCAGTAGGGCGCCGTGACTTTTCTTGCCTCTTGCTTTATTTTTCAGGCTATTTCCTGGCCTCATCATGAGCACTTTTTTCATTGTCAGCCAGCTTGGGAACTTTCAGGAACAGACATCCTCACAAACAAAGTGACATTATGAAAAACAGGCCCTAGATATTGGCACATCAGCAAAACAGATGGGGATTTTGAAAAGGAAAAAAAAAAGAGAAAGGAGAGGGAGGGAAGGAGGAAGAGGGCAGGGGTGGGGGAGAAAGAGAGAGAAAGAGGAGGGAGAAAAGGGAGAAGAGAGAGAGAGAGGAGATCTTTGGAAAGTTTGGCATGGCTCTACTGTATATAAAATGTTGATCCATTTTCTTCCACAGTTCTGAAAGCTAAAAGTCTGAAGCAGGATCATATTTTTTCCGAAGCTCTAGGTGAAAATCTATTCCATGTCTCTTCCAGCTTCTGTTGACTGCTAGCAATTCTTGGCTTTTGTCAACACTTGTAATTAATTATGTGTAGGTCTACCTGGATAATCCAGGATAATCTCTTATCTGAAAACTCCTAATTTAATCACGTCTGCTAAGATCTTTTTTTCCAAATAAGCTAACATTTATAAATTCCAGGCCATTATTCATGCTACTATAAAGAGTCAAATAACTGGATAGAATTTAAAAACAAATAAAAGTCCTATAAAGGAAGGAGACATTTACAATGATTTTAACAGTAGGCCCAGATAAATTATGGAGGAAAAGGGAAGCTAACACTTAAGGTGTTTTAGGCCATTCACATGACAGTTTATTAACTATAACTTACTCTTTATGTGTAAAGGCCATTCCTTAAGTGACCACAACTTTCCAATTTTAACTTTCATTTAAAAATAGTGGCTCTCCAATTATTATTGTGAACGAGGGTTACTAGAAAAAAAATTTAAGTATATAGGTTTGTGGGTTGCCAACTATTACAGAATTTCTGAACATGAGTCCAGAGCTTGCTTTTGTGAGTTTCCCCAGTGATTTTGATGAAAACAAAGTTTGAGTTTCTTGAAAGGTTGTATTGCTTCTTTTAAAGATATATGATTTTGTCACATTTTGAATCTTCCCAAGTCTTGATTTATAGAGAACAAATTTATATTTAGAATTTGAAATATCTATTATTACATCTCTTTTTTCTTAATTTTTTCAATTTGGAACATTTATCTAAACAGACTTCAAACTTACTTTCATTATATATGACTTGCTTTTTCCTTTAAAATTGATCTCTATCTCTCTTTGATTTTCAATTCATTTACCTTAAAATTTATTTTATGTTTATTTCTTTTCTACTGGGTTTTAAGCTATATGAAATAAGATCTCATATAATACATATGTGAACATTTATATTTAATAATATCAAGAAGAATACATGGGTTTTCAGTATTTTCAGTATATGCAATATAAATGTATAAAACAAAAAATGTCTAATTTACTATGCTGCTTTTGGAAGTATGGCTGAGGCATGGAGGGAATTCAACTCATTTCTTTTTGGTTATAAGACATAAGAGTAAGCAAAAATGTAAAAAGTAATATAAATGGGTCAAAGATCCAAGATGGTGGAGGAGTAAGAGGAAGCTGCACTTTCTCCCAGGACCAATCTGGAATTACAATGAAATGATAAAGAAATCATCTAGATTAACCAACAGAAAATTGCTGGAGAGAAGCATTATAACCATGGATAGAAGAAACTGCTTCATCACAATATGACCAGTGCGGAATGTGGAGAAGACACAAGTGGGCTGGCTGGGTTCCCACGGGTGGCTGCTGATGTGCAAGAGGAAATTTCAGTGGCTGGGGGCTTCCCCCGGAGATGTGTAGGGTCTAAACCCTAAGCTAGGATCCCCAGCCTACACCACCAGAGCCAAAGAGGTTCCCAGATAACAGCCAGCTATGAAAAGTTTCTGTCTGCTGGGAAAAGATAGCTGAAGAGACAGACAGCTTCTTACAGGGTCAACACATAAAATTCTGTTTGCAGCCACACACCCTGGGCTCTGGCAAAGGAGGGCGCAGAATGGACTAGAGAGTCTTGAAGAGGGTTTGGGGATGGTGGCTTTGTGGGGAGAAATGAGGAAGCAGCCACCAGAATCTCTGTGCTTACGTATTTTCCATAGTGCTGGAACCACATTGCTCAGGCAGAGCAGACTCCTCCAAGTGGCATCAGCCTGAAGGAAAGCAATAGTGCAACTTCCCTGCCCCCTCAGGAATTATTCAGTCCCAGCCTATGGTGGTTAAGCCTGACTGATGATTATAGATTAACTAGATTAATAACTGAAGGGTTTAGCCACAAACTGTAGAACAGGCAGCCAAAGGCCAGAATGGGACACCATATGCCATCACCAGGGTGGATCCAGAAAGGGAAAATGGTGGTTAATACAAGGTTCTACTGAGATAAATTCCACCAAGGTCTTCATGATTTGCATTATTTTCTCATATGCATAACCTTTTAACATTCACTTTTTATCATCAAGTGTGTGCCTATTAGATCACTAGTTTTTATATTATAGTTTATTTCGAATCTCATATTTGGCTCCTTCCTTCTCCTATTCCATTTTATTTATTTATTTTTATTTTATTTGTTTATTATTTTTATTTATTTTATTTTATTTTATTTTATTTTTATTTTATTTATTTATTTTTATTTTATTTTATTTTTATTTATATATTTATTTTATTTATTATTTTTAGAGAGAGGGGAAGGGAGAGAGGCAGAGAAGGAGCAGAACATCAATGTATGGTTGCCTTTTACTTGCCTCCAGCTACAGACCTGGCTGGAGAACTGGCTTGCAACCTGGTTACGTGCCTTGTCTCAGAATTGAACCAGAGACCTTTGGGCTTGCAGGCTGGTGCCTTATCCACTGTGCTACCAGCCAGGACCTCTTACTCCATTTTAACTTCTTCATTCCTCTCCTTACTTTCATTTTATATTTTATTTCTCTCTTGCTATGAGTTGTTTCCATATCATACTCTTACTATTTCTCCCCACTCCAGCCTCTCAAAGCCATTTTTCTTGTCATTAGTCATCTTGCATTGTTTTTCCCATTCTTAAAATACTCTTATTCTCTCTCTACCTTCATCAAGCAAAGTATCAGATGTTCAGTTTAAAATAATGGTTATCGGAATGCTCAATGAGCTCAGTGAGAACTACAAAGAACTCCAGAGAAGTTATAGGGAATTTACTGTGAACTATATCAGTATAAAAAAGGGATAGAAACTATCAATAAGAGCCAGAAGGAAAGGAAAAATGCAATATTTGAAATGAAAAACACAATGGAGGAAATTAAAAACAAGCTAGGTGAAGCAGAGGATTGAATCAATGAGCTGGAGGACAAGATAGAAAAAAAATTCTCAGAGCAATAAAATGAAAAAAGACTCAAAAAGAACAAAGAGATCTTAAGGGAAACATAATAATATCCTTATCATAGGAATGTCAGAAGGAGAAGAGGAGCAAGGGATAGAAAACCTGATTGAAAAAGTAATGACAGGAAACTTCTCTAACTTGGTGAAAGGAAAAAGTCATGCAAGTCCAGGAAGCACAGAAGGTCTCAGCAAGATGAACCCAAAGAGGCCCCCTCCAAGACATATCATTTAGAATGGCAAAACTCAAAGACAAGGAGAGAATCTTACAGGCAACAAGGGAGAAGAGATAGTAATATTTAAGAGAGTTCATATAAGGCTATCAGCTAATTACTGAACAAAAACACTATAAGCCAGAAGCAAATGACAAGAAATATTCCAAGTAATGAAAAGACCTACAACCAACACTACTCTACCTGGCAAGTCTCTCATTTTAAATGGAAGGTGAAATAAAGAGTTTCCCAGACAAAAGAAAAAAAAAAGAAAAGAAAAGAAAAAAGAAAAAGAAAAAGCTCAAGGAATATACCTCCACCAAATCAGCATTGCTAGAGATGTTAAAGGGACTGCTTAAAAACTTAGATCAATAGATAGATAGATAGATAGATAGGAACACAGGTACAAAGGGAAAACATAGCAATGAATAAATACCTATCAATAATAGCTTTAAATGTAAATGGATGAAATGCTCTGATCAAAACACACAGGGTAGCTGAATGGGTAAGAAAACATGACCCACATATGTGCTGTCTATAAGAAATCTGCCTCAGAACAAAAGATCTACACTGGCTGAAAGTAAAGGGAAGGGGAAAAAAGATTCCAAGCAAACAGACATGAAAAAAATAGCTGGGGTGGCAATACTTGTATCAGACAAAGTAGGTTTCAAAACAAAGGTCATGAAAGAGATGAAGAACACTACATATTACTTAAGGGAATAACTCATCAAGAAGATATAACTCTTGTAAACATACATGCACCTAATATAGGAACACCCAACTTGAAATAGGACTTCAAGAAATATATCAATAGCAACACACTCATAGTAGGTGATTTTTTTTTTTTTTTTAAGATTTTATTTCATTATTTTAGAAAGAGGGAAAGGGAAAGAGGCAGAGAGAGAGAGAGACATCAATGTACGGTTGCCTTTCACCTGCCTCCAGCCACAGACCTGACTGGAGACCTGGTTTGCAACCTGGTTATGTGCCCGGGCTGGGGAATCGAACCTGTGACCTTTGGGTTCACAGGCCGGCACTTTATCCACTGTGCTACCAGCCAGGGCAGTAGATGATTTTAATACCCTATTATCAACAATGGATAAATTTTTCAAGCAAAGAATCAACAAAGATACTGTGGCATTGAACAACACTGTAAATCAAATGGACTTAATTCATACTCATATATACACAACCTTTCAACCCCCCAGAAAACAAAGTATACATTCTTTTCAAGTGCACATGGAGCATCTTCAAAGATAGACCACATGGTAGGACACAAAACAAGCCTCAATAAATTCAAGAAAATTGAAATCATATCATGCGTCTTCTAAGATCACAATAGTTAGAAACTAGACACTAATCTCAAGGGAAAAACTAAAAAAAATTCATATTCATGGAGACGGAATAACATGCTATTAAATAATGAATGGGTTACCAATGAGATCAAGCAAGAAATCAAAAAGTATCTGAAACAAACAAAAATGAACATGCAACAGTCCAAAACCTATGGGACACAGGAAAGGCAATCCTAAAAGTAAGTTCATAGCATGCAAGCCTGCCTAAAAAAGATGGAAGAATCTCAAATAAACAACCTAACCCCAAAGCTACAGGAACTAGAGGAACGACAACAAACAAAGCCCACAGGCAAATCTTACCATACATTTACGGAAGAGCTAACTCCTGTCCTTCTCAAACTATTCCAAAAAATTCAAAAAGAGGAAAGACTATAAAACTCTTTATGAGGCCAGTATCATCCTAATTCCAAAAATGAGGTAAAGACAGCAAAGAAAGAAAACTGCAGACTAATATCACTGGTGAGCATAGATGCTAAAATCCTCAGTGAAATACTGGCAATCCAGATCCAGCAATACATTAAGATCATACACCATGATCAATCGGGATTCATCCCAGGAATGAAAGGGAGGTATAATATTGCAAATCAGTAAACGTAATACACCACATAAAATGGAAGATAAAAGTCACATGATCATATCCATGGATGGTGAAAAAGCATAATATACAACACCTATTTATGATGAAAATGCTCAACAAGGTGGAAGTAGAGGAGCATACCTCAACATAATAAAGGCCATATATAAGAATTCTAACCCTGGCTGGTGGTGCAGTGAACAAGGTTCCAGCCTGCGAACCCAAAGGTCCCTGGTTTGATTCCCAGCCAGGGCATATAACCAGGTTGCAAACCAGATCTCCAGACAGGTCCATGGCTGGAGGCAGGTGAAAGGCAACCATACATTGAAAAAAAAATAACAAAAGAAAAAGAAATCTACAGCTAACATCATACTCAATGGGCAAGAACCGAAAGCTTTCCCCCTAAGATCAGGAAAAAGACAAGGGTGTCTGCTTTTACCACTTTAACATAGTACTGAAAGATATAGCCACAGTGAAAAGAAAAGAAAAATGAATCAAAGGCATCCAAATTGGAAAGGAGGAAGTAAAACTGTCATTATTTGCAGATGACATGAGAGTGTACATGGAAAACGCTACAGACTCCACCAAAAATCTACTCAACCTATTAAGTGAATTTGGCAAAATAGCAGGATACAAAGTCAACACTCAAAAACTGAAGGCATTTTTGTACACTAACAATAAAATATAAGAAACAGAAACTAGGAAAAAATTCCCATTTACCAGAACAAGAAAATAAACTACCCAAAATTAAACTTAACCAAGGAGGTAAAAGACCTATACTCAGAAAACTACAGAACACTGAAGAAAGAAATTAAGGAAGATACAAATAAATGGAAGCATATACTGTGTTCATGGAATGGAAGAAGATTATTAAAATGTGTATACTACTCAAAGCAATCTAGATTCAACCTAATCCCTATTAAAATACCAATATTTCACAGACCTAGAACAAATACTTAAAAACTTTAAGTGGAACAAAAAACAATCCCAAATAGCCTCAGAGATCTTGAGAAAGAAGAACAAAGCAGGAGGGATCACAATATCTGATATTAAACTATATTACAAGGCCACTGTAGGCAAAATAGTCTGGTACTGGCATAAGAGCAGATACATAGATCAATGGAACAGAATAGTGAGCTCAGAAATAAACCCAAGACTCTATGCTCAATTAATATTTGATAAAGGGGGAAGGAGCATAAAATGGAGTAAAAATAGCCTCTTTAATAAATGGGAGGTCTGGACAGGCACATGAAAAAAATTAAACTATACCACCAACTTACACCATACACCAGAGTAAACTCAAAATGGATGAAAGACTTAAATATAATCTGTGACACCATAAAAGTCCTGGAGGGAAACATAGGAAATAAAATTTCAAAAAACCCAGGCAGCAATATTTTCACTGATATATCCTCTAGGGCAAGGGACATAAAGAAAAGAATAAACAAATGGGACTAAATTAAATTTAAAAACCTTCTGTATGGTTAACGAAATCATCATCAAAATGAAAAGGGAACCAACTCTACTGGAAAACATTTGCCCATGACACGTCAGCAAGGGTTTGATCTCCAAAATATATAAAGAACTTATACAACTCAACACCAGGAAGATAATTCAATTAAAAATGGGCAAAGAACCTGAAAAGACACTTTTCCAAAGAGGACATACAGAAGGCCTATAGGCATATGAAATAATGCTCAACATTACTAGCCATCAGAGAGATGCAAATTAAAACCACAATGAGATACTACTTCACACCTGTCAGAATGGCCATCATTAACAAATCAACAAACAATAAGTGCTGGCGAGGATGTGGAGAAAAGGGAACCCTAGTGCACTGTTGGTAGGAATGCAGACTGGCAAAACCACTGTGGAAAACAGTATGGAATTTACTCAAAAAACTAAATACAAAACTGCCTTTTGATCCAGTGAATCAACTGCTAGGATTATACCTGAAAAATTCTGAAATACCCATTCGAAATTACCTATGAACCCCTACGTTCATAGCAGTATTATTTACAATAGCCAAATACTAGATACAGCCTAAATCCCTATCAGTAGATGAGTGGATCAAAAAACTGTGGTACACTTACACAATGGAATATATGCAACAGATAGAGAGAAGGAACTCTTACCTTTTGGGACAGTATGGATGGACCTGGAGAACATTTTACTAAGTGAAATAAACCAGTCAGAAAAAAAGACAAATGCCATATGGTTTTATTCGTATGTGGAATCTAATGAACAAACTGAACTAACAAGCAAAATAGAGACAGACTCAGAGAGCAGGATGACAGCTAAATGGGTGGGTAGGGGTTGTAAGGATTGAGCAAAAAGGAAAAAGGACTGGCCAAGGACATGGACAACAGTGTGGTGATCATATGGGTGTGGGAGGTGAAGTATATAAAGGGACTAAATGTTAATGGAAAGATACAATAAAAATGATTTAAAAAGGGATGAGATTAGGAGACTAGCTTTGATGCTGCTTTTGCATAATATTTTACAAAAGATAGGAAATGACAATTGTTTTCATTGATGAAGTCACCAGTACGTGTAGGTGTGTGCATGGGTGGGGTTGGGGGGCAATGTTAATATAAATTGGGAAGACAATGAAATTCCCCTAAGGTCAACCTTAAGATTCTACTGAATAGTTTACTTCTTTCATTATGGCTTTAATATAGAAAAAAGTAGCACATGGTTTTATTGTCATAATGACTAGCTTTTAAGTATTAGAGAAACTTTTAGAATCAACTACAGTACCAATATTTTTAACTAAAAGAAAATTCAAGCAAAATAACTTACATTTAAGATCTGAATAAACTACAAGCAACAACTGAGAAAAGGCCTCATATGCTGCAAATGTATGAAGACTTGGTTGGTGTGATGATGAAAGGCTGACCTAGTTAGATGTACTTCTTAGAATATATTTCAGGTACATAAATACCAAGGAATTTGAATTAATTTTGTTAAAGGTAAAAGGAAATAACCCCTCTCCCCATGCTATACTATCACTGAATGGATAATGGATTTCAAGAACATAGCACTAATGATGGGATAGATCACAGAGGAACTGGAATACTACTGGCACTGACTGAATTGATTTTACGGTTCTGGGTGACCTTTTAAAGGTGATTCCTGCCACTAGAATAAGCATAGCAGAGGATAGCTAAAACAAAGATAGAACAACTGACTCTTAAGTGGAGCAAATTAATTTTCATGGAAAATTTGAGTGTTCTAAAGGTATGCTTTTTAAAACAATGCCAGGCTATTCCTAAAGCAAACGGAATGAATCAAAGTGATTTCCAGGATAATGTAGTCCTCAATAATTATTGAGGGTAAGAAGATGGGCTTGATCTAAGTACCAATATTGATTATATTCATTTTAAAATTAACTAGGACCTCTTACTTTGATAAAACATAACTTCATGCCATAAATAAGATTCAGAAAAACAAAAGAACCTAAATAATATCTAAAGTGGAGTAAATATACTCCAATAGCAAATACCCCAAATATGCTTTTGAACTATGTTCTGAAATTAATAAGAAAGAGGTAAAAATATAAAACCTAACCTCAAAATTAAAAGTTTAGTTGTAAAATATAGTAATAGGAAATAAACTCATTAGCAGAAAGTTTGCAGACTGACTTTGTTCAAAGCAAATCTAATTATGAATATGGATTTCAATTAATTAGGAGTTAATCTGCTATTGAAGTAGTGATAACATCTTTTTGAACTGAAGTTAGATGAATGAAATCTTCTGAAATGTATTCTAAGATTTTAGTTTACTTTCAAATGATACAAACTTTAGAAATTAGAAAGTAATATTTTTACAATTACATTTTCCCAAGGACCAAAAAATATTATCTCTCCTGTTCTGCTATTCACTAATTCAGCATGCTTCAAATTACACCTCATCCATCATTTTACTTCCATTTCACTTATTTTAAGTAATCTGTTTAGTTTCCATTTCCAAAATGCCTAAAAACTAGTGTTTTAAAAGCGCTCTTTAAACACAACCTATATTTAACTCTCTTTTAGACATGCAAACTCTCACAGTAGTAAGAGATTCTTGAAAGGTAAGGGCTCAATTTTTAAAATTACATTAAGAAATTCTATAAAGCCTCTATGTCATATAAGCAGAACTATAAAGTATCTAGCATAAGTGTAATTTCAAAATTTATAATTTATTCAGATTAAAAAATTGCAGCTATTCTTGGAAAAATAATCAAAATTTCTGTTGGTTTTTTGGATTAGTCAACCAAAATGGGTAAATTGGCCATTTATGTCTTGAAGAATCTCTTTCCAAAGTAAGCAGTTTTCCCTAGAAGGAGAGGAGGAGATGGCTGACTTACTAGGAAAAAGTCACCTACTCCAAAATCTCTCTCATCTCTCACCATTAAAATCCTCAACTTTCCTGGAGACATGTAGTAAAAGGTATTTAAGGGAAAAAAGAAGTCGCTCCTTACAACAGCCACAAATACTTAATCCTTTACCATAAAATAGGAACTAAGTATGCAACTGAACCCTGGCCTGGCTGCCTGCCACAGTGAAAACCAAACTCATGAGACAGGTGCTGGTGAGAAGCCATGTGGTGTATTCAAGTGCCAGGCCCCTGAGAAGATGGAGGACTCTTTTCTCAAAGCCTCTTTCCCACTATCCGTGCCGGCAGAGGTTTTTATAAGAAGGGAGAGGGAAAGCAGAACAAAGAGATCAAGGGGATGGGGGTGAAAAGTTCTCTACATGCAGACAAGCACAGTCCATTCATATCAAGTTCTCAAAACTGGCCAAGTGATGGTCTGATGTGTAACATCCAGGTTTTACATCATCCTGGGTCCATGGTTGTTGAAGGTCAACAAATCTTATGGAGTGGGATGCCTGGAAGTTGAGGTCTGTATCCTTTGCAGTTAGTTCCTGAGATTCTTATACAAACATGCTGCTTATCTACAAGCTACCTATTAGTCAGGGTTAGCATTTACAGACACAATTTCAAAAGAATGGTGGGGTGGGTTATAATCCTCCATTGTTACATGCATATATTACCCTTTTTAATCCTCACAACCACCTCGATTGGTAGTATTATGTTCTTCAGTTTACACATGGGAAAATGGAGGTTGGAGAGATAAAAGAACCCATCAAAATTCACCCAATTATTAACTGAAGGTAGTGTTATGACTCACAGCTAATGTTTCTGAGTCTGACTTCAAATCCTAGGTTAGTCTGTGCTTTCTCTTTCAGAGCTAATGTTGAAGCAGAGGTTGTTTTATCTGATAACCTTATTATTCATAGTGCCTTGGCAGACCTCAAAGGGGTTTGAATAAAAATAAAGAAGGTATAAGAAAAAATAATGAGATACCATTAATTATGAACTCAACTTGGGCTGCTGCCATGATGTAAGAGCCAGCACAAGAATTCTGAACTGGAGAGAACATGCCTCAGAAACAGGTGGATCAAGCAAGCTGTTCACTCCAGTTTATGTAGGAACCTCCTTCACATAGAGGTAAAACAGTCTACTCTCAGTAAAAGTTGTATGTCTTGACAATTCATGTCAGCCAGACAAACATGATCAAGTCAAATTTCTTTGAGGTTTTATGTGGACAGCAAATATTTATTGAGATAGATATCATTCTAATAAAACCCAGTAGTGAAGAGATATAAAACACCCATTTCCAATAAGTTTTATTTGTTAAAGTCACTAAACCAATTTTTTATTAATTTATTGTTGTTATATTACAGTTGTCCCATTCTCCCACACTCCCATTCCTTCCCCCGCCCCACCCACCCCATCCCCTCTCCCGCAGTCAGTCCTGACCCTGTTGTCCATGTTCATGGGTCATTTACAGTACTAGTTCCTTGACTAAACTCTTCCCCTTCTTTCTCCACTTCTTTTCCCTCTTCTCTCCCTCTCCTCACCCCATCTGGTCACTGCCAGTCTTTTCCTTGTTTCCATGCCTCTGGTTATATTTTTGCTCATTTGTTTGTTTTGTTCATTAGTTTCCTACATTAGGTAAGATCATAGGGTATTTGTCTTTTGTTGCCTGGCTTCTTTAACTAAGCATAATATTCTCCGGTTCCATCCATGCTGTTGCAAAAGGCAGGAGTTTTTTCTTTCTTCTGGCTGCATAGTATTTCATTTGTAAATGTACCACAATTTTTTAAAAAGATTTTATTTGCTATTTTTAGAGAGAGGGGAAGGGAGAGAGGTAGAGATGGGGAGAGAAACATCAATGTATGGTTGCCTTTCACCTACCTCCAGCTACATTTCTGGCTGGAGACCTGGCTTGCAACCTCATTATGTGCCCTGGCTGGGGAATCTAACCAGAGACCTTTGGGTTCACAGGCCGGCATCTTATTCATTGAGCCACTAGCCAGGGCCACAATTTTTTGATCTATTAATCTACTGAGGGCACTTAGGCTGTTTCTAGCTTTTGGCTACTATAAATAGAACTTCTATTACTTTAGGGGTGTATAGGTTGTTTTGAATTGTGTTTCAGGGCTTTTCAGGTATAATCCCAGCAGTGGGATAACTGGATCAAAAGGCAGTTAGTTTCATATTTAGTTTCTTGAAGAAATTCCATACTGTTTTCCACAATGGTTGTACTAGTCTGCATTCCTACCACAAGTGCACTAGGGCTCCCTTTTCTCCACATCCTCAGCAGCACTTGTTGTTTGTTGGTTTGTTAATGATGGCCATTCTGACAGGGGTGAAGTAGTATCTCATTGTGGTTTTAATTTGCATTCTCTGATGGCTAGTGATGTTGAGCATTCTTTCATATGCCTATGGACCCTCTGTATGTCCACCTTGAAGAAGTATCTTTTCAGATTCTTCACCCATTTTTTAATTGGGTGGTCTGTCTTCCTGTTGTTGATCCATATAAGCTTTTTATCCAAATATTTTGGAGATCAAACCCTTGTCCAAGGTATTGGCAAATGTGTTTTTCCATATAGCTGGTTCCTTTTTAATTTTGATGATACTTCCTTTAGCTGAGTGAAACATTTTAGTTTGATATAGTCCCATTTGTTTATTTGTTCCTTTATTTCCCTTGCCCTCAGAGAAATATTGGTGAAAATATTGCTGTCTGGGATACCTGAAATTTTACTTCTTGTTTTCCTCTAGAACTTTTATAATGACATAGCTTATGTTTAAGTCTTTTATCCATATCCATCTTGAGTTCATTCTGGTGTATGGTATAAGTTGGTGGTCTAGTTTTATTTTTTTGAATGCCCCTGTCCAGATCACCCAACACCATTTTTCGAGAGCAAGTTTTACTCCATTTTATGCTCCCGCCCTGTTTGTCAAATATTAATTGACCATAGAGACCTGGATTTATTTCTGGGCTCTCTATTCTGTACCATTGATCTATATATTTCCTCTTATGTCAGTATCAGACTATTTTGATTACAGTGGCTTTATAATATAGTTTGATATCAGCTATTGTGATCTCTCCTACTTTGTTCTTCTTTCTCAAGAGTTCTGAGGTTATTTGGGGTTTTTTGGTTCCATATAAAGTTTTGAAAGTATTTGTTTTAGATCTATGAAATATGTTGTTGATATTTTAATAGGGATTGCATTGAATCTGTAAGTTGCTTTGAGTAGTATGAACATTTTCATGATATTGATTCTCCTAATACATGAACATAGTATATGTTTTTGTTTTTTTTAATTTTATTGTTGTTGTATTACATCCATCCCCTTTTTGCTCCCCTCTGTCCCCCCACCCCATAGTATATGTTTACATTTATTTGTATCTTTCTTTTTTTCTTCAGTGTTCTGTAGTTTTCCAAATACAGGTATTTTACATCCTTGGTTATGTGTATTCTGAGATACTTTATTTTTCTCGTGGCTATAGTAAATGGGATTTTTCCTAGTTTCTGTTTCTGTTACTGTTATTTCATTGTTGATATACAAAAATGCCATTGATTTCTGAATACTGACTTTGTATCCTGCTATTTTTGCCATATTCACTTATTAGGTCAAGTGGTCTATAGGGTTTTTCTATCTACACTATCATGTCATCAAAAATAAGGACAGTTTTACTTCCTCCTTTCCAATTTGGATGCCTTTTATTTATTTTTCTTATCTAATTGCTATGGCTAGAACTTTCAAAACTATGTTGAATAGAAGTGGTGAAAGCAGACACCCTTAACTTCTTCCTGACCTTAGGGAGAAAGCTTTTAGTTTTTGCCTATTGAGTATGATGTTGGCTGTAGGTGTCTTGTATATGACCTTTATTATGTTGAGGTATACTTCTCCCAAATTGCTGAGCATTTTTATTATAAATGGGTACTGTGCTTTATCAAAGGCTTTTTCAGCATCTATTGATATGATCATGTGACTTTTGTCTTTCATTTTGTTTATGTGGTGTATTATGTTTATTGATTTGCAAATATACCATCCTTGTATTCCTGGGTTGAATTCCATTTGATTATGGTGTATGATCTTTCTAATGAATTGCTAGATCCAGTTTGGCAATATTTTGTTGAGGATTTTAGCATTTATATTCAACCAGCAATATTGGCCTGTACTTTTCTTTCTTTATTGTGTCTTTACCTTGTTTTGGGTTTAGGATAATACTAGTATCATAAAAAGAGTTTTGGAGTTTTCTTTCTTCTTGAATTTTTTGGAATAGTTTGAGAAGAATAGAAGTTATCTCTTCCCTAAATATTTGATAAAATTCACCTATGAAGCTATTAGGTCCAGGGCTTTTGTGTGCCAACAATAGTTTACAATATGGGGAAAGATGTATTTACAACTCAAGAAACCGCTACTCTGTGATAATCATTTTTTAAATTTATTTTTTACATTTTGCTCCTTTAGTCTCATTTTCTACAATAGAAATCACTATGGTGTAGGTTATTTATAACTTAAGTGCTGTACAAGATACACATTAGTCTTCTCAGAGGTCAAAATTGGTTTGGCAAGCATTTTATATAAAAGGGGAGAAATAGAGTGGTTAATACAATATTTAAGGCCAAATTAAAACTCTGTTGTCACTACAGCAGTATGTAGGTGAATAAGTAACACTTTATATTTCATTAGCAAAAATTATCCTAAATGATTTGATCTAATGTTATTTTGGGGAAACTGTAGTAATTCTTGTCAATGCCCTAGCCTAAGACTTCTAGGAACTGATGTGCATTTGAACCACTTGAATTTACTAGTCATTACAGTGAGGGAGAAAGTACACCATGAGGGATTAAGAGGCACCATGGAAATAGGGTGTTAAAGGGACTGTGGTAAGATTTGGCCTTTGGTTGGGTGATTTTAGAAAGGGTCCAATGGATTGGGGGCTTGCTATAGATTGGCTATTGTCAGAAAGATGGGACAATTCTATAATTGAGTTCCAAATAAATCTTATAGGGACTGGAGGTGAGAACAAACCTGAAGCAGTTACAGTAAACTACTCATACTGGCTGAGGGTGGGGTATGTTTGGGATTTTGTGCTTGGACAATGTTCATGTTTTGTCTGTTTTCAGACATGGTATGGAGGGATCTTCTTTTTGCCTTGATCCATTGAGGTCACAGAATAGACTTGTCTGATATTGATGCTCTATGTGAATGTATTCATCAGGAGAGAACCAAGGCCTTGCTGTCAATGCTCTGGCGTCTATTGGATCTCAGGGGCTGCCTTTTTTTTTTCCCTCTAGTTCTTGCTCCTTCATTCCACCTTGGTTGGGGACATAGTAAATACATGATGAAAACTTCTGTTTCAGTATGTTCCAAGTAAATATGTTTTACATACTAAATAAGAAACTCTTTGGAGACTATACGTATTAGTTTCAAGTTTTGTTCTTTTAATTTTTTGGTCTGGACACAGAGTGAGCTTCATGGACTCCACAGAGGAAATTTCTGAGCGTCTCTCTCCTCACTCTGCAGGTATGTACACATGTATGTCCCCAGGTTCTGAGAATCCAGACTCTGCCTCTGAAGCACCACCCTCAGCGTTCCTTTTGTGCTGAGTGCTTTGGACTTTTCCTCCTTAATTACCCATCAGGATATACTTGCCCTGCCTCATTTCCTCAGTTCCCACAGCTGCATTAAAAAATTGGCTAACAAATCATTGTGAAAGCTTTATTACCTTTTTAACATTTCATGACAAATCCTGTTTCATTGTGGCTTCCTGGAAATAATCCTTGACTTCAAAATGCTAAGGCTCTCTGGACTAGAAGTTCAAAAGTTATTTGGGGACCAGACAGTGTTTTTCTCCCCTTCAAATTTCCCAAACAAAGACCGTGGCTTTCTACCTTGTTAATCTTAGTTACAGACTATTCCTCTCATAAAGGAGAATATTTCCTTACTAATGATCTTCAAGGCCTTAGGGAGTATACACCCTAAGAACCTAATTCTGGGAGGGGTGTGAAGGATGCAAATTTAGAATGCCAGTTTCTGATAGCGGTTAGAAGAAAGAATGTTTCATTATTTTACTGCTGATTTTCCAACAATAGACTAGCTCTCGCTAAATCATACCTTTGATGTATTTGAGATATGGGATTATTCTGATTTTAGTGTGAAGTCCAAATAGTTATGTAACTCAACAGATGGTTATTATCATTCCCTGCAACAAAACCCTAATCTTCTTTATCAAAAAGTAAGTTTCTGTGGAGGGAATTCAAAGAAGAAAATCTCAATATTTGTAGGGAAATTAATTATTTTTATCACTGGGCCCTAACATCAAAGAGGATTTCACATGACCTCCGTAATTGTTAGCTTTCTTCCCAGAGATGAAAAATTTAAATAGTTTTACTGCTGAGTAATGTATTTAGCATGTGTGCAGAATGATTTCCAGTACTTATTGTAAGTTATCTCTTTGCAACACTGATGAAAAAAATAATAAAAGTCTTTCAACTGCTGCTGTAGTAAAACAGATGAAGTGACTCTCATCGCTGGGAATGTTGGCTCTACTTGAAGGGTGATGGTGGGTAGCTAACTATTATAGGACATATTAAAGTATTTCATGCCATTCCTGCACTCATAGGAAAGACAGATGCCTTTACCATGGCTTTAATAAGGAAACTTCCAATAAATAAAGATGGAGACTACAAAAGAACTAATTACTAAAATTTATTTTAAGTTTCAAATACTTATTTTGTTATTAACTAATGTAGTACATCTGGGCAATTTACTTAAGATTGAGAAAATAAAATATAACACATTGGAAAAGAAGATAAACTCAAAGCTAACCTACTAGCAGGGATATTTACAATTTTTCACCAACTTCAATGGTATTCAAGTTACCAAGCAAAAACTGTCAATAAGCTTAAGAAGCTCAGACATGTCTACTATTTGATCTTTATAAATAAATAAATACATTAATTAATAAATCTAATTCAAAAGAAAGTAATTGTTATAAATTGAATTTTGTCCTCCTGTAATCCATATGCTGAAGTTCCAACCTCTAATACCTTATAATGACACCTTATCTGGTAATAGGATCATTACTGACATAATTAGTTACGATGAGGTCATACTGGGTAGGATAGCTCCCTAGTTTAAATATAACTGGCATCCTTATCAAAAGATGAAATTTGGGCACAGAGACACATAGAGAGAATGCCATGTGACAATAAAAAGCAGAGATTGGAGTGAAGAAACCAAGGAATGTCAGCAAACCACTGGAAGTTAGAAAAGAGGCATGGAAAAGATTCTCTGTCACAGTCCCCAGAAGGAAGCAACCTTGCTGACATCTAATCTTGGACTCCTGGAAGCTAGAACTGTGAGGCATAAATTTCAGGTGTTTAAGTCCTGCAGTTTGTTGTGCTTTATTATGGTAGGTTTAGCAAACTATCACAGCAATGCAAACATCTCATTTGTACATGTTACATGATTGAGTTTATAACCTAAGAAACAGAGTATAAGATTTTATTTAACTTTCCAAGGATCAAGGAGATGATCTAATAAAATGCAGTTTTCACCGTGTGTGTGTGTGTGTGTGTGTGTGTGTGTGTGTGTGTGATTTTATTATTTTTAGAGAGAAGAGAAGAAGTGGGAGGAAGAAAGGGAGAGTAACATGGTTGCCTTTCACTTGCCTCCAGATGAGAGTCTGGCTAGACACCTGGCTTGCAACCTGGTTATGTGCCCTGGCTGGGAATCCAACCAGCAACACTTGGGTTTACAAGATGGTGCTCAATCCACTGAGCCACACCAGCCAGAACACCATATATTTTTATGATGTTATTTAGCATGGAAAATAGATGTATCAATAGAATAAGCTGATCTTTTCTGTTATTTTAATGTGAATTTTATGAAGGTGTAACATACTTTTTAAAATTATGAATCCTAGGCCCTGGCTGGTGGCACAGTGGATAAGGCACTGGCCTGCGAACCTAAAAGTCAGTGGTTTGATTCCCAGGCAGGGCACATAACCAGGCTACAGGCCAGGTCTCCAGCTAGGTCCATAGCAGATGAAAGGCAACTATACGTTGATGTCTCTCTCCCTCTCTGCCTCTCTCCCTTCCCCTCTTTAAAAATAATAAATAAAGTCTTAAGAAAAAAAACCGTGAATCATAACTATAGAGGTGGATGAATTTTGAGAAAGTAAAACTGATACATATATGTAATATATAGATTATATAATTATATCCACGTCTTTAGTCTCTTGATCAAGAAACATACTAGTGGAACCTAGTGCCATTATTTTTTTAAAAGATTTTATTTATTATTTTTAGAGAGAGGGGAAGGGAGAGAGGCAGAGAGGGAGAGAGACATCAATGTATGGTTGCATTTCACCTGCCTCTAGCTACGGACCTGGCTGGAGACCTGGCTTGCAACCTGGTTATGTGCTCTGGCTGGGAATCGAACCAGCAACCTTTGGGTTCACCCCTAGTGTCATTTAAAAAGTTGTCGTTAAAATATATAACATAATATTTATCATTTTAACCATTCCAAAGTGACATTTAATATTCACAATATTGTGTAACCATTGCTGTTTTTCCACCACCCCCATCTGCACACATTAAATATTACCTTACTTTCCTTCCTGCCCCCAGTTCCTGGAAACGTTCATACTTTATGCTCCATAAATTTGCCTGTTTTTGGATTCATATAGTATATAGTATAAATGTAACTTTGTTAAGAATGCTTTAGTTTGCATAAAGATAAAAAATTTTGCTTTTAAAAAATATTCAGTTATTCTTATGAAATAACTTATGAAATAATTATTTTTATGAATGTAATGTTGGTGAATTTTTTTTTTCTCTGAAGCAGTTACTATGTTATTTTTTGTGAGATGATAATTACACAATCCCCTTGTGTTTTTTTGTTTTCTTTCTTTCTTTTTTTCAGGGATTCCTAGAAAGATCAAGCTAAGTTTCTTGCTAAGTCATGTCAGTTATAGCAGCTTCATTGGCCAAATGTATTTATTACTGCTTCTTTTCACACAGTTTTCATTTCTTTTTTAAGAGACTTGTTATATATATTTACTATAATCTTTTATTTTTAGCTTCCAGAAATGGAACACTTGAACTATGTATTTGGAACATATGTTCCAGAAATGGAACATATGAACTATATGTGGATCAATAATTTATATATAATGAGACTGATTTTTTAAGCGGGGAATATAGGCAGCAGCTTTGTCAGACCATTCAAGCTTCCACACAGGTCAACAGCACTTTTTAGATAGAGGATTAAAAGTGTTGTAGTCATTTTGATTATGTAGTATGTTCAGTGCCTTTAACAGATACAAAATAACAGTGGCTTAAACAACCAATGTAATTGCTCATATATGTAGTAGTTTAGGCACACTGAGTCCAGATCTGGTACTATGATTATATGGGACCCAAACACTTTCTGCTTAGATGCTCTTTCTATCCCTTGTTTCATGGTAAACTGATATAATATAGGAGTACAATACCATTATGAATTTAAGAATAGAACTTGAATAAATACCAGAGTGGTAGGGGAAAGAACGTTAGAATCAGACATATGTAGGGACAGCAACAATAACAGTACTAATACTAGGGACAGCAACAATAACAGTACTAATACGAGCAATTAATAGAGCAATGACTATTTACGAACACTTTGCTAACACGACCTCATTTAATCCTTACAACGACGTAAGGTAGGTTTTGTGACACCTGTTTTTCCAGAGGAAGAGACTGGGCTTCAGAGGGAATAAATCAATTATGCAACATCTTGCAGGTAGTAACCAACAGAACAAGATTATGTAATAGGTCTGTCTTACTCCAAAACAGTCTCTTTACTACTAGATTAATATTGCTTCTCAAATTCGGCTTGTACCAGTACTGTTTTTTTGTCTTTGAGCCTCATTTTTCTTGGTTTTAAAACAAAAATAATCTTCACAGAGTAAAAGAATTGTATGCAAGCTGACTGGCTCATAACAGCCATAAAGTGTATCACTCCTTTCTAGTCATAACCTAGACTTCCTGTTGTGAGTCTATTGCTAGAGAATTTTAGCAGCCAAATATATTTAACTATAATGCATATCTTAGATATCAGAAACAATAGTCTAAAAAATTCCCAGCATAAGATCTCTATAACTTAATTTATCAGTTGACAGAAAAGGAATGTGTATTTAGTGCTCGATATTACCTAATTTTACCCAGGTCTTCTTTTGTTATTATAAACTCAGAATAATAATTTGACCTTCCCCTTGAACTCTGATTTTTTTTTGTCATATATTTTTAGGCTTCTGAATTAACGGGAAAATAATTAGTACTGTTTCTCTTCTCCACAGCCCTCATTTTGTTCACATTTCCTATTTTACCACCCATCTCCCTGGGCAACTAAGCAAACAAAGAAAAACCTTTTATTTTCAAAAAACTTAAAATAAAAAATTAAGATAAAAATTGAGGATTAACTCTGGGTTGTCGTTTCAGATACTTAAGTAACTAAGAAGAAAAACAGTCATTTCTTTTACATTCTCATATTTATATATGGCTTGCTTGCCTCTCTAGAACCCTGCTCTGTGTAAAGCTGACACCAAAGCTTAGCTGCTGAGGGCATGAAAGGCAACAGTTAACCTCTGATTTTAGGCATCTGTCCATTACACATTTCTTTATCTTCTTTTGTATTTCTTTCTCAGAATGTGAAACCATATATGCTATTAGGATAAAAACATTTCACATGTTCAAAGCAAACGAAAGTGCTCATTCTAGTCAAAAACGTCTCTTAGAAGTTTCTTCCAGGGAAATTCCAAACCAGAAGAATAAAAACTCTATGTAGTTTTTCAAATCATGATCTTAATACATTTGTAATGATTTATTTTTCACAGTTCCTAAAACTTTGCTTAAAAGGATTTGATTCAACACAAGAAGTCCCTGTTATAATTAAAAAAGAAAGAAAGAAAAATACCAGTAGAGTCGGTTAAATAAAGTACCAGCTCTGGACTAAATCATTAGTCAGAAGCGTTGAGCAGATTTAGTTTGTAAAGCAAGGTTATTGGGGCTTGGGGTTGTAGCCAGGGCATCTGGAGTCATCAAAAAAACAAAACAAAATAAACAAACAAATGAAAAGGCTTCTGCCATCTACGTTCAAATTACAGCAATACTTCTTAATGTCCCGAGGAACTATTTCTTTGGCCTTTATATGCTATTAGAAGCCTTTAACAATTTCAAATCAAAGTTGGCAAAAATGAGTCAGGAGAATAAGAAGTCATAGTTATGCTTTTACAATAGGACAATGGTTCATATATTTTAGGGTTAAGCAAACACTTTTTCAGTATTAAAGTAATAAAATCCAAAGGCCACATGATCAATTAGAAGTTTCATGTGAGGAGCTTTAAAAAACAATCGTGATAAATTTATAATTTCATCACACAACATAAATCTCACCTTCAAAAATATTTCCACTTTGTATCCAATTTTTAGCTTACTCATCATTCCAGCTATTAATAAGAAGTGTTTCTTTTGGGAAACACTATATAATTATGTTATGAAATGAATACCCTGTCTGTATTCAGATCACATTTTACTCACATCTGAGTCTGGCAGGTAGGTAACCTTTTGATTACCTTTGACAAGAATACAAAGCTATTAAGTGGCATTCCTGGTATTGAAATATAAATCTCACCCCCAAATCCAGGGTATTTCTACTACAAATGATTGTGTACAGGGGTGATTAACAGAATGAAACAGTCACCAGGAATGGAACAGGTAGAAATAGCTTTATTTCATGCTTCAAATATTGCAAGATTATTTTTTGGTAAATCATTACAGGGCAGTCATTTATTATTATTAACTTATTACTATCAGGTTTCTGACTGTGTAACTGATAGGACAACATGTTTGAGAAAAAAATAATCATTCACTTAAAATATGTTTGTATATATTGAACTTATGGTACTTATATCAATTTTACCTTTTTAAATTCAGTGTCCAGGGAGCTCTGAAAGTAATCATATATATATGTGAGTTATATAAGTGATTTTTAAATATTAGTGCCTTTTCAACTCTATGGCAGACCAATTTTAGCCTATATATGAAATTTCACCATTGTATTTAAAAATTAACATTCTTAATTGAAATATTTTTTCCTCTTTATTCACCACAGCAAATACATACAAGTTATCAACTTTTCATACTGACTTACAACATGATTTTCTTAACAAGTTCATTTGAAGGTCATTGATGTTAATTTTTCCAAGTGTTTCAGTCTTGTTGGGTGCTGTACCTTGTGTCAGGTCCTCTTTGGCTGGGTGCGAGACCACCAAGTGATGATAGCTGGGAGGGCCCTTGCCTGGGGGTAAAGAAGAACTTGTGAGAGCCTTTAGAAGGGTTTGTATGCTTTATTGAGGTGGCAAACTACTGCTCACACGTCCGGGCAGCTAAGAGTGTTGGCCTGCTCACAGTCAGTTGACCTACCCTTATCCCAGCTGCGCTTAGGTTAACACCCGCACAGAGTCTGGGCATTTTTACACCCACTCTCCTGCTTCCACGTGGCTGGGTGCAGGAGGGTGTTGGCCTTGCCATGCAGGTTTTCCTGTTCTCCTACAACAGTAGTGTCCACAGAGCTTACAGCAAGGGCGGCCTCATATACACATTAGAACAAAGGAGGTTCGACATCCAAGAGTTACATAGCGGGTGACATCAGCCCACTCTAGTTGCTAAGTTGGTTACCAACGGAGCCACAGTGTTCCAGAGGCCCTGGGGATAAGATGAACTCCCAGGCTAGTCTCCTGGCTGACCCAGACGAAAGTCCAGCCATGCATAGACAGAGAAATTACTCTGCCCTGACTCATTATAATAGAAGTTTAATGTAAGATGATGAAAGCTTTGTGTAACATTAAGGCAATTTTATATGGCAGAAATATATATTATATAAAATACAGGGGTTTAATGTTTTCCATGTCAATCTGTACATTAATTGTGAAATGTCACATTTCAGATGGTGTTATTAAAACGTTCTCTTAAAATATAAAAGCTAGAGAGTACACATGACATGAAGTATTCAAAATGAACATGATCTGTGAATGACTTCTGATTGGGTGACTGTCCTAGCAGCAGAATATGTGGTTTGTAGAACTTTGCACTTTGTTAATATCCTCCTGTGGTGAATGAGCTCAATCCTCCTGAAAATTATCCTGCAGTATTTAAAGCACTTGGGTTTTACATTTTCTGGGTCAGAGACCCCTTTAATTTTTTGGCAACACCATTTCCTTATGTAGGTGCCATCTAATGCATAATGGCAAAGAAGTCTGTGGACCATCATGATGAATGTTTATGTGCCTGAATGGGGATACAGACACCTGATTGGAGTACTTTCAGCTTCTGAATCCATGAGTCACATTTGGGTACAGCCATACTACGTCATACCATGGTAGTCTCAGCTCCAAAAAGCAAAAGAGTCCCCTGGAAAAACAGAAGCAATCTGAATCTGCTGCATGAGACTGGCCATATTTAACCTCTTGCTTCTTAAATTTTTATTTCTCATCTCAGTCTTCTGAAAGCATTATAGAAAAAAATTGCTTTTATGTTTGCAGAATGTATGATAGGCTTTCTGGGTAACCTGATGATAGTGGGTTTTTTGTTTTTTGTTTTTTTGTTTTTGTTTTTTTGTTACAGCACTCTCCTGAGACCAAGTGAGCTTTAATTTTATCTTAAAGAACAAAGGAATGGGAAAGCAAATTATTGCCATCGAACAAAATAATTTGTGTTTAAATTTAAGAACACATTGACATGAGAAAATAAAAGGTCATTTTATTGTTTAAAATTTTTGTTTTATTATATTAAGAACAGTGAACATGAAAAATTTGCTGTCTTCTTAGCAAATTTTTAAGTGTACAATATAGTACTGTTGTTGACTGGATGCACAACATTGTACAGCAGACATGTAGAGTTTATTCATCTTGCATAACTGAAACTCTATGCTGTTGATTGGAACTCCCCACTGCCTCTTCCCCCTAGTCCCTTGCAGCCACCATTCCATTCTTTGATATTATGAATTTGATTATTTTTAAACTCAATCTTAAAACATCACCCAATGTTTCAAGCCCTGGCTGGTAGCTCAGTGGTTAAGGTGCCAGCCTGAGAACCCAAAGGTCATTGATTCGATTCCCTAGCCACAGCACATAACCAGGTTGCAAGCCAGGTCTCCAGCTAGGCCCATGGCTGGAGGCAGGTGAAAGACAACCGTACATTGATGTTTCTCTCCCTTCCCCTCTCTCTGAAAATAATAAGTAAAATCTTAAAAACAAAAACATCACCCAATGTTTCAAGTAAAAAAGTTTAAAGCAATTAAAAACATTATAAATGATATGAATGAAATTATTTTAGTAAGACTAGTTTCAATGTTTGTAGCATTATTATTATGTAGTCAAATATCCCATTATAGATGCTTTTACCATTCAATAAGTTATGGAGAACAAACCTCCTTTGGCTGAACAACTATTTCCCTAAATTAGGATTATTTTGCAAATGCTTATTATGGGGTATTGTTCCAGCCTTCAGGTAACTTACTCCTATACTTAAATAAAATATGCATTCATTAATAATTACTACAATACAAAACAGTACACCCACTACCCTCTCAGCTTCCTCATGAGACATACTTATAAAATTAGGTGGATTGTTAAATTGGAAAAATAAAAAATAACAAAAGAACTGTATGCATGTGTGCTATTTACTGAAATGTTCAGTTTTCTATGATCCCAATAAACCCATAGAAGAGAAATATGTCAAAGATGTTGACATTTATTTAAAGGGATGCTCTCCAGTGGATGTCCTCATTAAGAATGAACACAGTTTCACAGTATTTCATGCAATCTCAATTTCTATTGGAGTTAGCTTCTCCTTCCCACTTTAGTTAATACTCTACTAATCTGTTAAAAAATCTGTATCATCTGGAAGATATTTATATATGAAATTGTTGGCAATTAATTAGGTAGATATTATCCTTTGTTTGTTGTATTATGAAAATATACATATAAATTATGTTTTTTAAACACTGACAGGTATTTATGGTTGCCAGGCATATTATAATATGCCCAGTTAATTTGAATTTCAAGTAAATAATGAATAATTTTTAGTATAACTATGTTGCAAATATTGCTCAAGACTTACATTAAAAATTGATCTCTGCCCAGCCAGGGCACATAACCAGATTGCAAGCCAGGTCTCCAGCCAGGTCTGTTGCTGTAGGCAGGTGAAAAACAACCATACATTGATGTTTCTCTCCCTCTCTACCTTTCTCCCTTTCCCTCTCTCTAAAAATAATAAATAAAATCTTTAAAAAAATAATCTCTGTTTCTCAAAATTTAAAATATAACTGTGTCCTGGCCAAGTAGCTCAGTTAGTTGGAACATCTTCATAATACATCCAGGTTGCTGGTTCAATCTCTGGTCAGGGCACATATAGCAAGCAACCAATAAATCCATAAATAAGTGGAATAACAAATTTATGTTTCTCTCTTTCTCCCTTCTTTTCCCTTTTAAAAATCAATTTAAAAAATGAAAATGTGTATACTATATCTTTATTTGCTAAATCCAATAAACATATGCATAGTAAATGTTAAAAATAATTCCAGAAGCAATAGAAAATAACTTTATTTTTTGTTTATTGCATTGAATCATAAAATGAGAAGTATAAAGAAAATACTTGAGAGTTAATATTCCCTTATTAAAACATATGAGTAAATGCCTTATATCCATCCACAGCAACAGGTTAATATATGCACAGTAAAGAAAAAAAGTCATAAGAAATTTAAATTTGTTGGCTCTGGCTGCTGGCACAGTGGATAGGTGCCAGCCTGTGAACCCAAAGGTTGCTGGTTTGATACCTAGTCAGGGCACATAACCAGGCTGCAAGCCAGGTCTCCAGCCAGGTCTGTGGCTGGAGGCAGGTGAAAGGCAACCATACATTGATGTTTCTCTCCCTCCTTGCCTTTCTTCCTTCCCCTTTCTCTAAAAATAATAAATAAAATATTGACTAAATAAATAAATAAAATGAATTTAAATTTGTAAATAGATATGTATTACATTTGCTAAAGGAAGACTTTAAATATTATATATATTTTCCATTGTAAAAATGATGCCCTCTAAAATAAAATATATTTCACGATTGGAGCTGTTGAGTCAAGAAATATTTGTAGGTAAAATACAAAATCAATTAATAAAATGTTGGGTGACTATAACATAACTAACTGATTTTACAATATTTAATTTTAAGTTGGTAGCTCCAGACTTGTCCTGATGTATGTGTGTAAAGAAAAGGGGGAAAAATACATTGGATGAGAAAAATAGAATATTAAAGGGTACTTGAAAATTGAGGGAGAAAGAAGGACAAATGAGCCAAAGAAAATCTTGGTGGTGGAAGGGTAAGGAAAAAGGAAAAGTAGACTTCAGGAACAGCAAAGACTTAAATTAGCTAGTTGACTTGAGAATGTTTTATTTGGAAAAGAAAAAATTTAGAATTCACAGAGTTCCTGAAGGCTGAAAAGCCAGTTGAGAAAGGCAGGCAGAGGGACAAAGGATGGAAGTGCTATTCGTGCACCAGGTGGGTTGTGTAAGACAGCCACACAATGTGTAATTGCAAATCATACAGTTGAGGATAATACTGCCAGGTGGTGGGTTTGAGTGAGTAATGTGATAAGTTGAATGTATCATCCACACACAGGGCTGGTTGTTGGGAATAGTTTAGTAAGAGTGTGGGATTGTTATGGCCAATTGTGTCTACGTCAAGTAAAACTGTTCTACAGCGCACAGTTGGCACAGCCTCTTGCACTTTGTTCAGGTGAAAGAAGGTGTGAGGAAGTTTCACTCATTTACATACTCATTGTTTGTAGAAAAGGAACCCTATCTTGTAACCCAAATGATTGACAATTGACCACTTGGTCGTAAAAATATCTTTTGGACTCATTCCTAGAAAAACCTTTGCACAAGTACGCCATAAGACATGTGAAAGAAAATTTCTGCATCATGGTTTGCACATAAAAACATTGGAAGCAAACAAAAAGAGCACTAACAAAATTAATCGAAAAATTGTGCTGTTCTTACACAATGGAGCACTCACGAAATGAATGAACTATAATGTTACGAGTGCTGTAGTGCACCGCCAGATTCTCCAGTACCAGTGTGCTCCTTCTACCTGCTGCCAGGAGAATTGTTTGCTGACACTCGATAGCTGAGCCCTCCCTTCCCAGGGAACCGTGCCTGCTCAGATTTGACCGTCTCCATGGGGGCAGCCCTCATCTAAGAGGCCGTGAAGGTTTGGCCACCTCCTTCCAATTTGGAACTTTGCTGAAGGGCCACCCTAACTTCAGAGTTTCCCCTGGGCTTAGCCAAGTTCTCTGTTGCAACCGCATTGCATCTCAGTATCTCCCTTACTCAAATTTTCCCTTGTCCCTTACAAATGTGGTCCCTAAGAGCACTTCCTAATAAACCACTTTCATGCAAAATTTTCTCAGTCCAATTTCTGGGAACCTAAAGTAAGTCTTTATTAGGGGATTAGTTATTAAGAATATAACCTGTGTTTAAAATGTGCCTAAAAAAATTGAACTATGTTCAAAAGGATATGTGTCTGGTCCTCATATTTGACCAAACTTCATTTTTGCTGAGACAATGGTAGGAAGTGTCCCAGGATGAGGCTTTTCCAGTGTTACTGTAATTTCTGCAAAGTGTTTCCTCTTGGATACTATGTACTTGTTTGTGATAGATAGTTTATAAGACCATTCCTTGTTCCAGGCCTAATAAGCAGAATTCCCCCTCTTATTTTCCAATTCCTTAGAAGAACACTTCTTAATAATATTCTTTGCTTATTTAATAAATGGCATTTCATGTAAAAATCTTTGGTTTATTTATAAAATATGTTAGCCTCTGTTTATGTGTTAGTTGAACCTTTAGTTGGGTTTCATGTTGTAATGAACTCATTTTTGCCTCAACTCTTGACCAAATTCTAACTTTAGATTGCCCTCATTTATTCTTTCTTAGAATGAATCTACCAGGGACTGTTTAATCCTCTTTTGAAAAGCAAAGTTTATTGGTATTACACAGTGGTAATAAACCTATTTGGAAAATGAAACTGTGAAAAAAACTACAAATTTGTTGTTGGCTAATGCCTATTTAAAAGTGAGAACTTAAAAACTGAATCATGTAGGTCCATTCTGAACTTTGTTTATAGGAGGGTGAAATAATCTGGTTCTGTGAGCCAGGGACTATGTAACTTTAGTCCCTTAGCTATGCTGGCCCTTGTTTGTGTCATTAATAGAGTTAGAAAATTGGACTGCATCATTGCCATGAGTGCTGCAGCTCTGTGATTCCATGATAACTCTCCCCCCACCTTTTTATTTTGCTTCATGAATGTGACTCCAGTGTACATAGACAAGAACATATCAAAGGTATAGCCCCATGTGTAGGACATTGTCAACTCAAATGAACAATTAATTGAATAAATGAATAAAGGGGATTTTGAAAAGGAATCAATATGTCATGCCTCTCTGTCTTTGAACTTGCTCTTCCCTCTTCTTTGAATTCCTTTCCCTAGTTCTTCATTCACATGGCAGGCTCCTTATGGGTTTTATTGCAGATCAAACATCATTTTTTTTATGTTGTCTTTTAGATTGTGTATTCCAGGGAAGTAGTGGAGAAGCCTTCATAAATGTCCAGCTTACTGCCTGAGAAATAGGTTTGTAAAACTCCTCCAGGAGATTTATTTGGGAAAAGTTATATAATAACCTCATTAATTATAAACACATTATTTTGACATAATGAGTTAAATAGTGTATTGGAAGGAATAGAGTATTCAAAGGTAATGAGTTTAATTGATTAAAGGAGTGTTCTTTTGGGATTAAGTAATAATTGCAGATGTTGAGATTACTGCCTGAAATATGTGCTGATTCAAGGGATTTCCATGTTGAAAGCATTTGATTGATTATTAAATACTATAAAAATATAAAAAGTAATTGACTCAATTACTTTTGGTCAAACATGTAACATTAATAAAAAGATTGATGTATCAGTTAAAACTCTATTAAAGTAATAAGTTTACCTTGAAAAACTTGATCAGTCACTGTAATAGAGTTAGGATCCTCTAGACTGTGACTTTCCTTGTTTTTGATGATTTTGGCAGTTTTGAGGAGTGCTGGCAACAGATTTTGTAGTCTCTTTTTTAATTTGGGTTGGTCTAATGTTTTTCTCATAGTTGACTATAATTATGGGCTTTTGGGAAAATGACCACTATGATGAAATGCCATTTTCGTGTCATAGAGTTTTGTATCCTATTCACCACGTTGGAACATCACTTTATATTATCTGAAATTATGTTTTATAGATTATTGGTAGGAAAAAAATATTTTTTGCTTTTTTCTTTGCTTTATTGTTATTTTCTTTTGCTAGGGAAATACTTGTTTATAAGTTATTTATTTATTATCTGCTTCCTAACAAAATAAAAGGTCAGATCCAGGAAAGCAACTATTTGGCTATCTTGTCTATCACTCTATTCCTAGAGTTTTAAAAAGCATGGGGCATCTAATAAGAGTAGGGGAGTGTGATGAGTATTTGTTGAGTGAGTAAACAAATGAGTGACTGAC
Source organism: Noctilio leporinus (assembly GCA_004026585.1). Lineage (NCBI taxonomy): Eukaryota > Metazoa > Chordata > Mammalia > Chiroptera > Noctilionidae > Noctilio > Noctilio leporinus. Next base: position 99,742 of record PVIW01002779.1, on the reverse strand, counting down.
TAGCATTTGAACCAGCACCCTTTGGGTTCCCAGGCCAGCCAGTGCCTATCCACTGAGCCACCAGCCAGTGCCCTGTTTTCACACAAAATCTTATGTGTTAAAAATCTAACTCTGGTTGCTCTCAGTGCATTTAATATTGGAGATATCCCATGAGTGGGTTAAAGAGTAAAATTGCTGCTGAAGTGTTCCTTTGTATGTTATGAAGTCATAGAATTTTAGACATATATGAGTTCTTAAAGACTGCACTGTTCAACTTTACCCTCCACAGCTGAAGCTTAGAAAGGTGAAGAGGCATGTTTAATTGCTAACAGCTATTTCGTTAGGCATTAGCAAGCCGAGAATAAATGAGGTCATTCATTTTCTGTGTGAGCCTTCTACTTTTTAATCTTCTCACTTACTGCTTATATTTCTTTTTTTTTAAATCCAGATTGGAATTATTTCTTTTATTATGATTTTACTATGAAGTTTTGTTTGCTTGTTAGCAATTTCTTGCAACTTCAGTTTGTAGAAATGGTATTGCTTCCCCCTGTTTCAGTGTGGGCTTATGCTTTTCAAAATACCCTTGTTCTCCATTCAAAAGTTGAGCAGCAAGCACATGTTTATCATTTTTTCAAATGCTGTCATGCACATGGGCATCATGCCCAATTAATTATTTTTTTATATTTTCAACACACTTACAATGAAAAAAGATTATAAAAACTCACATTTCAGATCCTACACCTTAAATCTTAAACTCAGCATCAATCATAGAAATTAGTAGTGTTACTGGAAATGTAAGTGAAGAAAGAAATCCATTCTATAAAGGCAAACTAATGTTTCAAAATATTACATTTGAATGTCACCCACTTTAATAGTATTTAAGAAGAGCAACTTTCATTGACTTGGGACAGAATTTATAAGCAAGAATCTTTGGCCATTTTAATCCTGAAGCAGTAAGAGAAAAATCAATGTCATTGAAGGCTTAGATTTTCTTAGCCTATGCTCAAATAAACAACTAGCAAAACAATGAAATAACACTATTTAGGGGAAATGGCAAATAAGCAGAGACAATTATGAACAGGGCTGATTAATAATTCACCCATCCCTCTCTTCTGCTGTACCCCCCAAAATTCCTTCTTTATTGACTTTCTAAGGAATTGTAAGAATCCATTCTTTCTGACATTATATTACTTTTGAATTATCTCCAGCACATTTTTTATTTATTGCCCCTGCTTTTTTCAGACTGGGAGATCATTAATTTTCATTCATTCACTCATTCACCAATCTATGCATCCATTCAAATATTCATCTATTAACTTTTGCATTCTGAAGATATTTTGAATGTCTACACTAGACAGACAACTTGAAGCTGATTATGAACATGTTGCATTTGAACTCTCCTATAACTTACAAAATAGGTCTGAGGATATATTTTAAGTAATTGGTCCATTACACACTATTTATATGTTCCACAGATACAGGTCTTAGGAATAATAGTGAACTTCCTGAGATAATCACATGCTGAGCTTCACCTCTACCCTCTGTGGTTAGTACTATCTAAAACTGCATGAGGAAGCTGCTCAAATCCACAAATACCCTTGACACCCAGAATTTAAAACATAAACACTGGCTATAGAAAGCTTTTTGATGTCAGAAACCAAAGTAATTGATTATATAATAAGCTTTGATTATGCCCTTCATTCTTACCATATTTCACCTCAGAACCAGTGGTGAAAGAATTTATACCAAATTGCATTGATGGTTTCTTTATTAATTCCTAACTTTTTTCTTCTGAGTCTCATCTTCTCCCATTATGAACTAATGCATAATGAACATGATATTTTCTCATGCTTGCTCCTTCTAATATGCTGTTATGAATTATGGTGTCCCTTTAGTTCTCTAGGTGTCTACAACATCAGTTGGGTGTAATGAATGGAGATAGCTTTTTAGACATTCTTGAGCCAACTTGAACTTTCTGTGATCTTCATAAGTAACCACTGACCTAGGTGGCCATGAGCAAATTGATTTCAGAGCCAACACTGAGGAGTGTGCCTTCAAAAGCACAAGATGGTATCCTTCACCATCTTGTATAGCCAGCACAACTATTTTTGTCACACAAAAATCTCATTCATGAGGCCTCTGTACTATTAAATATACATTGGTTTCAATATTTGTTATCTATAGGTACTTCATTTGTCTCAGTCTTACCCCTCCTTTCCCACCCTTAACAAAATAGACTAATAGGCTTTAACAATAAATTAATACAAAAGAAATGGAAAATTCTAGGATTATCACAAGGTTTTTGGCTTCAACAACTGGAGGATGGAGGAGGTACAATATTTTAAATGGAAAAGATGGTGGAAAGAGACATTTGGAAGGACTCATTAGAATTTCAATTTTGGACTAGTTGGATATTTTTATACCTATTAAATATAAAACTGAAGTTGTCAAGTAGGCATTTGAATACAGGAGTCACGTTCAGAGGTATATTCTAGACCAGCTATTACAAGAGGGAATTGGCAGAATATAGGTGCTATTTAAATCCATGTGACCAGAAAAGATAATGTAGGGCATGAGTGTAGATTTAAAAAAAAGAGGATAAGAACTGACTCTGAAGCCCCTCACCACTTATCAGTAGAAATGAGAAAAAGTCAGAAAAGGGATTAAGAAGAAGCAACCAGTCAACTAGGATATAACCTAGGGGAGTGTAGTGTCTCAGAATTCAAGTGAAGGACATTGTCCGAGAAGAAAGGAATGATAAACCGTGCCAACAGCTGCTGTTCTGTCAGGTACAGTGAAAAGAGTCAGGTTCATTAAATTGTAATGAGGCCATCATCATATATCTTGAGAACTTTATTATAAGTTTTAAATAACATGTCAGTTTAACATACATTTTTACTTGTACATTTAATAGGTACGAAAAATTCGAGTAGTCCTAAATTGAAATCTTAATCTGTCTTTCCAAATGTCTCTTAACACTATCTTTTCCATTTAAAATATTGTACCTCCTCCAACTTCCAGTTGTTTATGCCAAAAACCTTGTGGTAATCCTAGACTTTTCCAATTCTTTTATATTCACATCCAACCTATCAGAAAAACCTGTGTGCTTTACCATCAAAATATATCTAGAATCCAGCTGCTCTTCATACGAACTTTGATCTGGATTACTTTAGTAGTTTTATAATATCTTTAATAAAGTTCCTTTGCCCTTACATTTAACCCAGTTAAAAAAATGTCAGAACATGCCACATTCTGTTCAATATCCATCAATGGTTTCTAAACATTTTAGTCTACTAAATTATCCTAAATTGTATTCACCAGGTTTCATTGTCATAGGATTATATCTCTAAGTAATGTCTCTGTGGATAATTATTTTACATGGAATGAACTACGATCTCAACAAATTTTTCTTATTCAAATATTCTTAGTAAGGGAACCTCTTTAGATGTTACTATAATCACTATGTACAGCAGATTGTAAACTTGAACTATTATAGTTAATATTTTTTTTTAAAGATTTTATTTCATTACTTTTAGAAAGAGGGGAAGGGAGAGAGGCGGAGAGGGAGAGAAACATCAATGTATGGTTGCTTTTCACCTGCCTCCAGCCACAGATCTGACTGGAGACCTGGCCTGCAACCTGGTTATGTGCCCTGGCTGGTGAATCGAACCTGCAACCTTTGGGTATAGTTAATATTTTTGTGTCAAAGAAAAAGCCCTGTCTTGGAGAAAGCTTCATCAACACAGTTTGTTTTTGTCGGGTTATGTTACAGATTGAAGTAACATGAAGGAGAAACATTTTTCCAAAACAACAAAAAAACCACATTTGCTTGAAAGCAGTTGCCTTTTTCCAATTTGCTATAAGAAATACTTATCTTTAACTATTTTTCCAATGTGATTTAGATTTCTTGTAGCCCAAATTAATACTGAATATCCCTTGACAATTGTTGATATGTACATTTTTCTTAACAAGTGATCCAGAGTCATATAAATGTCATTTATGAATGCTACTCTAAAGAACTCATTAGGTACAACTTAAATGGTATATTTAAAAATAGAGGCACTGTCTTGATCATTAGATTACATCTATGAGTGAAATCATATGGTATTTGTTGTTCTCTGAACAAACTGAGCTAATCAGGGAAATGAGGACAGACTCAGATGGAGAGCAGGATGACAGCTAGTTGAGGGTGAGGAAGTCAGAGGATGGAAGGACTGAGCAAAAAAGAAAAAGGACTCATGGACATGGACAACAGTGTGGTGATTGCTGGGGGGACAAAAGTATAAAGGAACTAAAGGGTAATGGAAGAAATACAATACAAATTTTTTTAAAAATATGCCCCCCCCCCAAAAAAAAAAAGAAAGAAAGAAAGACAAAGATGTCAAAGGCACACCTGGATACCAGAAACTTAATAACCAGAGGGTAAATTGAAAAAAGGAGAAATTGTTTGGGGAAGGAAGATAATGAGTTCAGTTTCAGATATACTCAAGTGAAAGTAATAGAGAATCACTACATGGAATTATAGGAGATTAGATATTTGAACCTGAAATTCAGATTTGACTTGTAATTTGACTGGAAATGCTAATTTGGAAAGGACTATTATGGATGGGGGGGGGCATAATGAAAAAAAGTAGAAGCCTAAGGAATAGCCCTTAAAAACTCATCAGAAGATGGAGAGGAGTGAAAGAAGAACATCATTAGGGACAAAGAAGAAATGAAATGGAAAGGAAGAAATGAACTGAGATACCATGTGCAGAAAAGGTAAATAGATTTCACCTCCTGTGTCAATTCGGAATACCTGGCAGTAGCTGCTGGGGTGTTGTATATAAGATGACTCTAAGGCCAAGTCCAAGTTCAGTGATTGATGTCCACCCTGGGCACCGGGGGAAGACCTGGTAGCTTGGCTCACAATTACCTATCACTGAAAGATGAAAAATAAAAATATTAGCACTGTCTATTATATTCAGCACTATTAAGCACTTGAAAAATGGTAAGAAACAGAATGTTATACAATTTGAAATTTAAGAGAAAGAATTACATTATTTTAAATTTAATTTTAAATGCCAATTTTATTTCAGATCTTTAGTTTGTCAAGACTATATTTATTCAGTCATGTTATTAATAATGGACTAAATAAATTATCTTATGGGTTCTTCTTTGGAGGACTTGGCGATAGGTGGAGAAATGAATCCCTTAAACATTTAACACAGAATAATATTTGTAGCCTCAAACAATGCTAAGATATGCTTTACTTTTAATGTATTATCTATTGTTGCCACTTTTTCTATTAGTGCTTGGGAAGCTAAGGCATGGAAATATATATATTCAAATGATTATATACAGAAGACCTAGGAGTGTTTCTATGGGCAGCGTCATAATATTCCAGTTGACATTTGATTTTAAGTTCATCAACTGAGAAATCAGTATAAAAAGATAAGGCCTTACTTCAAGACTCCACCCAAAGCTGCTGATGATTACATTTCAAAAGATTTCCTCTGCAGATTTTCCACGGCCTTCATAGAACGCTGAAGCACTTGGGATGAGACACTGTTTCCGTTAGTTACGGGAAGTGTTGCTAAGTTGGGGCTTCTGTACTTACGGTGACATTTTGCTTCAAAAAGATAGGAGAAAGAAAAATAACCAAGACTTTTGGCAGAGCTTTCTGCATAATTATAAAATAGTTACCTGAAAAATGGTGTGTCCTAGGGGAATACAAGAGTGAAAACAGAATGTATTATGTTAATGATTGTTCCTAGACATTCTGGGCAATTTTTTAAATAGAGAAATTTCTAATTTTATTTTAAATGTTGTTATTCATAATAATACTTTTAATAAGCTATCCCACACAAATATAAGATTAAATATTAAATTATGGCTTTCTATGACTAAGGCAGTGGCTCATTCAGTCAACTGACCACTCTTGATCTCAGCCTGGTTTGGGGAAGGCCAAGAGAGGTCACTCAAGAGTGCAAAATTGACCCTACACCAAAGTTAAATTTCTCCCCATTTGAATTCTTCTCTATTTGCCCTAAATATACATGGAAACATTTCATTGTTTCAGGAAGAACTTCTCTACGGAATTTGCAGGACCCAAGGCTAATTTTCCTTTGTTTTGTTGTGCACATGTGTTGTTAGTGCATGTCAACACTATTTAGCTCACATTTTTCTACCCAGGAAGCCATTTGGGTTTAATTTTGGAGTTTCCAAAAAGTATTAGTAACAAAAAACAAATTGGGAAATGACATTTTTCTCATAAAAGATTAATGAAATTAGAGATGACATTTGAAATAGAAATTCAACTCATATGTTTTATTTTTGTAATAACATGAAATAACACTTATACTTTCACCATATTGACTAAAATACAAACATAAGTGCTAAAAGGAGATAATTGTACATTTAAGTGGATGCTTATTTACACTATAGATGAAGAGTTCATCTCAGGTAGAGTGGAAAACAGATTAGATCTACATAAGGATAAGAACAGATTTTCTTGAATACAACTAAGAGTAATTATAGTAAGATGTAAGTACTTTTAAGGACACCAAGTGGACAGAAATGTATGAAGTCAGAAAAATTACTTATTAGAAAGACAGTTTAATATGCTCAAAAACTTATTTTTAACTTTTCCTACATTGTGTTGTCACACAGAAAGGGTAAAATAATATTTAAATTACAAAAGCATTAAGATAGAGAACTGATTCTTAATTAAGAACCAATGGAAACTGTCTCTGCAAGTGGTTTGATGATCTACTTGACTGATGAACTTAAAACATCACTTAAGTATCAAAACTGCCAGTTTACAGAGATATCAGTTATGAAGGAGAACACAAAAAATTATTCAATGATACAGATCAACCTGTAAAATTATTTTATCTTTGTTTTTCTTGGACAATACATGAAAAGTTAACTTGAGTGTTCTAGAATGCAAAAACACCCTGCAGAAAACAAAAATGCTAAATGCATTAAATGGAAAGAAAGAAGGAGCAATTAAAGGAAGGAAGGAAGAAAGGAAGGAAGGAAAGAAGGAAGGAAGGAAGGAAGGAAGGAAGGAAGGAAGGAAGGAAGGAAGAATTGCAATGAGAGGAGAAAGTTACACGTAATGAGAGAGAAATACAAGAAAGGAAATGAGGTGAAGGACTCCCGTGCTGCAAAATGGAGATTCAGGAAAGGACTAGAATATAAGAGGAAAAGACGGAGGAAGTCTAAGTAGTGTTGGTTACTTGTGCTTTGCACTTCTGAAAGCAATTTATCTCTGGTTGTGTTAATAAAGATGGTGATGATGACAAGGGCTAACATATCAAGGAATTTACTGTACTAAGCACTTTACATATATTGTCTCTTGGAACACTTAAAATAACTCTGTTGGAGTTTATAGATGAGTTAACTAATTAATATTGAGAAGGATTAGAAGATTTTTGCTTAGCCATATGGCTGGAAAGGGTTTATAAAAGATTTCCAACTCCAAAACCTGGGTCCTGACTGGTTTTGTTCTGCTTTCTCTCCCCGGAAGCTCTTCAAAGAAGAGGGCCTTGTAAAAGGGACAATAATTTTAACCTGCTGAGTATTTGGGGCAGGTGGGTGGTGGTGGTAGGAATGCTGCTGCACTCACGCTTCTAGCTTTGGTTAAATCCAAGCCAAATGTTTCTGTACTTCTAAAGTATCCCTGAGGGTTCAACTGTAAAGGATATTTGTAAGTGGGAGTGTGGGAGGGACAAAGAGGCATTCAACTTTTGCAAAATGAAGAGAGGAAGAAATGAAAACAGGAAGAGAGGGAGAAAGGACAAAAAAGAAGAAAATCAAGACAGAGATATTAAAGTCCAAAAAAGTCTAACATTTTGGGAATATTCATTAATTAGAGTTACTCCCTTGCAAAAAGGAAGAGGCTTGCATAGTTTAAGTTTGATACCACCCACATAGTTATGAGATAAGAAAATGTCTGTGAAATAATAGCTAAAACCTAACTCTCAAGTGAGTTACTCTTCTCACCTGTATTAACCAATTTAAAGTAAATCAATTCCATAAACTAAATTATATCATTATTTTTATTTAACAGATGAGGAAACTGAATCTGAGAAAGCTAGGTGACAGCAGCCAAAATCCCACAGCTGAAAGTGACAAAGGTGGAATACAAACCTAGATTGTCTTCAAAAGTCTACTTAAAATGTATAAATACAAATATTAATTAATGTCAATAAATCTCTACTCCTTCCACTCAAGCATAGTAGCTTTGAGTAGGAACAGAACAATTCTTTTCAAAAATTAATGTCTGCCAGACCTTGCTGTAATGCAGATTCTGATTAGTAGATCTGAAGTGAGGTCCACAGTTCTGTATGTCTAATAAATTCTGTTAAAAATGATTAAAGAAGAGAATTTAGGTGATACAAAGATACTTTATTTAATACTTCATGAAACAGGCTGTCTCCTTGGGAGAACTGCAAAACAGGGTGAAGGGCAGGAAACTTTTACAGGATAAAGAATAAAGAAAGAAGAGACAAATATTTGACTTGCTGGGGCCACACAATCAACCTTGCTTGAGGTGAGAAGAAAGAAGGAAATAGAGCACAGAGCTGGCTTGACTTTGGGGATTGGTTGACTGGATAAACTGCCTTTCTGGTCAAGCAGAGCATGTACAAGGGCATGAAAGTTATCTGAGTTTCATTTTGCCTTGGTGGCAGCCCCAGGGAAGGAGAGGCTCCATCTTGGGCCTGGAAAGTTCTTTAGACAGTGTTCAAGTGACACTGATGTTGTTGGTTCACAGACAAATCTGTAAGGGCAAAGGCTCTTGAAAGGAGTTGATGTGAAATAACAGGGACAATGGTATGGATGAGTTCAAATCGCCAAGGTAAAATTCAAACAAATGACTATTTATAGATCTTTAGAGGTGAGGTAGTTTTAGAGGTCATCATACTAAACAAATTACTTGGCCATAAGGAAAAGATGAAATACTGCCATTTGTCTACATGGATGGATCTTGAGAATATCATGCTAGTGAAATAATATAGAAAAACTTTAAGAACCATATGATATTACTCATATCTGGGATCAAAAACTGAAAGCAACAAATGAACAAACAAGAGAAATGAGCGAACAAAAAGTCATTGACACGCAATACCATGGGGTTGCCAGAAGGAAGAGGGGTGAGGAATCATAAGGTAAAGGGTTCAAATATATGGTGACAGAACAAGACTTGACTTTGGGTGGTGGGCACACAATGTAATATGCAGATAGCATATCACAGAATTATACTTGTGAACCTATGCAATCTTTTTTTTTAAAAGAGTTTTATTTATTATTTTTAGAGAGAGGGGAAGGGAGAGAGGGAGAGAAACATCAATGTATGGTTGCCTTTCACCTGCTTCCAGCCACAGACCTGGCTGGAGACCTGGCTTGCAACCTGGTTATGTGCCCTGGCTGGGGAATGGAACCAGTGACCTTTGGGTTCTCAGGCTGGCACCTTATCCATTGTGTGACCAGTCAGGGCACGCAATCTTATTAATTAATGTTACCCTGATTAACTTAATAAAAAATGAGGTCACATGTGAAGGGACTTATGGCTTGATTACACAGCAGGTCAATGATGACAACCTATAGTTCCTGTTTCTGATTATTTACTCTGTATTCTGTCACAGCAAGTCAGAGGGATGGTCCCACTCTCATTGTGTAGCTTTGTCATTAAGGAGAATTAATTATGCCTATTTTTAAAAAGGGACTTGAGGACTTTGTCTTCTACTTTTATTAAAACATACCTGGTGTGAATTGTGAAACATTGCATTATAGATGAAAAGGGTATGTATTAGTGAGCATTTGGAGAGAAACAGAATCCATAGGATATTATCCATTCATCTATCTATCAATCATCTATCATTTATCATCTGTCATCTATCAATTATCATCTATCAATCTATCATATATCAATACACATAATGCATATATATGTGTGTTTGTGTATATATATCTATCTATATATAGATAGATAGATATAGATATACACTCTATTACACAAACATATAAAAATTTTATCATAATGAAATGGCTTAGGCAATTTTAGAAGCTAAAAAGTTCCAAGATCTACAGTTGGCAACCTGGAGACCCAGAATTGTGATGGTATAATTTTCAGTCCAAAACCAGCAGTCTTGAGACCAAAAACTTGTTTCAGTTTCAAAGTTTGGAAGAAACTGATGGCCCAGCTTCAAGTCAGGTAGGAGGATTTACCGCTTACTCAGGGGATTGTCAGATTTTTGTTCTATTCAGGTCTTCAACTGATTGCATGAGGATTGCCTATATTGGAGAGGACAAAAGGATCCTAATTGAAATGTCAAATTCATCAAAAAGCACCATTACAGACACACCTAGAATAATGTTTGACCAAATATCTGAGCATCCCAGAGCCCAGTCAAGTTGACACATAAAATTAACCATCATAGGCTTTGAAAACTTGGCTTACTATATTAAAAATAGTTCATATAGAAATATGATAGTTTTGTAGTCACCCCAAAGTTCTGAGTGAATCAAAGCTATAAAAATCCTGATAAATCATACCTGGCCTAATTTCATAACTGTAAGTATCAGTAATGAAAACACTGTTTTATAATTTTTTAATTTTAAAATTACAATTGACATACAATATATTAGTTTCAGGTATAAAGCCCAGTGATTAGACATTTATATAACTTACAAAGTGATCACCTTGATAAGTCTAGTACTTATCTGACACCATGCATAGTTATTACAATACTATTGACTATATTCCCTATGCTGTACTTTATATCCCCATAGTTATTCTGTAACTACCAATTTGTACTTAATTTCTTCACCTTTTTCACCCAACTTCCCAACTCCTCACCCATCCGGTAACCATCAAAATGTGGAAAGGCTGTTCTCATTCTTTAAGTGCCCAACAGGTTGTGTTGTGCATTAATTTACTATGTGAGAACTAGGATTATTATTATTATTACTTATTTGCCTCCTGTGAGGAAAAATAAAATTAGAAATCTTGTTTTAATGAATTGAGAAACTTGAACCTATTGTTCATTCATAAGCTGGTAGCTATTTAAGTCTTAGTTCTCCTACCTTCAAACTTGTCAACCTTGGGAAAATTACGTTAACCTCTGAAACTGCAGTGTCTACCTCTAAAAACATGAACTATAAAATAGGACCATTCCCTTGTTGTGATGATTAATTGAAGTAATACCTTAGAACCCTCCTCTCTCAGAGTTGACACTTAGTAAAATATCAGTGAGTGCTAGCCACTGTTGCTATCATTTCTAACAATTTTTCTAAAATGAATTACTATTCTTATATTTAGCATGTATGGGATATGCTGTGATTAATGTGCTCCACATTAGAATAAATTCCACACATTAAGTCCTCAAAGAACAGGTAACAGAAATGAAGCATATTAAGTTATTATATTCTACAGTAAGATTTTTTTGAAAAAATTTCTAATGTGATAATACTTTAAATAGATAGTTTATAATCACCTTTTACATAAAATCTTACTGTTAGTATACACTTGGCAATTTAACAAAATTATATTTCTTGTGTGTAAATTCTCTTATGGCTTACTCTCACTATTAGTGATTTTATTCTGTTCCTTTCACTTCTGAAAGGGAAAATCATGATGATAAAATTCAAATGACTCAGAATATATGACTTAGAATAATTTAGTGTTTGGCATTATTTAGCTATGGCTATTCTTGCTAAAGAACTTTGAAGATGAAGACTGTCAGAATATTGGAAAGAATGATTATCATGTTAAGGTCCTTGTAAAATATCTTGTAGATTATAATTAAAATGTTCATCTCTTCCATTAAACTTAACCATTAAAAAAAATAATGCTAAAGATATTTATTGACAAGAACTAATTCCCCTTGGAGTCTTAGTGATTTTCTAATGTAACACTGAGGTTTTTGTCAAAATGCCCTAAGACTCTGAGAACATGGGACAGTAACTATTTTTTTAAATCAGTGATTTTCTAATATAAAGGCAGTCCTTATAAAGCACAAAATTGTATTATTTCTGTACCTACTAACTTGAAATTTAAGGAAAAACATGGCCACTAATCCTTCAGGAAAAGAGCAGAATGAAATATATACTCCAAAGCAGTGAATTAGGAGCCAGTGGTTTCATATTCTAATCAGCCTAGGCACTTATCTTACATTTTGAATTTAAATAAAAACTTTATGTGCCTCAATTTACCCAACTTTAAAGAAATAGTTTTAAATAGTACAGACCTTCTTAACTACTTCAAATTCTTTGATTTAAAAGGAAAAATATATTTTATAAAGAATAAATCCCAAACCCTGGCAAGGTGGTTCAGTTGGTTGTAACCTTGTTCTGTATACCAAAAGATTCAATCCTTGGTCAGCACACATATCTAGGTTGCAGGTTCCATCCTGGTCAGGGGGGGAGTATGAGTGGATGAGTGGGTGGGGCAACTGATGTTTCTTTCTCTCTCTCTCTCTCTCTCTCTCTCTCTCTCTCAAATCAATGAATCTATCCTCAGGTAAGGATTAAAAAAACGAATGAATCCCTAAATCCCTAATTATTTTGGAAGAAGTTCTCTAGACCACAAATGTCAACACCATTTGAAGAGAGTTGCATATGGATTGATGAATAAAATCATGGCTCAAAATTCATAAATTGATATCTACTTGAGAGTTCCTGTGGTTTTAGAATTGGTTCAAGTATATCTCAAGGACAGCAATAGTAGAAGAAAGAGGATGACCTAGGAAAGGATATTAAACTATACAATCCTATGGAGAACTCAAGTTAAATTCCCCTTCTATACCCAGTAAACTTCACGAGGGAAAGAAATGGAACATATAGAGAGGAAGGAGAGAATGTTGTAGCAAGACTTGAAGCAATATTGGCTTTTGTGAGGATGAGTCATGGAAGTTCATGGAGAGGTAAATAGCATAATTTGTCTCCTTAACATAATTGAATACGAATAACAGACCAGTCTCAGGGTGATTGAAAGTGCATCCTTGGTGGGAATATAAAGCAGAAGGGAAAAAAGAGCAAGTTCTCCATCCTCAAAAAATACCTGAAAAGGTATTTGTTTAGCTTAATATTAGCTACAGTCAACTCACAGTAATTGTAAATCCAATGAATACATCCTGCAAGACTCTTTCTGCACTTTATGAAGTAAATATTACTATTTTATACATATGATCATAGTTTATTTTCTTTATGTGTTCTTTTGATTATTTATTTATTTTTATTGGATTATTTCCCATTATCATTTAGTCCCCTTACAATCACTTCTCCCCCTCCCATCACCACTGTTGTCCATGAGTCATTTTTTCCTTTTTGCTTAATTCTTCCACCCCCCTAACCTCCCCACTCTTAGTTATCAGCTCTCTCCACCTATGAGTCTATTTTGCTTGTTAATTCAGTTTGTTCTTTAGAGTCCACATATGAGTGAAATCATGTGGCATTTGTTCATAGTCTATTTTCTTTTGCTATGTCATGAACGTAAAATACCCAAAAAGCTTTTTGGGTATTCGCTGTGTATCTCCTGCTAAAAACTTGAGTTTCCCTTGATTCTTTTTTTCATTCATTGTACACAATCAGTCACCGTGATTTGTGCAGGTGGCACATATATATATATTTTTTTTTCTCCCTGATATAAGCAAAGAAAATCTCAAGATTTTTGTAAAATTTATATATACAAAGAGAAGTGCTTTCTTTTCATAGGTTTGGAATCATGAGGCTCTGTTAGGCTGGAGCAATTATTGTAACTTTGTCAGTATGAGAAAAAAAATGCCTGAAAATAGAGCTAAGTAGGGCTCGAATATGAACCATCGCAATGTGTTGGTTCATTAGCGCCCCGTATCAGTTTATACTTAAACTTGGGCTTTCCATTCCCTCTTTGCTGGTGGCATTTTGGGCTGGGTTCCCATTTGCTTGGAAGTGAGAGATTCCTGACAAAAACATGATTCTCCATCATTTTTACTTTAGGATTTTATCACTTCTTTCACAGTGTGCTTTGAAGTCTGCCTGCAGATCTCTACACTGTAATAGCTGCCAGTTAGATGACCTACCTAACACACAGATCTTACCATGCCACATCCCTGCTTAAAACACCCTTTTTTATGACTACATAATAAAGGCTAATACCTTTAACCTTGTGTGTGAACCTCTATGTCTCATCCTTGCTCAAAACACCTTTTTTTAAATGAATACCTAATAAAGGCTAATATCTTTAACCTTGTGTGTGAACCTGTATGTCACGTCCCTGCTTAACACACTTTTTTCTTATGACTACATAATAAAGGCTAATACTTTTAACCTTGTGTGCGAACCTCTATTTTCTCCCTTCTTTCAATATTTGTGTATCAGCAGCACTGAACAGCAAGTGTAATAAATATAGTTTTCTTACAAATGCACTGTGGTGTATTTCAACAGCTTCATTTTTCCCTCCTCCTTTCCCTCCCAATCTCCCCCTCCCCCTTCACCCCCCCCCCCCCCCC
>PVIW01002779.1:0-85186 GCA_004026585.1 Noctilio leporinus | reverse complement strand
TTTAAACCTAGGTGAGGGTGTTCTTAACATTTGCTTCAGAGCCTCGTCATTATTTTTCTCATTGCATTTACCATATTGTATTGAAAGGATATGCGCATGTCTAATCAACCCCCCTTTCTCTCATCACTATCCAACCCACTTTTAAGATCCTGTCTTACTTTTCTTTGTAATTGTAATTGACTTTGTAATTGAACAGAGCAAACGGAAATATATTTCCATACAAAACAATATTAAAGAGAATGTATATTTCAGTAAACAAAGTTTAGGGTCAGAATAATTCTTTGTCAGGCTCATGGGTAAAATCCACGATTGCAGCTGCTTCTTTCAATCAACCACTTCAAAACCTGTGATATTTAATTCTACAGAAGAGGATTTAGTACACTGGCCTAGTTTGACAGAGGTTCAATTTGTACATCAACTTAAAAACCAAGTTTGCACAGTCTTTCATTGCAGATGAATATCTCTTCAATATCCATCAATTAAAGTCAAATTGACACTTCTGTTTTCAATTAGCTAAGGTATTGCATTAAAATTTCCTAACCTCATTATACTTTGTGGCAACCTAATGACTGCTATATGTTTCAATTCTACAAAAACAGAAAGTACAGGAGACTATTCTAAATTTTATTTCATATTTACAACTTTCCATGTGGCTGCAAGAAGTACCTTTTCCCCCTGTTGCTCCAATAGGGATTTTCCTGTTTCTTCTTCCTTTTCTTTACAACAAAAACCAGTGCTGACCAGTCTCCCAAATCTCTACTCATAACATATTCAATCCTTATTCTTCACTTTATCTCAGCATTCTTTCAGCATATTGTAGGTTAGGATCCAGTGTCAAAGGTCTGGCTGGATTTCTGGGGAAGGTGAATAGAAAGGGGGAGAAACCCTTTGTGGTGGTTGTTCCCTTCTGCCCAAGGCTACAACCCCACCCTGGTGTTCTGTTTCTTTACCTTTTGGTTCTTAGGGTTGCAGGTGAATTAACAAGCGGAATCAAAAGAGCATTTTCCCTTCTCTTTTTTCCCTTTCATATTGTAAGCTAAAAATTTCATCCAGATTCTCTGAACCTAAGAAAAATAAAAATTCTCTTCCCTCTGTGTCTTTTTCTAGTTGGTGCCCTTCACGCTCTTCATCACCTTTAAGAGCTGTCAATGCATAGAGTATGATCTCCTTTCCTCTGTCTTGTATTCATTCTTCATTATTAATTTTATTGTAAGGTACAGCCTACAAAGAATGTTGAAAAATATACATTCATGTTGAAGGATGATCATAAAATACTCCTGTTGCCACCACCCAAGTCAATCATAAGACATTGCCAAGCATCCTGCAATCACAAACACTTCTTGCCTTCTTAAAGTTATCCACAAGTATAATTTTTTGATAATAATTTTGTGACATTTTCAATTTTACTACCTTAACTAGATACATTAAAATATGCCTTAATTTTATCAATTTTTCTATTTTATACGTAGACAGTTAGAGATTATGGATGCTTTTTTATTTCACATGTTTGTGACATTCATCAGTTTGTCTTACATAGTCATACTAATGAGGAACAAGGTGAATGTTCTTGTATATATTCCCTGCTTTAAGTACAAGAGTTTCTCTTAATTATTCACCTAGGATAGACTTGATAGCATGTAGACTATGTACACCTGCAACTTTCATAGAGAAGAACAAACTGTTTTCCAAACTGGTTATATGAATTTTCAATTATACCAACACTCTCTGAGAGCTGATCTTGCCAAGTCCTCACCAGTACTAGTTATTGTCAGATTTTATACTTTTTGTAAACCAGCATTGGAAAACTATCTTGCTGGTCATCTAAATGTGCTCTTCTGACTTCTTTCTCTTTGTTTCAGTGATAGAAAAGAATCTACAGAACTAAGAGACACTAAGCTATTATAGTGGGTTGAATGATGACTGCCTCAAAAGATGTGTCTTCCCAGAACTTTTGAATGTGGCATTATTAGGGGAAAGGGTTTTTTTTGCAGATATAAGTAAGGTAAGGCTCTTGAGCTGAGATTATCCTGTGTGGCATTGGCCCTGAATCTAATAACACGTGTTTTTATAAAAGAAGGTGGAAAATGAGAAAAGACACATAGGAAAAACTGAAGCAAAGATTGGAATATGCAGCTCCAAGCCAAGAAACACCTAGCACTGTCAAGCAAGGAATAATTTTTTTTTTCTAGAAACGTAACAGGAAGTATGACAGCAACAAAACTTATTTTGCAGGTCTGTTTTCCAGAACTGTAAGAAAATACATTTCTGCTATTTTAAGTCACCTAATTTATTTTGGAGATATAAGGGAGTTACGAATATTAGCTTTTATTGTTATTTTAACAAATTACCATAGGTTTAGTTGCTTAAAAATGGTGCAAATTTATTAATTTATCATTCTTGAGGTCAGAAGTCTGAAATAGTTCTCACTAGCTAAAACCAAGGCATTAGCCAGACTGGGTTCCTTCTAGTTGCCAGGAGAGAATCTTCTCCTTGGCTTTTTCACCTTCTATAGGCTGCCTAAAATTTCTTGGCTCATGGCCCCTTCTATCTTGAAAGCCAACTATGGCCAGTTGAGTCTTTCTTACTGAGAAAGGGACAGAGATGCAGTTCAGAACTAGCAGAGGAAATGACAATGGAAACATAATTCTGATAAATTTACAAAAAGAAACAAGTAAGCTGGGGACCATGGACACTGGCTGAAAGTTCCACCCCATCCCCCAATTCTGCTCCCCACTATGATCTCTCGCCCTCCTGACTCATATCCTAGGCTGCTGGAAGTCCTTTCCTGCTGTATAATATCTGCCACCTATGTTTAAAGTAGCCTTTGTTCCCACTAATTAATTCCATGAAAACTGACCTTGAGAAAACCAAAATCTCATCTAACTGATTGAAAATGAGTAAAAGAAAACTTACTTGCATACAAATTATATTTCTCTAAATCTGCAATTCAGACTTCCCTGTTTCAAGTAATTATTTCAATGTGTTCATTTGAATATGGGTTCATGGCATACTTTTGCTATTTAACTTCATTTGGTTCTTCACAAAAAATTTCTTCTCAAAAGAAAAAGAAAACCAACACATTCTGGATTTAATCATCACAGGTTGCATTGCTATTTTACCTCTAAGGATAGGAATAATTAGTGAACATTTTATCTGTTTTATTTGTTTGCCTTTTGAGACATGAACCAAAAACTGAATAATGTTATTAGCCCAAATGTTTAATTTGAAAATTTAAATTACAAATAAGTATGTAGAATAGTAATTGATGGAAGCATGCGTAATGAACTCTTCAGATTCCTTTTGAAAGAAACCCAAAGAATTAGCTGTTACAAATGTCACTGCAAACACACTCCTTAGCCATATTTGCTTTTTATAAAAGCATAATAGCAAGGAGGTAGTGTAACATAGAAGAAGTTTTCTCCTTATGCTACATTTATTCATGTAAGACACATATAAGATTCTTTGCCACATATCATCTTATGGGATTCTCAAAGCAACTCTGTAATATATGTAGGATATATAATATTGTCATAATTTTACAAAAAACAATTTTTCCCAATAATATCCTAGAACTCAAGGTTATATCTTTTACCTCTTTGCATTCTGTGGCCTTTTAGACTATAATGTTTAATTTAAAATTCTAAACTACAGCATAAGTATATAGAATAGTAATTGAATTCAGATAATGACTGAATTCAATGTAAGATCTGAAAATAGTTGAAAAGGGATGTATCCAAATTGATGTAGGAAGAATATCTACTAAAATTTTAGTCATTCTGGATTCTTCCCTTATTTGTAATTTTATGTAAGTAGGGGACGGAATTATGAGCATTTGTATGTGAGAACAAAGTAAAAATAACTAGGTGAAGGGGAAAATCTTGCTTGATTATTCTCCCACCATTTCCATCATTACCTATTTCAGAAATGATATCGATACTGCAAGGAATGATGAGGTAGAAATGAGTCATCTTTCTTTTCAAAAATTAGGGGGCACTTACATGACCCTTATTTGTCTGGCAGTTATACTAGGAACCATCTTCAGATGGCCTGGCCTCTATGGGACTGGGAGACTCAACCAATGAAATTAAAGAGTTGATGAGCTTGGGATTGCTAGAAAACCGGTATATCCTCTCACTTATCCCCTTTCTTCCTCAGTACTGCCCAGAATGTGGAGGAGAAAGATCTGTGTCCAAAGGATCAATAGAAGTTGCTCAGCTTGGTTTAGATCAATAGTAACAGCATGAGACACAGATCCTAAGCCATCCCTTATTGTTATTAGATTGAAGAAAATGCACAAAGAACATGTTGATAACTGATTAAGTGTCTCTAATTTTATATGCATTTAAAAATACTTACGATAAATAAAATAGTTATATTTAAGCCTGCTGTGCATTTTATTTTATTAATGTAATATTTGAATTTTTGTAATAAATTTTATTTTGCATAATAGATTTTGTTGTGCTAATCACAAAATTGGCTGCATTTTTTACAAATAAAATTGTATTAAAGTTTCACATGACTAATAATTAAAAACATTTAAAAGTGTGAACATTTATAAATTGAAAACTATATGCTAGTTGATGAATTAAAATTTCAGTGTATCTGGCAATTCATGTTTGGCAGTACATTATTTTTTTTAACTAAACAGTTACCCTTTTAGAGCATTTCTAAGTTTATAGAAAATTGAGCAGATCAGAGTTTGTCTGCCACTTTTGTTTCCTCTATTAACTTGCATTAGTATGGCAAATTCATTACAATTAACAAGCCAATGCTAAGACATTATTATTAACTGAAGGCTATAGTTTATATTAAGGTTCACTGCTTATGCTGCATAGTTCTCTGAATTTTGGCAAATGCATGTCACATATCCACCATTATAATATCATAGAGAATAGCTCCACTGCCTTAAAACTACCATGCTCCAACTACCAACCTCTTTGCTCCTCTCCTCAAACTTTTGACTATCAATGATCATTTTACTTTCTCTATAAGTTTACCTGTTCCAAAATATCATATAGTTGAAATCATACATTATGTAGCTTTCAGGTTGGTTTTATTAGCAATGGCAGTAAGTATTAGCATTCTTTTAGCAATAGGCATAAGGTTTTCCCATATTTGTGTGGCTTGATAACTAATTTCTTTATATAGCTGAAATATTCCATTGTTGGGATGTACCACAGTTTGTTTATCCATTCACCTTTTGAGGGATGTCCTGGTTGCTTTCAGTTTTTGACAACTATGAATGAAGCTGCCATGAAAGCACACGTGTAGGCTTATATAGATATTTTCAATGTATCTGGGTAAATTCCTTGGAGTACAACAGCTGGATCCTAACATAAAATTATTTTTAGCTTTGTAAGAAACTGCTAAATTGTCTTCCAAAGTGGAGTTACAATGTATGTACCACTTTTCATCTCCTCCAATAATTGAGAGTTCCTGTTGCTCTATATTCTTGCCATTATTTATCATTGTCAGTTTTTAGATTTCAGTCATTCTTATAGGTGTCTAGTTGTATCTCATTTTTGTTTTAATTTGCAGTTCACTAATGACATATAATGTTGAGCTGCTTTTCTTGTGTCAATTTGCCACCTGTGTATTTTCTTTGGTGAGGTGTCTGTAAGATCTTTTGCTTTTTAAAATTGTTATTTTTTTTCTATTCAGTTCTTTAGATATTTTCAATACAAATCTTTTTTAGTTATGTGTTTTGCAAATATTTATTCCAGACTATGATTTGTGTTTTTATTTTTTAGATACAGACACCAGTATGATGATTGCAAGAAGAAAGAGGGGTGGGGGTGGGGTTAAAGAAGATAAAGTGGGGGTAAATGTGATGGAAGGAGATTTGACTTGGGGTGTTAAATACACAATACAATATACAGATGATGTATCATAGAACTGTATGCCTGAAACTTATATAATTTTACTAAACATAATTTTTAAAAAGATTTTATTATTTCCAGAAAGAGAGAGGCAGAGAGGGAGAGAGGGAGAGAAACATCAATATATGGTTGCCTTTCACCTGCCTCCAATCACAGACCTGGCTGGAGACCTGGCTTGCAACCTGGTTATGTGCCCTGGTTGGAGAATTGAACCAACCTTTGGGTTTGCAGGTTGGTGCCTTATCCACTGTGCTACCAGCCAGGGCGTAAACACAATTTTTAAAAAAGAGAAAAATAATGTTTTCTCAGAGCCATTTTAATTTTAATGAAGTCCAATTTACCATTTTTTCTTTTATAAACCATGCTTTTAGTGTTGTATTTAAGTCATCACCAAATAGTGGTCACCTGGCTTTTCTCCTATTTACCTTCTAGGTTTTTTATAATTTTGCAGCTTACATTTAGGCCTATAATGTATTTTGAGTTAATTTTTTGAAAAGCATAATATCAGTGTTTAGATTTATATATATTTTGCATGTGTATATCTGATTTCCCATCACCATTTTTTTTTTTAACAGATTATCTTTTTTTCACTGTGTTGCCTTTGCTCCTTTGTCATTTCTCAACTTGGCTATTATTGCATCCTAACCATTGTATTTGGGCCAAGAACAGAGGCTGTATAAAATTCTCTAAATTGTGTTGAACTTTGTTTTATAGTCTATGTTTTTACTTTAAAAAATAAAAGATTTTATTTATTATTTTTTAGAGAGAGGGGAAGGGAGGGAGGAAGAGAGGGAGAGAAACATCTTTGTATGGTTACCTTTCACCTGCCTCCAGCTACAGAACTGTCTGGAGACTTGGCTTGCAACCTGGTTATGTGCCCTGGTTGGGAATTGGACCAGCGAACATTGGGTTCGCGGGCTGGTGTCTTATCCACTGTGCTACCAGCCAAGGCAGTAACTCAACCTCTTAATGCAGTCAAGAGTCAATCCAAATTTGAAAGGAATCAAATTTCTTTTGAGATATCAACAATTTTATGTTACTCTCTTTCACAGAGCTTCAAAACATTTTACAAAGGATAAATATATCCTTTGTAAAAAAAAAAATCAACAGCAAATTAAATATAAAATTAACTAGCTTAAATACCTTAGAATTTTGAAGGTATAAAATGTATTTATCAATCTGATATGTTCTTAATTTTGAAAAATAATATGAAGCAAAAGAATTGTTAAAATTAAAATATCCAATTACTTCATTTGAAAACAACAGCTGCCAATAAAAATGAGTGATAGCCTGAATAGACTGAATTGTGGTTTAAATGTGTGTTGTGATACAAGTGATTTCAGTCAGAAATCATTTTAAAAGTAGAAGTGATATCCCAGTAAAGAAAGAATTATAGTATATTGTTTTGTAATATTGTTAAGCCTATAAAATAAAAATATTTTTACAAATATACAGGTATATTTCATAAAACAAACATATTTAAGTGGTAAAAGTTACTGTTTTTCTTTAGGTAAATGAAGAAATCATTGTAATAAGTTACGTTATTTTTAACTACCTTCTCAAATGTCTAAGACAAATGATTATATTAACATACTTTATAATGTCAATTTTTACATTTACTCCTTATAAGATGTTTAAATAAAAATGTTTAAGAAGTTATCAATTCATATTCTAAACACAAAGATATTTCGGTTTTAAAAATTATGATATTTTATATCTTACTAGCAATAGAAAATTCTTCCTGAGCTGCTGAATCTTTTCTTTGAAGTTATTATCTTGGGGAATTTCAGCCAAACATGGATTTGTATAAAGCTTCACTTTCTTCAAGCCAAGTTTCTTCAAGTCTTGTGCTTTAAAAACTGCTGAAGATAAATCCACTGCCTCTTAAAGTCAATGATTACCAGAAGAGTAAGAAATCAAATCTTTTGAATTCTAACTTGTTTTTGTTGTTTTTCTATATTCAAAGTCTTCCTTACACTATAGAGTCTGAGGAAAATCATGTCTAAAATCATAGGGCAACTAACATTGATATTAAACTTAGTAAACGAAAACTTGATTGATTTGATAATAAAAATCCCTTGGCACTAAGTGAATGAACCAGTAAGTACTAACAGGATGCACTGTGATAAAATCAATGATGAGATTCACAGTGAATCTGCTCCAAAGACCCAACACATCAGGGACAGCATGATAAAAAGAAGTATAATGCTTGGTTCTTTGCCTGACTGTCATTTTGCCAAAGTGCTTGGACCTACTCATCTCTTTAAGACAGGCTTTTTTGTATCCTAAATGTTTCAATAAACATGAACATGGGGTAAAAATTAATGTGGGTTTAATGGTAACTAAAATGTGCTCAAGTGATGGCAGAGAAACACAATCATAGGAAACCTTAAACAACATCACTGAATAATCTGGGGATCTGGGGATTTTATAAGTTTAAAACATTCATGGCCGTAAGTTTTAATTTAGTTTACAGTTTTTATGCAATAAACATTTTCTAAATCCTTTACAAATCACATTTTACTCATATTGACTCTGTATCATGAAATTTTAATTCTGTATGTCATTACAGGATTAGAAGAATTAAAGCCCTAGTTCAAAGACTTTGGAGAAAGTGTTAAATTATCTGGGTCCCCCTGGGAATGAATTGGGGCATGGTGCCCAGCACAGGCCAGGCCAAGCCTGTAAGGCCTGACCAGAAAGCCAGAAAAGCTGGGTGCATACAAGTCCTGATGCTGTAGCCAAGAGGGACCCTGGGTGAGAATCTGGCCTTGAAAACATTCCACTGGCCCTTTAAAGTCTGCACTTGTGACCTAAACTTCCTAGACTTATCACATCTGTAGCAAATGTTAAAACCTTCACCCACATGTAATCTCATCCTCCCTAAAATCGTATTAAACACCTGCAGTTCTCAGCATCACCTTATCTAAATTTAACAGCTCCCTTCCTTTTGGAGATTCTTCTGTGGTAATGAATTGCAGTAAGTACATTCATGCCCAACCTTGTGTGATCAATAAACACCCTTGGAGGTGGGCAGATGGATCCTTTGTTAAATCAGACACTGGCCAGCCTTCTCTTTCCTAGCACAAGCTGCCTGAGAAGTATTCGTTTCATCCAAGGCATGGAGGGATCTCTGCTGTTTGGGGTTCTTTACATGAAATATAACCAGTATTGTTTTGTTTATAAATACTGATTTTTTTTAAAATAAAATTTTTAAATAAATTAATTATGGGTAGTGGTCAAAAAGGTATTATTTATCCTTTCATATACATTAATATAAAGTTGTATGGTGTCTACAAAGACTTGTTAATACTCTTTTGATTACTTAGCTTCCTTTGTACTTGAATGATTTCATGTATTTCTCCTGTAGACTGTCATTCTCTTCACTCTCTGAAATCTAAGTGATTTCTTTTATTCTATTTTTTACAGCTTTTCTGAAAAGCCATCTCCTTTTCATCTTTTTCACCTTAGCCCTGCCTTTCCTTTTTATCCACTAAATGACTCAGCTATTTGGCATCCAGATCAATTTCTATTTATGGAGCATTCACTGATGATTCAAAGTTAATTTAATTCAACAGTATCTGTGTGCATATTATAAAATCATCCCTTAATTATACCCAAATTATCACTATTTTATACCACCTTGCACAGCGCTATAATTCTTTCTTGTACATGCACATCTTCTCTTTCAAATCAGGTTATAAGTAATTAGAAGTCTGAGATTAAGTTAAGAGCATACCACACAAAGACAGATTCTTTTGTGATTTTTGTATTTACAAATGTGCTTGACATATTATATGGAATTTATTTTACACAACAAGTGACTCTGTATCCATTCCATGCTTTGGGTATGTTTCTGAAGCATGTGAAAGAACATACTTTTGTAGAAAATTTACTTAGGAGGCAACATCAGTAGGTTGGAGAAGTAGAGATACCAGCAATTATCTTTCCACCAAAAAACAAAACCCAACAGGTAGACAGTTATTCATGCACAAACTGCAGCTGCCTTGGGAGAGCTCAAGAGTCTAATTAAGAAACTGCAGTCAGGCAGGGGAGCAAAAAACTAAGAATAACCACATAAAGTTGATTGCTGTGGTGATCAGCATAACCAAGACTGTTGGAGATGGCTAGGAGCAGAGAAGCATGGCTCTGCAATAACATTGGTCTGTTCCATGCAGGAACTGGTCAGCCTTGCCACTGAACAGCTCAGCAGCCCCCACGACAGCAATGGGCTCCTACAGCTTTTACAGCAGAGGGCCCTGTAGTGCCCTTTAGCAGGGCACCAGTGACTTGCTGGTTAGAGGACAAGAGCAGCTTTTTCCACTGAGGTAACCAAGAGCCATGCCGCTGCTCTCCCCGCAGGAAGGTGCTGCTGCTACATCATCTTGGGGTGGGGGCTGCCAACCTTCTCCTAACCCCATACCCTACCTGGACCCTGGAGCTCCAGCTACACATAAGCAACTAAATTCCAGATCCTGGTTCCATGGTCAACCCATAAGTGCTTACAACTGAGACACTGGAGTCGTAGCCACCCCAGGGTTGCTATTGCTCAACATGTGCTCAGACTCTGGATCCCAGCTCTGCAGCTGCCCTGTGCACCATTATCAATGCTGAAGAAAGGGCACCTGATATGGGACATTGGTGCCACTGCCAATGCAAGCAAGCTGCTTGAAAACAACAAAGAGCAGGGCAGAAATAAATGAAACGGTCACTAAGGAAAGCGACAGAAAGACCAACAAAAGGAAGAGTTGTTTTTGTTTAAAAGATAAAACTAACAATCCTGCACCTAGATTCACCAAGAAGAAAAAAGAGAATATTCACAAGCATAAAATCAGAAATGAAAGAGAAGACATTGCAATGAATACCACAGAACCACAAAGGCTCTGTATAAGGGTGGCTTACCTAGAAGTCTTCATTTAATAGATAGGTTTCCACCTATACTGATAAAATGACCAGATTATTCAGTCAATGATATTTTCATTTTTTGTAGTCACAACATAATTCATCAAATTTAACTATCCCATCTTTACATTTACTTGGTTTGATCATGGTGGCTACATGTACATATTTGTTAGAGCTATTTTATATTCCTCAAATTTTTCATACAAATTTTATTTTACCCAGTATCTTCTGAATAAGACACCATCTAACAATTATTTACATTTTCTGTCTGCAGGTTTAAAAATCACTTGACTATACCAAAGTCTTTTCCCATAATATATGCCAACTATGAAAATATACATGGCTAAGGAATGATCTACTTTAAAAATGTCTTGAGCAAATAATATCTCAAAATCACAATTTTAATGTGCTGGCCATATTTTTAATATACACTAAATAAACATAACATTAGCATATGTTCCTCCTCTTATCACCTATAATTGCTTTACTTTATTTCCATTATAACAGCCAGGCAAGTTTGATAATTTTATTCCTCTGATAGTTGATGTCCAATTATCGTCCAAGTGATAATATAGGTTCAAAAGTTGAGATAGAGAACCAATCACAGCCACTAGGGTTTACAGTTACCTCATCTGAGACAGGAAGAGACCATTTTGCACTCTATTGCCTTAGTGTCTTAATTATTCAAGCTGGGTGGAATGGCCTGCTGTGAAGTCTGGTTTGAGGGATTTGAGGACCTATTAAACCTCAAAATATTTGTCTTCCAGATCCATATGATATATCTGCCCCAACCCACGTGGCTTGACAGCTTTATGTTTGGAGCAAAAAGGTAATAAAATATTAGAAGTGCTTGGTTTTGGGGGAATGAGCATTTGGAAAAGTAGAGGATATTTTCAAATCCTGTAAAAACATAGAGAAGGATTTTTCCCGAGATAGAGCATAATTTGGAAACAGAATGAATACACCATTTCCCCTGGGGGGAGGGTGGGGTAAGGAGGCTGGAAGGGGAATTGAGAGAGCAGCTCAAGTAAACTTTACCTGGGGTTGGTTGTAAGTGCTGTACTACAGCAACATTTCTTTCAGACATCTAGGATACTTATGGTGTCTGGCTGACGATCTTCAGGCTGAATGCTTTAGAAGGATTAACAAAACTATCAGTGATTGATGGTGCGCAGGGCATTCTAAGCACCACAGATGCTGTAGCTGGAACAAAGCATTGTACTGTTTATGTCTGGAAGATATAAACTTTGTCTCTCTCTTCTTCTTGGGCAGGGTTAAGTCCTACACTGTATATACATACCTTGCATTTCAGTCAGGAGAAAAGGGGGCGTTGGTGCTCTACTAGCACAGAGAGTTCTCATGGGAAAAGAAAAACATTGGCCCAGGGAACGAGAACAGCCAGATAAAATGATTACAATTTATTGTGTCACACTCTGAGTCCACCCAGTTATGTCATGGAACAGGATATCATGTATGTACATATACAATGGAATTTGTATTCAGTGTAAGAAACATTTGTTTCTCGATTATTTCAAGTATATAAACAGTAGAGAGGTTCGTTTTTCCTTATTTTGCTATGTACACATAGAAAAATAGATTACTGGAAAAAAATGTTTTATCTGATGTAAGATATACAAAAGGTCTGTCCAGACACTATCAAGCCAATGTCAATACAGTTAAACCGTTTGTGTGGCTGGTATTTTCGGGACAGACCTTGTTTTGGGTCCAATTGTCATTGGAAAGTTTATTCTTTCTGAAATTATGAATGCAAATTTTTAGGAATTCTATTGGTGCACTGGTCTTTAATATCTTAGCACTTAATATTTTCATGGTGAATAATGTATTCATTGCATTTCTTTTTCCTTGTTATATAAAGTGCTTTTTTTAAATAAGGTTGAAAGAGTATAGAGACTTTCAGCTTATAAAGCTGTACATGCAGATTTTCATGTCATTTAGAAGAAGGATATAATGATAGTTAACTCATTTTGCTGTCATCTTTCTTCAGTTGAATTAATCTTTGTTGAAAGTGATAATGGTGACAATATTTATAAAATTTGGTTTATTAAATACATATTTTTCTTTATGTATTTAAATATTTTTCTATATTATATGTATACAAATTATTAAATGGCAACCGTGTTCTACTGGCTATAAATATATGGAAATTCATTTTAGTTAAACATTTTTATTTTTGGTTTTAAGATATTATGTCCTAATTTAGGAGATCACAGATTTGTTGGAAAAAAATATATGTATATATGTGTGTTGTGTATGTATGGATTCTATATATGTATATGTTGTATGTATGTTATATGTACAATGTGTGTATATGTATATATGTGTATTCATGCATACACACACAAACACACACACACTATCCAAAAAATATTGAACACAAACGACTTGTTAGAGTTGATCTATACATAGATCTTTGAATTGGCAGCTTTAAAAAATGATTGGGAAACAGCTGTTTATTTCGACACAGTACATCTTTCTTTACCAGTTAGTTTCTTTAGTCTCTTCTTTTTATCTTTGTTCTACCTCATTACTTTTGCTTACTTATACATTTGCTAACCTTATGAATTATATGTATCAACTCATTCCTCTGCAATCTCTTTCTTGTGAGTGTTCATTTTCTGTATCTGTCATTGCTCTTACACAGTCACTTGATACCCTCAATCTGACAATCATATTGGCTAATCCCACCTTTCATTTCAGATAGACATCACAAATGACTATTTAACCTCTGGCTTGGTTGCTCTTGGATCATGTGCCCGTTTTCAGTCCAATTTTTGTCGGGAGCTGTCATATGGGTTTATCATCAGAGAGAGAGAGAGAGCTAGAGCATTTTCCTTTAGGATTTCAGGAGAAACTGTAGGTTTGGAAGAAACAATATTGGGTAAAATTGAGATATAAGATTCTGTCTCACTTAATACAAAGGAACTTTACTCCAATATTATGCATTACTTCTTATTTACATTTTCTTATTTGGTGCTTAATCCACACATGATATACATAAACTATTAATTTAGGTAGAATATATTGAACTTTGTATTTCTTCCTAGCCCAAGAATAAGAGTACATTATGTGAGTGATTTATCAAAGAAAATTATTAGTGATACTGACTGCTAGCATGTTCCTTGAAAGCCAGGTAGGTCATTAGTGATCTCCTTTCCTACATTTTATCCTATATTTTATAAGGTGATTCCCCCCCACAACCCATACCATTTATAGTCTTCAGAAGGCTTGCCTGCTGATAGGCATATATTTCTTGTAGGATCATACTCCTTGGTATTTCGTATCCTTGGATATATCTATAATGACCCTGGTAAGTGCCCTTGTCCAGTGGGAATTATGGTTCCTTCTAGTCTGGCTTTTCTTGGTATATTTGGAAGTGGCAGTGTTACTGACCTTAGTATTTCCATTCTACAATCATAGTTTTCCAATTTAAGATGTTCTTGGTACTTGGAGCTGCACAGAGATTCTATATAATAAGTGATTGGCAGTTCTTAATTGATCTTACTTGTTTGCTTTCCATAAAATAAGAATAATTCCTCTATGAAATATGCACTCTGATTTGAACTTAAATCATTAACATAGATACTACTAATCTTGTAATTCAAGTTACATAGCTGTTATTAGAAATTGTGTGTGGCATTCTAATCTTTGATTGTATAAAGTAGATATATCACACAGTATTATATGTGCCTCTAACCCTTCATTAAAATTATAAATGTTTAATCACATAATTCCACATTACCAAATTTTAATCTAATTTAATAATCATAATTTTAAATTATAATTAATTTATTCACTGATTCCCCAAATAGTCTTTGAAGTCCTAATGTGTTTTGGGCCCTTATGTTAAATATAGGAAATATAGATATAAAAATAAGTGTCCTAGACCTTATAAGGAGGTTCATAAAATGTGTAGTGCTTGACAAGACAATAGAATAAGTGCTATGAAGAGTGTGTGCCTGTGCTGTGGAAGCTCACATATGGTCACACATCTCAGGCTGGTGAGAGAGGAGTTACCGGAGAGTTTCCATATGAAATGACTTTTAATCAGTGTATTTAGGTATGATTTACATATAATAAAATGTACACATTAGTTAACATAATAGGTTGATGAGCTTCCGACACATATAGACAGCTATGCAACCCCCATCCCAATTAAGATATAAGACTTTCAATATTCTGCCAGATTCTTTTGATCCTTTACAGTCTTTCCTTGAGGACCCTCCTTATCAGCACTCATAGGATGAATAATTTTTTAAATGACTTTTTTACTGGTCTGTGGGTTGTTAACTCTGTAAGAAGAAATAAAAAGAAAAATGCATGACTGAAAGTAGGGGTTCTATAAAAGAGTAGGGGAAGATGAGACTAGAGAAGTTAGTGCAGTTCAGATGAGAAATAATGGAGGAGGGAAAATGTCCAGTTTGAGAGAAAATTAATAGATAGAAACTATAGGGCTTAATGATAAATCATTGGAGGAAAGATTTAATAAAGAGAGCATTGAAAGACATTCCCAACTTAGTTGATGAGCTGATGTAATTGCCTAAACTAATGAGAATAGAAAGAGAAACAGGCATGGGGATGACCAGTTCCCTGTCAGCCATGCTGAATTTCAGCACCTATGTGACTTCCAAGTTTTATTCAAGCCTGGCAGGAAGTTGGAAATATGGTCTCTATTTCCAAAAGTGTTTATGGACTGTTGAGAAAGATAAAAAATCATTAGTATATAGCTAGTTGTAAAAAACAGAGAGAAACTAAGTAGCAGAAGAGGGAATTTTTTCTTAATGGGAAATAAGTGGTGAGTTTTGTGCAAATAAAAGAAAAGAAAAAGAAAGAGAGAAAGAAAGAAAGAAAGAAAGAAAGAAAGAAAGAAAGAAAGAAAGAAAGAAAGAAAGAAAGAAAGAAAGAAAGAAAGAAAAAGAAAGAAAGGAAGGAAGGAAGGAAGGAAGGAAGGAAGGAAGAAAGGGGGAGAGAGAGAGAGAGAGAGAGAGAGAGAGAGAGAGAGAGAGAGAGATGGGATCACATACCACCAAGGAGGTCCTGGCTGTGGCAATGGCTGGGTCCAGATGCTCAAGCCATGCCACCTTTTCCTGGCTGTTTCCTGGCTGTTTTCTTTTGTGAAAGAAACATTCTCACATAACCATGTTCCTATCCCTTACCATCCAATGGTCCCTCTTCAGCTCTAGGCTTCAGTTGCCTCCCAGTAGAAGGAGAACTGTTTCCCACTTTTTCCAACAAACTTGGTGTATGTCCCATTGACCTAGTTTGAGTTACATGCCCATGATGGTGAAGTCAGTATATTCCATCTTCTTGGCCATAGTGGGTGTACCTACCTGCAAGGGCTGGGCATTGGGTTAGTCCCAGCAGAGCCACACAGGGTGGAGTAGGGGTGGTTCCTGCAAGAGTAGCCAATGTGCTATATTGGAATGAAAACTGATGACATTCTAGGCCAGTAAAAATGAAAGATGCCAGGGTCATTTGGGATATAGGAGGGGCTGGTGTTTCAACCCAGATAGAGGAATAAGGCAATGTGGGCCTTGCAATTCAGCTATTGGATGGACTAACAGAGGTCAGAGAGCAGGCATTTGCAATTATGTTTATGCACTGTCACCATGTGATTATCCTTTGGTGGCGGTAGGGTGGGGGGCTGCAAGGAAAACTGTGCACTCCAGGGTTCACTTAAGACTTGTTCATAACAAATACTTCTGTTTTAAGTTTTATTTTGTAAAGCAGGGTTTCCAAGTCCAGAAGTGTAGGTGGCCTCTATTATTAACTCTAACGAGTTGTGCCTGCTTCCTCCTATTCAGAGTATGGTTTTCTAGTGTTACCCTGTTGCTTAGATTTTTTTCCTTAAATTCTTTCTATTGCTTTCCCATTGAATTTTCCCTTTTCCCACATTTGTTTTCTTGTGATAGAGCAGGACTTAGTCTTCCTTGTTTCTTCAGTAGCTAGCTACATTGTACTTCTTCCACTAAAGAATTCTTGTTTTTAGCTGGGGAAAATGTGTGGGTGGGGCAAAGAAAAAGTCTAGAAGTGTTTCCAGAGAGAGAGGGTGTGAGGGAAAATAATGGGGGTCACACCCGTAGACCTTTATTTGTGTCACTTTCTTTCCTGAAGTTTCAGTGATGACATTCCTGATAACATTGGCAAGAATTTAACATCCCTGTTTTATTTTCCTGATTTTTAATATAAGTTACTGATTCAAGTTATACTATGACTTTAAAAAGCTCAAGGGGAGGGCCTAGTAAAGCTTGAGAACATCTGAGACCTTAATTTCAATGCCAGACAGAAATACTTTGTGTGTGAAATAAGCAAGAATTATTCATTGACATGCAAAAATAAAATACTTTACATAAGCATGACAATAAGCAATTTTATAATAGCATGAATATTATATAATAAGTAGAATACAAAAATAGTCTTGTGAGAAAAGTCAATGCCAATTAGAAATCTTGAAGAAAGTTAGCTTTTTCCAGCAGATACTCTATTTTACTACTTTAGAAAACTCAGTTATTTTATTTTGATTAGTCTTCCCAGAGCAATATGTGTGTTTTGCTATTAAGACTAGGCAAGATTTTATTATGGTATATCTCATAAGACATAGTAGGTATTGGCAGCTAGGCCACTGTGATGTTCAGTAGGTTAGGTGTATTAAATGCATTTTCGAGTTACAGTATTTCTGACTAATGATAGCTTTATCAGGATGTGACTCCATTGTAAGTTGAGGAGCATCTGTAGTTAAAATAGGTGAAAATAGGTAAACGAGAAAGATGTCCTCATCTTTCAAATGAGAAAGGCAGTATGTCCTGTTAATTATTACTGTATAAAATATAGAGCCATCGCTCAGAGTACACTGTTTTATTTCTATGCTCTGATTTTTCTGTTTGTAGTTGCCCTCTTTAGAGCCTCAAATAATACTTAAGTAAATTAGTGTGAAATTACTGAGCTTAACAGTTATGTAATTCATGAAGCTGGATTTTTTTTTTTTTTTTTTTTTGGTATAGTCTGTTAAGTTATTTTCATAATTTGTCATGAGTTTTAGCAGTTCAACAGAAGAGAATAAGTTTTACTGAATTCAATTAAAAACAGAACCATTGCTAAATTAGTTTATGAGTTATTTTTACTGATTTTGATGAAACATTATTTTTGGTAACATAACTGGATAAACTTTATCTTACATATAAGGAGCTCAAATGTATATTTTATACCATAATTAAACATTTACAGACATAAATGTTTGGCAATCATATTGGACTACAAAATTTAATTTCAAGTGGTCATTTGTTTTTCTAAAATATCTGATGGATTTTCAAATAACACTTTCCATAGAACTTAATTTTACCAAACAATATATAATAACTAAGTTATTTATATTCCAAAGAAATTTGTGATTATTAATAATAATTTAAGCATAACAGTCACTCACATTAAAATGTTCCTATAGTATAAGGGCTTAATAATTGTTTCATATATACGAGGTCCATCCAGAAAAAGTCCAGCCATTGCTAATATAAGGAGAATGTTTTGAGTAACATTGATGTAACCTGGCAGCCAAGGAGAGTGGACTGGAATGTACATGTGTGAACAATGATGACTTCACTCTACTACTTAGTGGGGCCAGTGGATGCTGTTGAGCGAGCATGTATACTGTGTGGTCATCGCATTCAAAATGACTGAGTGAATAGAGGAGTGACTACATCAAATTGCGCATTAAACTTGAACATTCCTCCACTGAAACTACTTGAATGATTCAGAAGGCCACAGCTATGGGCAACTGGTGGTTGGCAGCTTCATCACAGCAATGCACCCACTCATTCATCACGTCTCATGCAGAGTATTTTAGTGAAACATCAAATCACCCAGGTGACTCAGCCTCCCTATAGCCCAGATTTGTCTCTCTGTGACTTCAGGCTTTTCCCAAAACTAAAGTCACCCTTAGAAGGGAAGAGGTTTCAGACTATTGATAAGATTTAGGAAAATATAATAGGGCAGCTAATAGCGATTAGGAGAACTGTGTGAAGGTCCAAGGAGCCTACTTTGAAGGGGACTGACGCATCATTGTCCTATAAACCATGTTTCTTGCATCTTGTATTTTCTTCAATAAATGTCTTTATTTTTTGTATTCCATGACCAAATACCTTCTGGACAGACCTCATATAATAAAGTTAAGTCAGTTGAATTTATTTTGTTACCTTATTTAATATTTTTCAAAGAATAACAGGAAAACAAAGGAACCTAATCTGTCCCCTTGCTTCTTGTAAGTAATGGAACAAAACTGGGGACATGGGTGCAGTTAGAATTTGGATGGGATAATGCAGCTGTACCATCCTTACTCATATTGCATCTGGCTACATGAGAGTCCGTTGTCATTTTGTGAGAGTGTTGTAAAACAGAGCATTATTCCATTTCTGTCTTCCCAGAAATGGAAAAAAAACCCAAATACCATAAATAGTATGTGGTATCAATCCTGTATGAAAATGAAGAGGAAATTTTGATGATAAAAATAATCTCCTGAATTTGCTCCTCCAAATTAGGTGTGGGATGGCAATAGGCAAGGGAGTAACATAAGAAGTTGGTAAACTTTTCAAAAGGATATGGTATTTGAAATGTTTAAACACGAATTTATCAACCACATTGTGATGTGAGACTAAGAGAAAACAAGAATATTAATTGATGGAGATATTATGTGTTAATCAGTCATGAAATTTACTGTATATATGCATAGAAAAGTGGTAACTAGTAGCAATCCATCTGTTTTTAATCCTAAATAATAGACTTTCATAGTCAGAGGAACAGGAAAGAGACTTGAGACATTCCACCTTCATTGTTATACAGGGGTTGGCAAATGTAAGTTTACAGTTGTTCATACAAAAAATAATATGATAATTACTATAATAATACAAGAATAAACCCTGTGTTTTGTGTATTCACAACTGTAAACCTACTTTTGCTCACTCAAAGAGAAAATAAATTGCTCATTTTTCTTATGAGGTAACATTCTGGTTCCTAGAAGTACTTGCTTATATAACAGTGAAGAGATAGTCTGTCACACAACAAAGAGTTACAAAAATGAAGTGTTTTTCAGAAACTATTAACAAATTTACTGTTGATAGCACAGGGAAAAGGTGTACAACTTAAGGCTGTTACGTGTGACACCTGTCATACATAAGAAGGTCACATAAAAAAAACATTTCACAAAGGCTTGGCACTCTAGATGCTTGGAGAATATAGTGCTTTACTATTATTGTTATTCTAGGGATCGTTGAAGTATTTCAGAATATCTGATCTTTTGATTTCTTCAGGATTTGGAACATCAAAATATCACACTCCTCTCTTCTTCATTGACCTATGAGAAAATATCAAATCATTGTTATAAAAAGAGATGCACAGTGTAAAACAACAATAACAACAACAGCAAAATAAAACAGGAATCCCAAGGCATGAGCCCAAAGGATGGCTACATTACAATGTTCAATAACCAGAATTCAGACATTTCTTATGCAAATACTCAAAGTTCTATTCTTTATGTACTTCAAGATATACTTTTGTGGCACAGCGCCTAATGTATGTCTTGAGAATGAATGTCATTACAACTGTCTGTTGCAAATCTTCTATTTATTCACAAATTATGACATAAATTGCCAAAGCTTCTATGTAAATATTAAAAGAGGAATTTTTTAGCTTAACTAACATATATAAGTATATTCTGATTATTTTTGCTTTTGAAATTGTTTTAAAACCATGAATTATGTCAAGTGCACAGAAAAGCAAAAGCAATAACAAAATAAAGCAAATTATGTAACCCAGTGATTACGAACATGGACTCAAGAGAGAAAACACATGGGTTCAAAACCAGTTCAACCTTTATTTGCAGTGCAATTTTAGACAGATTACTTAACTTCCTTGCCTCCATTTTTATTCTTTTTTTTATTTTAAGATTTTATTTATTATTTTTCAGAGAGAGGGGAAGGGAGAGAGGAAGAGAGGGAGAGAAACATCAATGTATGGTTGCCTTTCACTTGCCTCTGTTTTTATTCTATAAAATAGAAGGAATATGGTACTTTTCTTATAGGTTGTTATGATAACAGATATAAAGGATTTTATAGTGGTAGTGAGACAATAAATATTTGTTTATATTCCATAATATTTAGTTTTGTTAAATCTTTGTATTTGACCATATTTGCTTTAGCTCTCTGACTCATTTTTTTTAAGAATTAAAATATTATATGTACTTCAAAGGTCCTCAATTTTCCCTTATATTTTGTTCCTTAGAGGTGAAAAATGAGTGTAGCTTTGATCATTCCCATGCCCGTTATTATAATTTTTATGTATTTATGAAACTACAATTAACACATATTTTTATATATTATATTGAAAAGTTTACACTAAATACCAAACTTAATAAATGAGGATGTTAATTTTTAAAGATATGTTGTTTAAATCACTTTTTAAAACAATAGTGCAATTGTACCTTCTATTAAGCAAAGGATGAGCCTTTTATGATTTAATGTATAAGCTAATAGATCAGGCAAATAAATAGCCTTAAATTATTTTCAGAGGATATGTTATAATATTTATTTGTTAAAATATATCCTACCATTATTAAGTTATTACACTCTAAACACAAAGGTATTGTAAATAATAATCTAGTGTCATAAAGTTAAAGCATTTCTTTAAAAATCTTGGTCTAATCCAGTCAATTCGTATCAAGCTGAAAGATGGGCTTATGTTTAGAGGTGTTCCTGAGGAACTACTGAAAAGTTGAGTATTGCTATGTGTAAAAAAAGCTCAGTAAAATGTTATTATAATACAAAGGAGTGGCTGAGAGAGAGAGGAAGGAGGAGGGGAGGAGTGCGGAGAGGAAGAGGGATAGTGAGAGGCCAATAGCTTCCGTGAGACTACCCAGAGACATCTTAACAAAATGAGCTTCTGTTACTAGTGCTGTTCAAGAATGCAGGAGATAGATATCATGGGAATAAGGAAAACAGCGCCTGAATGGTGCATCAGTTTGACTTTATGGACCCCTAGGGCTTTCTTGTTCTTGTATGAGAATGTGCTTCTGTGTTCATTCATTGAAGGTGGTGCTATAGCATTTCATAACGGAATCATCATATTTTTAAATCAGGCTCTCATGGAATCTATTATAAATGTTCTCTTCATAAGACACATATGGTTTTATGTTTCTGCTTCCAAGGTGCTCTTATGTAATTACCTTGAATTTTATTTTCTCTCCTTAGTCATAATCATGTTAAACACCAGAATGAATATCCTTGCCGATTAAAGTGTTATGAATCAACATAATGAAATCTTACCGCTAACAGAGTCATTAATTTCTTCAATTAATCCCATCATAGTAAATAATTGTTCAGAATTATTTTTTGAATTGGGTGGTAATTTTTCCTCCTTTCATTCTCTTCCCTCCTTTTTAAATTTCTCACTTTGTTATCTTCTGAAAACTATTTTAGACAAATACCTGTGCTGGGAAATGCAACTGGTTAAAAAAGTAAGTTATATGAACCATGTATTCAACTACATTTTAATCTAAGGATAGAGGTTCTGACAAGCACAAGAAGAACTACTATATACACAGCTCAAAGACGTTGAGAATCTTACCTTAAATAAGCTAGTATGAGAACACTAAGAAGAGATAGAGCATATGAAGGAATAAGTAAAAACAATTAAGAGAGTAATATTAAAATAGTGCAGAAAAATTGATAGAAGTTCAATTAATAAAGATGGAAGAGAAATAGAACTGTGCATAATGATTTTAGGGGGGGAAATGAAATCCACTTTGGCTGACATAAGAAAAGTGAAGACTAGTAAGAAAGTAAAATAAAGGTAGCTCACAAAGGTAGTTGAGCACCCTAAATCTGAATTTCAGTGGGCAATGGGGAACATATGAAGAATTTGAGTAGCTGACTGTCATGTTATCAGTCAAGCTTTAGGAGAATCTTCTGATTTGAAAACATTTGAAATTGTCATTCTGTTTTCTAAACGTAGAAAATTGCATAGATGTGTGGCTAAGGAATGTTTTCAGGATGTCTGAGTCCTCTGTTCATTATTTTGTTATGAATTTCTTGTGGTCAAATATGCAAATCTGGTCTCTCACCTTGTTTTGCATTCTCCATGATCTTATTTAAGATACAACATATTTCTAAGTTTCAGTTCTCCAGCCTTTTGCATCCTTATTCTAATTGCCACTGTTCTATCATCCTCTACTTCAGTCTGCTGATCAAGCAGTAGAAATTCAATTTCAATTGCAAAATGTGATTTTGATTGCATTACTCCTCCACTAACAATCATTTAATAATTGCTTATTGCTTAATTGCTTAAAAGTTTAAATAAAACATCTTCTTTTACCCAGAAATCAGCTACTTTCATGATCTGACTCATGCCTTTATATTCAGTCTTATTTCTCATGTCTCAGAATTTTTTGTCCTGTTATGAGGAAATAATTTCTTTATATGGAATGCCTTTTTGTTTTTGAATTTATCATTTTTCCTGCCCAAAATGTTTTAATATTCTTGGTCTGTTTTTATATCTCCTGCTATTCCTTGATAATATGCTGCAAGTATCCAGGATGGGTTTTTTTCCTGACTTCTGTAGGCACAATTACTTCATCCTCTTTTATAATTTTTTCATATAACTCTTACCATTTTGCTTTTTGGAAGTGCAGCAACTTAAGAACCAATGTATCTGTTTCAATAGACTGTACATTCTTTTATTCAGTAGTGCCTTCTCTGCTATAGGATAGAAGCAAACATATAGAAAACATACTTTTTGATTAGATGAATAAGTACAAAAAAAATAAGTACATTATCTATTTCGCAGAATAGTAATGGATACATAATAAAAATGAATGGGTACATGGGTAAATATCCATACCATGCTATGGTTTATTTTGCACACTCTCAATTTACATGTGTTTAGTATATTATTTCTGCTTTTATTTCAAATTCCCATTTAATTATAGATTATTTCTGACACTTGGCACAGTTGAAATTATCATGTAAATTGGACTTTTATCTCTACCACTAATTCAAATGTAGACAACTAAGTGCTTCATCCTATAATTGGAAATATCCAGGCTTCTTCAATATAGTAGAAATGGTAGTTATTGCTATACTCAGGGATATGCAAGATGGCAGTGGTAGAACTACAGAGAGTTCTAGAGAGAAGTTAAAATGGATTCATTGCTCCCAGCTCAAAACCATGGTGCAGGAAGGTCAGAAGAGGGCAGCAAAGTGCAACCCAGGTCAGAAATCTGGAATGACAAAATGGCCTGAGATGAGAGGAAGGGTATACCTGAAAGACCTCCGGAAGCTGGATGCAGCACTTAGTAATGGAGAAATTGAGGGACCCAGGAAACTAATCTACCATCTTTGTACCCAGGGACGACAGCCTATATAAATAAAAAAAAAAAAGAGCATAACTATGACTTTTTTTTTTTTTTTTTTTTTTTACATTCGTTACACAGTATGGTCTTTGAAACGATTCTTTATGGTATAGATAACTAGATACCACTTGAGGGAAATAATTCCCAAAGAGGGAACTATTAGTAAAGAATAGAGCCAGGATTTCTCTTAGATAATCCAGCCACGATGAACATGAGGAAATCAGATGAAAAAGGGGCAGATTTAGTAAAAATTCAAAGTAGAAAGCAAAGGTCAAGGACAGGGTCCAAGTATCCAAAGCCAAAGGAGAACAGCTGGAGATCAGAATTAGGAGACATATTGAGAGCCTCTGCTTATGGTAGCTTTTTAAAAGAATAGTGGGATGAATTCTGAAGTCTCAAATACCATGTCTGTGGGATAAATATGCTCTGCCATGCCCAGGATCATTGTGAAACCTTACTTAGCTACCAAATCTGTCTGCTGGAACCTTTCATTGCCCAAAGTTATAGCATGCTATTTATAGTTGAGTACTATTTCTTCATAACTTAGCCATCTCTAGTTGCATTGTCTTCTTATTTGGTGCACCTACAACACGTTATATATTTAATTTGTGAAAGGGGGAAAGAGTCTACGGCCATACCACCCTGAACGCGCCCGATCTTGTCTGAAAGGGGGAAAGAAAGCTACACATGGATGGTTATAGAATAGACAGGGGGTTGTTGAGAAGAACAAAGGAAACAGGGAAGCCAAAGAACATACGCATGACTCATGGACATGAACGAAGGGAAACATTGCTGGAGGGAACGGGGTACTGGGTGAGGGGGCAAAGGGGGAAATATTTGGACAACTGTAATAACAAAATAAATAAAATATATTAAAAAACATTATATTAAATTTTGGTTGAAATATCTGCTTTCTTTCCTCATTCCCTACCAAGTTTAATTGCTCAGTAAGGACTAGGGATAGGATGTGTAGTGGTCTCTCAAGCAATTTTTGTTAAATGAAGGCACTATTAGCACTCACACCGATATAGATGAAGTGTTTTTAGCATTCTCATGGAATGTAGAATTTTGCAATTGAATTGCAGTTTAGTCTCTGCTAGTAACTTAGGTGATTATTACTGACAAAATTAACCTATTTTTTTTTCTTGTGCAATGGCAGAAGGGTTTTCTGAATTGAGCTCTTGCTCTTTTAAATTTTGTTTTGTTTTTTGTTTTCTTGTTTTTTTTTAAAATTTTTAAAAAAATTTTATTTCATTATTTTTAGAAAGAGGGGAAGGGAGAGAGGCAGAGAGGAAGAGAGACATCAATGTATGGTTGCTTTTCACCTGCCTCCAGCCACAGACCTGACTGGAGGCCTGGTTTGCAACCTTGTTATGTGCCCTGGCTGGGGAATCGAACCTGGGACCTTTGGATTCGCAGGCCGGCACCTTATCCACTGTGCTACCAGCCAGGGCTAAATTTTGCTTTTAATTACAGTTGAACTTCAATATTACTTTATATTAGTTTCAGGTGTACAGTATAATGTTAGACACATATGCTTTACAACGGGATGCCCCTGATAAGACTAGGACCCATCTGGCACCATAAATAATTATTATAATATTATTTACTTATGCTATATTTTCATCTTTGTGGCTATTTTGTAACTACCAACTTATACTTCTTAATCTCTTCACCTTTTTCACCTTGTCCCCCAAACCACCTCTCATCTGACAATCATCAGTTTGTTCTGTCTTTCTGTCTGTTTCTGTTTTGTTTACATTGTTCTTTAGATTCCACATATAAGTGAAATCATATGGGCTTTGTATTTCTTATTTCACTTAGCACAATACACTCTCAGTCTATCCATTTTATAGCTAATGGTAAGATTTCATTATTTTTATGGTTGAGTAATTATATATATATATGTATATACATATATATGTGTGTATGTGTGTATATATATATATATATATATATATATATATATATATATAAACAGATCTTATTCAACTGGTTGTCTATTGATTAGGATCTTGCTCTTAAAGAAAGTAAGTGCTGAGAGGCCTCATCTACCCTTCAGGTCTACCAGAAAACTGCCAATACAGAGAATTTCAAGACTTTCTGCCATTATAGTCACATTTGCACAAGGGCACAATCAGGAGGCTCCCCTAAAAAGTACATATTACCAGCACTTCCTTAACCATCTTCCCTCCACCTCCCTCATCTCTCTCCTACTCTCTTTCTTTACTTTTTGAGGCCTCGTAAGGAGAAGGGAAATCTCCTGTGCCAAATGAAATTGTGATCATTTTCTTTTTACTCATAAACACATTTATGCCTTGGCCTATATACAATATAAATATTTATTAATTATTTGAGGAACATTTTGTGTTTTCTAATTATTATATTTGTTTATATTTTTCTATATTACATTTAATCAGTGTATATTGTATCCAATAAAGCAGTATGTCCAAATGTTATTGGTACAAAGCAAAAATCAGTGTTGCTCTTTTAGAAGATTTAATTTCTAAGAACAAGCTTTATCCAATCCATTGTTCATTTTAACTGATTTAAAAATTAGTTCATGTACTAATATCATGGTTGAAAGTCTTGTCTGAAAGATATTATTTTAACCACGT
This sequence comes from Noctilio leporinus, assembly GCA_004026585.1. NCBI lineage: Eukaryota > Metazoa > Chordata > Mammalia > Chiroptera > Noctilionidae > Noctilio > Noctilio leporinus. The sequence goes on along the minus strand of PVIW01002779.1, from coordinate 58,376 downwards.
CATTACAAAAAAAAAAACAAAACAAACCCTTCTTAGAATGCTGTTTGGTTTAAAATTTATATTTTATTTATTTACTGATTTTTAAGATTTTATTCATTATTTTTAGAGAGAAGGGCAGGGAGGAAGGAAGAAAGGGAGAGAAACATCAATGATGGTTGCCTTTTACCTGCCTCCAGCTGGAGACCTGGCTGGAGACCTGGTTTGCCACCTAGTTTGCAACCTGGTTATGTGCCCTGACTGGGAATCGAATCAGCGACCCCTGGGTTCGCAGGCCAGTGCCAATCCACTGAGCCACACCAGTCAGGGCTAACATTTATATTTTAAAAATATATTATAATACACTGAGGATTCACCAGGTGCTATAAGAAAATTTTGTTTTGTTTTTAGCTGTTGTGACAAAGTTCTGAGATTACTAAAAGCAATCATGCAGTATACCGTAGAACAAAATTTATTCTTATTTTTTTTATTTTAACACATTCTATAATTATTTTGAAAATTATCTGGACAACAGCTTTGTAATTAAGATTTTCAACTGACAGAACCAAAATATGTACATTGTTTCAAAAAGTAAATTTTCAATTTTAATAACAATACAAGTGTATGTTTAAACATGAAATGCTTAAACATTATACCTCTACAATTAGTTGGCAAATTAAGGATTACATGTAGATTCTAAAAATACTTATACTTTCTACTTCCAGTATCTAAATATTAGATAGGAATATATCCAACCAGAATGAAATATTTTATATTTGATTCCTGTTTTTTATAGATCATTATATAGTAAACTCATATTTTCTCATTTCAGAAATATATATTTAACATGGAAAAATTAAAATAAGTGAAAGTAACAAATTGTCTTAAGGAAAAAAATACTCAAGGTTTTGTCATTCACACATAGAAATTTTAAATTTTTTCTGTTAGGAAAAGTGGGTAAATATTACAGATATCATATTGATATTAGAAACAGATACTCATTCAGTGCAGTGTGTATTATTTTTGAAGCTTTGATTTAATAAGCATTCTTTGTATTTTTCTTTAAAAAGCAAAAAGTCGTTTAGAATATGCATCTGGCCAAGAGCTCCATTTAGAGGAAACACAAGTGACCACCAACGAGTGCTTCTCTGTGTGTACTCACTTGGCATGGCCAAAGTTCAAAAGCAGCAGGACTTTCTTATCTGTTTGCAAGCTACACTAGGCCAATTGATTCACAGAAATGTCATTTTTCTTTGGTAAAAAAAAAAGCACACTTCCATAAGATTTGAAGAGACATTTTAATGGTGCTCAGGAAGAGAAATATCTACACAGTAGAAGCACTTCTCTTGGTAATAATAATTTTACTTAAAAACATCTAACCACTAGTAAAGTATTATTTATTGAAGAACTCAGGAGAAGCAGGTAAGAGTATGGAATCATTTGAAAGCACACTATTTGTGGGGATAAAGTGGGTTACAAAATCTGTAGGGGATTCGTTCAACCACTGACAGCCTTTTGGAGAGATGGGTACGCACATATGTGTGCAGCACATGCACAAACACACACACTTCCTTTTCACAGGGGAAATGTTGCTCTTGTATTTAGTACCCAGTTTTATCCTATTGTTTTTGAAAACCAGGATGTGATTCATTCTAAAAATAGTTTTCTCCAGTATAAAATGTCTGAATAAAAATAGTTTGTTGTTGTAGTATTCAGGAAAGTCTAAAGACCTTGTGTGTGCGCGCGCACTTGAGTGTGTTTTAATATAAAGCAACCTCCTTGTAACATTGCTCAAAAATCATCAGGTAGTAAAGTACTATATGTAAAGGAGTCATTCAATGGCTTGAGGTATTAAGGAAGTGAAGAATATATTGGTTCTTTGATATAATGCTTATCTGATTTAAATGTCTTTTCTATTAACAAGTAAATATAATTTGCTCTGCTTATATAATACCTTTTAATCATAATAACCAGGTCAAATTTTAAACAAACTTAAAAGTTCATATTGTATTTTCTTTTAATGCATATTACACATTGTGTGTGTGTGTTTGTGTGTGTATATATATATATATTTATTTATATATTTAAGATTTTATTCATTATTTTTAGAGAGAGGAGAAGGTGGGAGGAAGAAAGGGAGAGAAACTTCAATGTGTGGTTGCCTTTCACCTGCCTCCAGCTGGGGACCTGGCTGGAAACTTGGTATGCAACCTGGATATGTGCCCTGACTAGGAATTGAACCAGCGACACTTGGGTTCGCAGGCCAGTGCTCAATCCACTGAGCCACACCAGCCAGGGCACATTGTGTATTTTAAGTAAATCAACATTTCACTAGGAAAGTTTTCTACATTTAATATTTCTCATTATTATTGTTGGTTGTACAATTTTGTAATGATTCTTTACTTTCAACAATTTTTAAATGTAAGAGAAAAAAACAATGGCAAAAAAGCAAGGAGAAATTGCTCATGTTTGTGAGTTTATGTTTTACTTTTTGTTTTATTTTAAATGAGGTTGCACTTAATTTAACAATATAGCAACAGAGTGTTTTTGAGTTTTCTTTTCTGAATTAAACAATACTGTTAACCAAAATCTGGATGATGTTAGATACAATGTTCACGTAGTGAGGACTTTTCGTAAAGCTTTTCAGTCATTTCATAGCAGTAACTATAGTTTATTTGAAAAAGACTACTCAGCAAAGCCAATACAAAAGTTTAATGTTATTAAGTTCTAAGTGTTGACATTAAAGGCTGTCTTATTTTCAGTTATTAAGAGTAGACTTACTATCCTAGCAGTTTTTTCAACTGAAATCCTTTAGTCTGCTTCAGAATGCATTAAAGTTATTTTAAGAGAATATTTATTAATATTAACACAATAAGTTGTATTCATGGATGACAATGCAATTTTAGAACATACTGAATATTTGAGATTTTCGGTATGCTCTAAATTTTTTGAGATTAAACTTCTTCAGTGATATTTGTAATTGCATCACTTCATATGCTTTTAACCATTTTTTGCGACTCCTTCACAGGGAATTTTTCTTTCATTAATTCCCTGCTAGTATAATTCACTGTTCAAAAACAGGAAGCAATCATTAAGAGTGGACCAAATTCTGTTATATATTAGAAGAACTAAGAGTTTTGCTTGTCATTCTATCTTTACAAATGGGAATGAATATTCACTGGAATGTTAGAATATTCCTTAAGCTAGGGAAAGATTTGCCAGCTGTGAATCTTTGTAAGGCACTTTAAGCTAACAGGAAAACAAAAACTATAAAGGCTCTACTTATGTGTGTCATAAGATGAAGAAAATAAGCAAGCAAAAGTATTCTCAGGGAGAAAAATGTCCAATTAATGCCTCACATTTTAGAGGAGTATGTGCACTTTTATTTTGTGCAAAAATTTTTGCAGAAATTTTTCAAGATCATCTTAAAAATGACTTAACAGAGAGAATATCTTATAATTGTACTAATCTTTAATTTTTTTCTCTTCTGCTGTACTATAGAGATCTAGATAAAGGCTTATTTTTTTTTAAAGATTTTATTTCATTATTTTTAGAAAGAGGGGAAGGGAGAGAGGCAGAGAGGGAGAGAGACATCAATGTATGGTTGCGTTTCACCTGCCTCCAGCCACAGACCTGACTGGAGACCTGGTTTGCAACCTGGTTATGTGCCCTGGCTGGGGAATCGAACCTGCGATCTTTGGGTTTGCAGGCCGGTGCCTTAACCACTGTGCTACCAGCCAAGGAGTAAAGGCTTATTTTTTAAAGCAAAATGTGAGAAGTAGGCAATACTTCATGTTATATTTAGTCAATATGAATGGGGATGGGGCACTTCTGCCTTATAAGAATCACATATTCTGTGTTACAGTTCTGGATATTAAAATATTTTAATGAGTATTTTGTTTTCTTATGTTGAAATGTTGACCACAATTAAAATTGAAAAGAAATATGCCCACATGTATTAGAAAAAATGTTACCTATATTTACTGAATCATAGTATATTTTCATACTTTATATTTCTTTAGATAAGAATGCTCCTACATTTTTACATATTAGTCTAAAAGGCAAAATTTAAGTTTTAACTACTTTTTTCTATACTGCTGAGTGAGAATCAATAATTATTTAAAATCTGTATTAACTTATATTAAATGAGCATGTATTTGTTCACTTTGTCATAATTAAGAGGAGTAAAACTATTATTTTGTTCTTAAAGTATTTAATTTTTTCTTGAAAGTCTTGCCTCCTTGGACAAGAATATTTTTCTACCACCCAGCATTAGTTAGCTACCTGATTGCTTGGAACCAACCATTTGATTATGAAATGAGAAGTAGATTGAAAGAGAAAGGAATAACCTATTTAACACCACCTTAGGTGTGTTGTGCAATTTGGTTAAGGTACTTAAATAAAATGGGCAGTGTCAACCTTCCTAAACCATTGTTGTCTAAATGGTTATTCTTAATAAGCAGCTCCATATTGTTAAAATATTGAGATAAAATTGACATATAACATTGCATTCACCTAAGCTCTCTCTTTTTTTTTTTTAGTGCTTAGATTTGTTACAGTAGAATGAGGAACAGAAGGGAAACAAAAGAAGAACCCTCACCATTGTAATCTAACAGAGAACTTAATAGAGGAGGCTGGGAACAGAGGAAGACATGTCTCATCCACGAACCCAGCTGTCTGATAATATTGCCAGGTGTTCCAATATCACAAGAAACACTATGTTAGTACAGGAAGAGAAAAGTCCTTGGAATTCTATGTATTGTTTCCACTATTTGGAAAGGAAAGCCTTTGTGTTTATTTCCCAAGGCCCAAAAGTCGGGAAAGGGCCCATAGAGCCCAAAGAAAGAAGTTAATATTGGGTATTCACACCCCAGTCCTGGGAAGCTAGCACCATCTTGACCTGTCAATCAATATGAAACTATTCACCTTATTTCCTAGTCCACCAACTACATGTATAAGTCCTCAGTACGAAGGACTCCCTCTCTTGGCCCTCTGGCCCTTGGGCCTCTGGCCACACTACGGCAAGCTTGTCACCACAGCTTTTGGCCACCCTTGCTTTTGTTCTCCCATTCACTAATAAACTTTGCATGCACACTAAAAGGCTCGCTGATCTGTAATTCTTCACTGCATTGTTGAGAAGAACCAGGGTTTCTCTGGTGACAGATTTATAGATAATTTTCAATAAAGTATAATTGAAATAAAACATTTACATTAGTGTTTGCTGGACAACATAAGTCTAGATATTTGTATACACTGTGAAATGATCACAACAATAAGTTAATATTTGTTACCATACATAGTTATAAAAAATTTATAACTACCATTATGTATAGATTATTTTTAATTTACTTACTTTTTAACCAAATGTGCACATGCTGAATGGCAAATGAATGACCAAGAAATTTGTTTTTGTAGCTATTTGAGAAGGGTCCCTCCGATTTATTGAGCTAAGATTTTTAAATATGTTAAATGTTTCTAGGCAGTCACTTCTGGGATGAAGGCTAGCTCTCTCTGCTATGTTTAATTAGAGATCTTGGGTGAATTGCAAAAACTGTGAATCGCAGTTTCTTCACCTGCAAAATGGAGATATAATAACTGAAAACGTATTGTGAAGTTTAAAAAGGTGTTTAGAAAACAGCATTATGTCAAACATGCAGGGTACCACTGAACAAATGGCATTAATTGTTAATTTTTCTTAACAGCCCAAATTTTAACTTACTGTTTGGTTGACCTTGGCTTTCCTGTTGCTCTCACATGGCTAGTCCTTTTCAACTCAGGAAAGGTAACATGCGCATGAAAACATTGGTGACTCAAAATGCACTATACACCTTATAATTTTAAAATTCGCATTGAGCTTCCCTACTGTGACTATTCACATGTTTGGCCTTAGACCATCTGTTTTGCTTTAAATGTTTTCTCACTGTCCCTTCTCTTGTATGACTTCAATAATCATCTTTCCAGACACTTGGGCATGAAATTTCAGTCTTCTCCATCTCTTTCACTGTTTTCATACTTAAAATCTTGCAAAATGTCTGAGAAAAATTTATTTAATTTGTCTTCTATTATCTATCTTAATAAGATAATACTTGGTGGAAGTTTTAGTTACATCATGCAATGTTCCTTCACATAAATGCTTCTTTGTTTTTTGGTAAAAATCCCATATCTAACCTGCAGATTCTCTTATTCTTGAACTTTCAAGTTCATTGCTAAAACCTTCGAGGATCTCAGGTTCCTCTTTATCTATGTGACTTCTTTTTCTCTATTTCAGCAATACGCTTTTTTTCTTTTAATCTCTGTTCAAAAATTGAATAATTTTAAAATTCATTTAAAACATTGACCATTTTGAACAGTAACAAATGGTATAAGTATTATTTTAATTTGTATTATTCAATTAATAATATTGTTTTGAAAATGAAAAGTCAACAGTTTTTTATTCCTTCAAATCTAGTAAATTCTAACTTCAGGCATAATCATTATAACATCATTTAAATGTGGCTTAGAAATTGCTATCAAGTATAAATATACATAGATATATTTATGATAAGGCAATAGTCACAGTGTTTAAGCAAGAAGTTATTATTTTAATACATATAAAAATCTTCACATACAGGAGGAAAGACGTTTTTCTGGCTACATGTGTTTGTTTGACACTGAATAAACAGTGGCTGGGAAAGTACGATACAATCTGTGATTCCTTTAAAATTGGGAGTGATTCCAATTTGATGAAACATGAAAGGGGAATGGGGAAAAAGGAAAGGTCTAAAAACATGATTCTAGAGGCATTTGTCATCTTTGCTAATCTTAATTTTTGCTATAACAGATCCATAAACTTATGACATTTTGAGTTGGATTGAACTCAGCTGTTTAGAGGAAAGCAATTATAATTATTGTCCTCAAGCCAAGATAACAACACACTAATTGAGACGAGCCAAGAAGCCTGGAATTCACAAACTGCCTTATATTTATTTCTTTCTTCATGTTGGCCCTTTATCAGGAAGTGACTTCATTAAAGAAGAGAGGAATTAATTTATTAAGTAAACTCTCAGAAGGCTCATATGCTACATTCAAAAACTACTCTTTCAACATATGTATATGTGGACATTTGTTGCAGTTAATTTGACTAATACGTTTTTAATCATTGTGAGAAATAAGGTCATGATGACATGGGTAAATGGGATTTTTAATTTCATTGTTTTTGTTTCTGAAACAACTTATTGATATATATATAATATATAGCAGCAAAAGATATAGGTACACATTTTTAAAATAATTTTTCAACAGTAAATTTTTAAAAAAGATTTTATTTATTATTTTCGGAGCAAAGGGCAGGGAGGAAAAAAGAAAGGGAGAGAAGTATCAATGTGTGGTTGTCTTTCACCTGCCCCCAGCTAAGAACCTAGGTGGAGACTTGGCTTGCAACCTGGTTATGTGCCCTGACTGGGGAATTGAACCAGCAACCTTTGGGTTCGCAGGCCGGCACCAATCCACTGAGCTACACCAGCCAGGGTGACCCTCAACAGTAAATTTAATGTTGATGTAAAGTACAAATTACTTCAGGCAGCCTTAAGCAGAATTTTATGTCAAGTTTATTATATAAACAAACTGGAGGTAAGTCTTGATTGGCATAATTCTGATAGTTGCAGAACTAATAATAATTTCCCACAAGTTGAAGATAATGCTAGAACATCTAAATGACAGAGAAAGTTTTAATTGCTTCTTTATCTCTGTTCCAATACTAAAAAAAAATGTCAGCAACATTTTTTAAGCTAATTATTTTTTAAATATCATGTTTTATTTTGGAGTCTATAAACTACTATTTTTTTAATTTGAGTCCCTAAAAGTACTCTTAATTATTGCCTTGGAATTGTTTCATTTGTGATCTCATTCTCTCTTTCTATCTCTATTTCTCTTTCCTGATTTTGTGTTCTTTAACTTTTTGGTGATTATGTGTCCCTTGGAGAATCTAATGAATGTTATCGACTCTTCATCTTATCCTTCTTTTTTCAGCTATATACTAAATGCATATTAGTAGGGAAAAATAATATACAAGGTCTATCCAGAATGTATTCAGCTATGTAATATGAAACTAATATAATATCGTATATGAAATGTAATTGAAAATTAAAAAAAGAAAGAATATTAAGTGTTGGGAGTAGCATGTGAACAATTGCCTAAAAGAGAGGGGAGATCCAAAGAAGAGTAGGTAAGAGAAAGAAATATTGTTCCAAGTGAAAAATTTTGAAGAATATAATCAAGGCCAACCAGTAAATAACTTGCATTTAAGAGAGAGAAGAAAAGCGAGTAAAGGTGATAGGGAAAAAAATGGTTGCAAAATCAGGTAGGTAAAATTCAATGAGATCTTAGAAGTTAAAGAGGAAAATTTTAAAAAAGTCAACTTGTCAAACTTAGCAAATTCTGTAGAGGCTGAGGAGCACGTTGGTGCGCTTGGTAAGAGCAGTAAGTGTGAAAGATTTTAATTAGTTCATTCATTCATTTATTTGATAAGCATTTTTCAAAGTGCTTGAGATACAAGTATCAACAATATATCATAATGTATGTTGCACTGAAATAAGATTTCTATAGTACCAATACTTTTGCCAGCAAAATAGTCCATCATGGGTGGACTATTATGCTCACATTCAGGCTTCAATTGCAACATTCTCTCCAAGAACATTTGTATCAAAGATGAGTTTTATTACACGGCATCTATTACCATCTGGCCCATAACCTTATTTTTAATGAATCAGACATGAACCAAATGGGGAATTCTATCAAAGTGATTACTAAATATTTGCTTGAAATGACCATTCTATAGAATTTTCAAAATTGGGCATCAATTTCTTGAACAGAGTGTGTAAGAATGCCACATGTACCAATGTTTTTCCTTTAACTCTGGTCTGTGCATCTGTCTCCTTTCTCTGCTAAGAAGACTTGCTAAATGATTAACCCATTAACACATATATAATACAGAAACTAATGTTAATGAAAAATTCACAGCCACAAGGAGTAGCTATAAAACAAAAGAGTTTATCACCATACAACTTTTTCTTAATACTGTTGCCAGAGTAGAACTAGACATGCTCAGAGAACATTAAAGACTCCCGAGGCAGCTAACCTAATTTGAAGCAAGACTAACTCTCAATTGTAGATGTAAAATCAACCTTCAGCATTTAGGTCAATTATACATATAAAGACCCCTTTATTACTCACCAGGTCATATCAATATCTACATAATTGGATTAAAAACTCCTGTACTGGACAGGTTCCTGAAAAGTGACTGGGTAGGAATAAAAGGAATAGAATGAGTTCTCTGTCATTAGAGATGTATTGTTCATCATTCAGAAGTGAGACTTAACATGCCTGACAGACTTAGGGACAATGAGTTTTGAAAGAGGTACATTTGAAAATGCCAAAACTAGACCATCTACCCTGGCTCGGTTCTTGAATACAGCATCCTGAGTTCTTGCAGATTTCTTTCCTTAATCTAGGTAAAAATTTGTACATCTTTGATATTAGTACTGACTTTTTCTATTGATTTGTATTGTCGTCATTATGAGAGACTAGCTATTTAAGATATAAATATTTATCCAATGGGTTTGCTATGCTATTATAATAATGAAAGGTCATTTGAGCATTTCTTTTTAATGTTTATAATTTTTAAGTACTTCTGAAGTAGGACTTGTTAACTTCCATACAAGATTTTGAAACAATAGTGGGCTTTGCTTTTAAAATGTGTGCTTTCTTTTTTGCAATCAATGATGTTGCAGTCATTTATAAATTGTAGTCCCTGGACCAGCAGCATCAGAATCACTAGGGAACTTTTTCAAAATGCAAATTCTCAGGTTTCCCCAGGCTGGCTGAATCGAAATTCTGGGGATGGGGCTCAGGAATTAGAGTTTTAACAAACTTTCCAGGGCATTCTGATGAGCACTCTACTTTCAGAGCCATTGCTATTCTAAACTATGTCTTTTCACTGTTTTGTGCATTGTTGACACCTTTGGCTGTATTGTGAAGCCTGTGCATCTTTTGTCAGAATATTTTTAAATGTCCATGATTAAACACATAGGTTACTAAAGAAATAGGTGATATTGAAATTCAGTTATCAAAATATTAAAAATAAATTTGTGATACAATAATTTATTAATCTACTTAAACAACAAGATTCATGGGAGTGTGTAAGAATATTTTATAACTAAAATATTGGTGATTGAAAATGTTATTTCCAGATATCTGCAACAATTTGGTGATCACGATGATAAATGATTTATCCTGTGATTTATATTGGTGACAAAGTTACAAAGATGAGGTCTGTTCAGAAAGTATCCAGCCAGCCACGTACTATGAGCAATAGAGACATTTATTAACAACAGCTGGACTTCTTCTGGACAGATCTTGTATTACTAATACTATTGTAGTTTATCCCTACTTTCATAACTGAAGGAGAGATGAGTTAGTAGTAGTTCATAAAGATAAAATTATGAGTTTATATTATTTTTAAACTTATGGATCCTATGGATTCTAACCCTAAGTCACAAGGAAGAAAAAAGCCTTACCAGATGGGCAATTTCAGCCCATTTATAAAATGCTTATCTTGTAATCTGATAAATGATAAGTTATAAAAACATAGGGGACAGGATACGAGTCAAATGTGTTGTGGAAGCCACAGAATTCATTGTTTTCCTCCAGGGCGCCCCATAGCCCAACACCTGCGACAGTTAAATCACAGTTGACTTAATAGTTACTGGCAGTTACCAGCAGTGCCACATTTTCCTGCTTAATCATATATAACCTTCATATTTATGATAGCTTAAAATTTCTTTTACATGCTTTGCATATCTTTAGCTGTCATTTTGTCTGTTAATGGAACACCTCCCAATTTTTCAGATCCTCTAAGAAGCATCAAGTTTTCAACTATTCCTTTCATGTTGTCACTGTTAGCCCCACTTGAGAAAATGGACATTGAAAGATCATATAAACAAGACAAAGTTATGGAGCACAATTCAGGGCCTTGACTGCAGCCCAGGTCCACATTTCTTGTTCTGTGTTCTGGCCTTGCTGGCCATGTCTTCAGAGGGGCAGGGAGCAAATGAGACCGGGCCTGGCCAACATTTGAAACAGGTGAATGGTGATATCAGTTGAACGAAAAGAAAAACATAAAAGGGTTCTTTCTATTTCAGCCACTGATGGCAAACTACCTGAACAGGAAATAATGAGAGTAAAAGGATGAATCTACTTTCATCATGAAACAAAGAGACAATAGACTGTCACAAAAGGAACACATCCCTGATTTGTAGCTGGGACATTGTACAATAGGAATTTTTTCCGATTAGTGTTTCGAATGCCATTATTTTTAAACTATGCCTTTCATCTCCTTTTATTTGACAGAAACTTCTCCTAAACTCGAATTATCAAAGGACAGTAAAAAGTATTCTAAGAGGCTTTCTTATAAAAGTATTTTTTTTTTCTATATTGTCTCTTGCTTGCAGGAAATGTTTGACATATATTTTTTATTATTGAACACTGACATTCGATTTTTAGTCTTTATAATTTGGAACATTATAACATTGACATAAATTTTCAAAGACTCAGTTTTTCTGAATCAGTTGAGGATTACATTTGCCCCGCTTATTCAAACATATTTTTAATAAATAAGGAAAGAGGAACAAACATTTATTTATTTATTTTATTTTTAAAGATTTTATTTCATTATTTTTAGAAAGAGGGAAAGGGAGAGAGGCAGAGAGGGAGAGAGACATCAATGTATGGTTGCTTTTCACCTGCCTCCAGCCACAGACCTGACTGGAGAGACCTGGTTTGCAACCTTGTTATGTGCCCTGGCTGGGGAATCGAACCTGTGACCTTTGGGTTCAGAGGCCGGCACCTTATCCACTGTGCTACCAGCTGGGGCTAGAGGAACAAATATTTATTGAGTGACTATTATGTGCCAAACTCTCACAGTATAGAGGAGGCTGTGTAACAGAAAAGTACCACAGACATGACAGATAGAATGGAGTGGTCTCTGAGATGTTACAGCTATTCAGCGTGTCATAGGCTGGCAGTAACAGAGACCACGGTGCAAAATAATTAGTAGTAGCAGAAATCAACTAAAGTATTTGGTTAGAAGGAGTGCTGAGTTTTCTCCTTCACCTTTTACTAGGAGTGTAAGAAATGTTTGCAAGCAGCTCCAGGTTGGACATTTAAGAAAGACGTAAGACAGCATCTATCTGTCTAATGTAGAACAGAACTGACTACATTTTTACAGGACAAAGATTGGGAGAATAGTATTTTTCCTTAGTTTTTATTTATCACACATAATATGTACATTTGAAGAGCTGATTTTAAAAATGTATCAGTGGGAGAAGTTTATGACTTCTGGTGGAACCCTACTGCAATTCCACCTGACAAGTCGAAGATAACTATTGTTAGTTACTTTCAGGAGTGGCCAATTTTTCACAGGATCGTGCAGGTATAATATTTGATTGGTAGAGGTATTAGAATAATACTAGTGATACTAGTTGTTTTCATGACTCTTGCTAAGCATTGTTAAGATGTGTCTAATTGAGAATAGCAGGTAAATGTGGGGTTTAGTGTACATATAAAAGCATGAAATAATTCCATGGCAAAAAAGAAAAAGAAAAGAAAGCCTTAGTCATTTAATGGTTAATTTTATTAGCATCAGGGAAGTTTTAGAGTAGAATCGAATAACAGAACATATAATTCTTTATCCAAACAAAGAAATATTTATCTAGGAAAATCACTCAGGCACCAGCCTAGTATCTTTGGAGCCTAAGGCAAAAGTACAAATTGAAGCCCATATGTTTGATATATTTTAAATATATACAGGAAACCACAAAATTATTAAGGAATTTTGCACATATATCTTTACAAATAAATACTCTCAAAAAAAAAAAAAAAAAAAAACCAAAAACTTAAGAAACCTAGTTTCAAATTTAGAGGTCTCATGATTCTCAGAATCCTTGGAGTTTTGTGTGGGAATATGCTGGTATGGGCCAGCTGGTGCCTGGACTCTAGAAGGTCCTTTCTCATCTTCCCTCAGTATTTCCTTGCACCACTGGGGCCTCCCATGTGGCTGTATATTTCACATCTGAGTTTGCACATCTGAGTTCTGTATATTTCATAGTGTAGAAAACCATCCTACAGTCACTCCTTGAGACTAGGGGTGGGCATAGAAGAGTCAGGGGTCATCATCAGAAATGATAACCCACCCTGGCTGGTGTGGCTCTGGAGATTTGTGCCAGACTGCGAACCCAAAGATCACTGGTTTGATTACCCAGTTAGGGCACATAACCAAGTTGCAAGCCAGGTCTCCAGCCAGGTCCTTAGTTGGAGGCAGGTGAAAGGCAACCATGCATGGATTCCTTTCTCTGTCCTTCCTCTCTCCCTGACCTTCTCTCTGAAAATATTGAATAAAATCTTTAAAAAAAAAAGGAAATGATAACCCAACCAAAAGTCTCATGCAGCTCCTGGTTGTAAACATAAGGCATTTGGCCTGTAAACTCTGGGGTCCCAAGGTAACCAGGATATATTTGGAACAAAAGGATTAAGTTCCAGGTGGACCAGTTTTGCTGGCTCAAATAATTTTTTATCACATGGAAAGAGGTTAAGCTAGAGCAAGGCCAGAATTGAGGTCTCTAAAGGGCTGGGACAAGAACATAGCCCCTTTCTGATGGATCTGAGGCCAGTATTACAAATGCTTAGCTGGAATTGATGCCAAGACAACAAACAACAACTCCAGACTCTTAAGCAAACTGGGATGTAGTGTTACCCTAACTTTTATGGAGCACACACAGGAGTGTAAGCTGCATTCTGGAAAAGTGTCCCAGGGGTATAGATCTGAATCAAACAGGTTTTCTGTAAAAAGAGCTCTTTGCATATGTTTGGAGATGAAAAGCATCTTTTGCCAAACTTTGTGTGAGTGAGTACCAGTGAAAACAAGAGACAGATACATACAGCTGGGCAAGCTTCCTGGACACAGAGTCAAAAGGATTTTAAAAAAAAGATGACTCAATGAATTTGTTACATGAACATGAAGAAATAAAAGTTTAAAGTGACCAAAATGAACTTGGAAGAGGGAGAAGTTTGTGAGGAAATTGGATGTTCCTAGGAAGACAGATCAAGAAGACAGCCATTAGCAGCTGTCTGGAAACAGACATAGGCAACCACATCATGTTTGTTGAACACTTATTTCAGAAGAGGAAGCACTATCTGATTTACAAGAGAACTGTCATTTTAGATCTTTTTTTATGCTTTGTTCACTTTATTATGAGGTGACGGGTAGCACACAGATAACTTCTAATTAAGTAATGGAACGTTACGAATTGAATATCTGTGTCCCCCTCAAATGCGTGTATTGAAGCCTTAAGCCTCAGTGTGGTTGTATTTGGAGATGGGGCTCTTTAAGGAAGAAATTAATGTGAAATTAAGGGGACTCTACTCGGATAACATTCATGTCCCTGAAAGAAGAGCTACCAGATAGCTCACTCGTTTTCTCTTTCTGTCCCCAAAGAAAAGGGCATATGAGCACACAGCGAGATGGCAGCTGCCCACAAGTTAAGAGAGGCAGCCTCAGAATGAGACCTTGAACTTGCTATCTTGCTGGCACCCATCCTGGACTTTCCAGGATCCAGAGTGGGAAAAATAAATTTCTGTTGATTAACCCACCAAGTCTACGGTATTTTTTGTTATAGAGTCTGAGTAGACTAAGACAGGAAGTAAACAATAACAGACCGGGGTTCAATATGTAAATGTGTTTCTAGAAAATTTAAGATGATAATGGGATTGAATATAATAGGTAGCCTGAAATAAGATAAAGTGAAAGCGGTCAAAGGAATGTTAAAAGAAAATTATGAAGGACAAATTAAAGGAGCAAAAATATCTATGAAACACCTTACTTATATGATGGAAATATTTGGGCTTTTAGGAGGCCAGTGAAATTCCTTCTAGCTGGGAATTAACACTCCTCCCTTCTCTCTGGGATGAGATTGCCAGATGGGAGCAGGGGAAGGCAGGCACTAGTGCAAAAAAACCAAATTGGCATAGGGGGCAGGAGCTTGCCCAAAGAGGCCTACAAGCCTGGGGAAAGAAGGGATTGGTTGGGAAGCTTGGGAAGTTCATCGATTCTTTTGAGGTGACACCTGGTCCATTCCAAACAGAGATGGGACATTGAACTCTCTGGAAGAGGCTTCTATTTCCACCCAAATAAACCATGCCACACCACAGCCTCCCATGTATGGCTCCTGGGAACGCTTTCCTTGTGATCCTGTGAAAGAGCCTAACTTCCACTGATAATATTTGGCAAGCCAGGCAGGAGGGGATTCCTCTCAATGTTACATTAACAAAAACCTAAGCCTCATCCTTCTCTGCGGGTCTCAGGAAACTCTTTTTCTGGCAATACCACAAGAGCTTATTTTTCACTGATAACAGTTTGACATCCATGAATCTATTAAATCACTGAAATTATATATATAAAATTTTATGTTTCCTATTGTAACTTCAAGAAACAAACAACTGGCATTTCCAGTTTTTTTCCAGGTAAAAATTACTGAGGAAGGTTCTTTTTGTCCTACAAAGCACTATATTAAACAGGTGATAGTTTCAACACATTTTCCCTTTTAAAGACAGGAAAGCAAGCATCACAGTTAATAAGCCCACTTTTTACACCTGTTATTCCAGAGGTGGCACCTTTTTAAACAAGAGAAAGTGAGAAAGGAAAAAATTGACTCTCTGTGCGATGTCATTTCACTTCCTGTTCCAATGAACCACTCCCACTCTTTTTACAGCAAAACACTTCACAAGAGTGTTCTATATACTCCCTTCCTCTCCTTGTGTTCTTTGTCCTCTATATGTGCCATTACTACTGTTTCAATTATTGGGCTGGTCAACATCTGTTAGTGCTTATTTCCCACACCCTTTGTTTATAGCCTTCATGATTATGTATTTTTATCAGCCCATATGAAATTTAGAATCAGCACATTTTGTTTTAAAATAATTACCCACTATTATTTTTCTTTGAATCATATATACTGTATAATTTATTTAGGAGCAAATTAATATCTTTCTGATGATTTTCCTATTTAAGAAGATGATGTGTCTTTCCATAAATTTGTCCTTGTTGTGACTGCTAATGTTTACAATGTATTTAATTCTTTTCTCATTTAATTTGTTCCTCTACATTTTATCTTCTATTGATGTCATTACAGATTTGTTCCTTTTTCCCACCG
This sequence comes from Noctilio leporinus, assembly GCA_004026585.1. Lineage (NCBI taxonomy): Eukaryota > Metazoa > Chordata > Mammalia > Chiroptera > Noctilionidae > Noctilio > Noctilio leporinus. The sequence continues at coordinate 42,159 of PVIW01002779.1, read as the reverse complement.
CATATTCTACCTGGTTGTCACATGGGCATAATGATTTGTGTACATTTACTTTGTATGTTGCTACATTTTTGAATCCTCTTATGATTAGGTTATCACTGTCAGGTATGCCTATTCTATTACCAAAAAATCTTGATAGTTTTCTTTTATTTACATATTTTATACCTCTATTTTTTAGTTGGATATTAAATAACAGGGGTGATATGGAAGCATTCATGTCTTGATCCTAACTCTCATGACAAAACTTCTAGTATTTTCCTACTGACATGATGCTGACTCTGGGGTTCAGGTATCCTTTTTTAATATCAATTAAGTGTCTATAACTTCCTTATTTATATTTAAAAAATTAAATATATAATCTATTTTGTCAAGTGCATCTGCACTAACTTTGAAGAGGATGATTTGATTTTTTAAAATTAATGTATAGATGACATATAGTTTTGTATTAATTTCAGGTATAATGATTTGACATTTATATATTTAAAGATGTGACCAGTGTGATAAGTCTAGTAACCACCTATCACCCTAAAAAGTTATTGTGGTATTATTCACTATATTACCTGTGATATATATTACATTTCTTTGACTTATTTATTTTAAAACTAGACGTTTTTACCTTTACCTTTTTCACCCATCATTTACCCCCCCATTCGCTTTGGCAGCCATCAGTTTGTTCTCTGTATCTGTAATTTTTTTTGCTCCTTAATTTCATTAATATATTCATTAATATATTAAGTTAATAGGTTTTCTAAACATAGATTCATTCTTGCATTCTTGATACACATTTTACTGGGTTATGAAATATCTTTTAACATGCACTGAATTCTGTTTAAAATTCTCATTTATATTTTTTATCTATCAATATTCATAAGATATTAATCATACTTTTTGGATGTAATATTAGATTGTGAATTTGATATTCTAATTTCATAAAAATAAATTGGAGAGTTGCATTTCTAAATATGTTAATTATGTCTTTTATTGATTTTCTGATAGTTTTTGTTCACTTTATAATTATTGAGAGAGTTAAAGTCTCCTACTTTTGTGTTTTTGACCAATTCTTCTTATGACTTCTGTAATTTCTGCTATAAATTCCTAACTGTACAGTTATTCATAAGCATCATGTTTTCTTTGGAACTTGTACTCTTTGGTATTATAAAGTATCCTTCTTTTTCTCACTTGATAACTTTTTATTTTTATCTTGGGGGGGTATTTTTTTAATCCCTTTTTTATTGTTGTTCTATTTCAATTGTTTCATTTTTCCCCATTGCTCTCCCCTGCCATGCCCAGCCCCACCCCTCTCCCATAGTCAATCCCCACCTTGTTGTCCATGTCCATGGGTCATTTATACAGTTCCTTGATTAGGACTCTTCTTTTCATCCTTCTTTTCCCCAACCCTGCCCGTCTGGTCACTGTCAATCTGTTCCTTGTTTCCATGCTTCTGGTTCTACTTCGCTCATTTATTTGTTTTGCTCATTCGATTCCTGTATCAGATGAGATCATACTGTATTGGTCTTTTGCCACCTGGTTTAGTTCATTAAGCATAATTACCCCCAAGTTCCATCCATGCTGTCACAAAAGGCAAGAGTTCCTTCTTTCTCTCTGCTGCAGAGTATTCCTTTGGGTAAATGTACCACAATTTTTTGACCCACTTATCTACTGAAGGGCATTTAGGCTGTTTTTAGCACTTGGCTATTGTAAATAGCACTGCTATGAAAACATAAGGGTGCAGAGGTCCTTTTGGATTGGTGTTATAGGGTTCTTCCGGTATAGTCCCAGCAATGGAATCACTGGATCAAAAGGCAGTTCCATTTTTAGCTCACATGATACCTTTTTAGAAAACCCAAACTCCTCTCTACTTAATATTATATTCAGGATATTACTTTTTTCATTTGTTTAGACTTGTCTGGTATTTTCAAAGTTTTTGAATCAAGTGCTCAGGTTTGTATTTTATCTACCTCAAAAAGAGAGTTTTACTTGTAAACTCATTTGAAAATAAATTAATATGTAAGTTAAGTCCTCTGCTTATATGGGCATTAGATTGAATTCTGCCAAATTATTTTTATGTCATTTTTTCCCTATTTCTTATGGTTTTTCAAAACAGTCCTTTAAGATAATCCATTTTCTCTGGAACCCACTCAAATCAGGATTTTGTCTCAACAACTTCACTAAAACTGGCTTTGTTGATATTAGTAATGACACACATGTTTCCAGAAACATTGATGATATTCTCCGCTTCATTCTGGCTCAAGCCCTAGCAGCACGTGACAAGGCTAGTTACATTTGTTTTTAAATTAGTTTCTGAGATAGTGTCCATTTCGTGTTCTTCCTACCATACTGACTGCTCTGCCTTACCCTTTACTGGTTTCTCTGCCATATCCCCTCTACCTAATGTTGGGAAAAAGGACCCCAGAACACAACCCCCGAGTTTCTTCTGTATTTACTTTTACTTCCGGAAGAGTTGGTCCAGTTTTAATGCTTTCAATGCCTACAACATATTGACAATCCTAAAATTCATATCTCTAGTCCACACCTGTCTCCTGGTTTGCAGACTCATGGACTGAACAGTCTTTACATGGATACCTAATAGAATCACAATTTTATCATGACTAAGACCAAACTCTTAATTTTTTCCAACCACTGTGCCCTGCCTTATCCTTCCCATGGTTAATAAACTGTGAATATGATTCTGTTCTCCTCAATGCTCACGGAAACTGAACAACAAAAAACAAAATAAAACAAAATTGAAACCATATTTGACTCTTAACTTTATATCCAAACACAGAGCATATTTTGTTGGCTCTAGTTCTGTGTATATCCAGAATCTTTGACTTCCCACCACACTTTACTAACATGCTATTTTCAGCTACCAAAGCCATCTCTTGCCTGGACAAAATTAGCCCCCTAACAGTCTCCCTGATTCCACCCTGTTTCCACTCTTGCTTTCACTCTTGCCACTAGATAGCTTATTCTCCCTCATTAGTCAGAGCTAAATTTAAAAATTTTTAAAGATTTTATTCATTACCTTTAGACAGAGGGGGAGGGAGAGAGGAAGAAAGGGAAACAAACATCAATGTATAGTTGCTTTTTGCATGCCTCCAGCTGGGAAGCTGGCTGGAGACCTAGCTTGCAACCTGGTTACGTGCCCTAGCTGGGAATCGAACTGGAGACCCTGGAGTTTGTGGGCTGGTGCTCAATTCACTAAGCCACACCAGACAGGACCTAAATTGAAGTTTTAAAAAATATTTTACTTATTTATTTTTTTAGAAAGGAAGGAAGAGAGAGAAGGAGAGAAACATTTATGTAAGAGAAGAACCAGTATCGGTTGCCTCTAGTACATACCCCAACTGGTACTGAATGCTCAACCAAGGCATATGCTTTGATGGAAATTGAACCACCAGACGTTTTGCTTTGTGGGATGACACCCAACCAGCTGAGCCATTCCAGTCAGAGCCAGAACTAACTTTTAAAAACATGTGTCAGATTATTTTATTCCTCCCTCCCAAATCCTCTTGTCCTCCCAGAGAATAAAATAAAAAATCAGCATCTTGGCTTTCAAGGTCCTGCATGTTATGGTTACTAGTGACTCACTCTGTGGTCTTATCTCTTTCTGTCCTCTCTTTACCTTCACTCCACAACTGTCTTGTGGTTCCTCAAACAGTTCTGCAGTGGAACCTGTGTCCTTAACTGGTCACAGTACCAGTAACACCTCCCATCCCCAATGACTGTACAGTTCTCTCATGTCTCTGCTCAAATGTTAACCCATCAGGGAACCCTTCCTGATGATCTGATTAAAAATAATACTTCAGCCCTGGCTGGTGGCTCAGTGGATGGGTACCAGCCTGCAAACCCAAAGGTCACTGGTTCGATTCCCCAGCCAGGGCACATGACCAGGTTACAAGCCAGGTCTCCAGCCAGGTCCATAGCTGGAGGCAGGTGAAAGGCAACCATACATGGATGTCTCTCTCCCTCTCTGCCTCTCTCCCCTCCCTTCTCTCTGAAATAATAAATAAAATCTTAAAAAAAAAATGATAATAATACTTCAGCCCTGGCTGGTGGCATAGTGGAAAAGGTGCCGGCCTCTGAACCCAAAGGTCACTGGTTCGATTCCCCAGCCAGGGCCCATAATCAGGTTGCAAGCCAGGTCTCCAGCTGGGTCTTTAGCTGGAGACAGTTGAAAAGCAACCACACACTGATGTCTCTTTCTCTTTCTGCTTCTCTCTCTTCCCCTCTCTCTGAAAATAATAAATAAAATCTTGAAATAAATAAAAATAAGAATAATAATAAAATACTTCTCCAAAACAATAACTATTTGTGGAATGACAGAATGAATTCCTAGGTAGATCTAGGGTTTAGGCAAGGTTTGATCTCTTATCCCATGATACTTTTAAAAACAAGAATAAAAATGAAAAGAAAATGAAGGTCGTCCTCTGGTGTTTGAGTTGCAATAAGTTGCTTGTTTGCTGGAATAATCCTGTATTCCTGTAGCACGAATGTGCAGCCAGGAATGGGGAGTTTGTGACACCCTGTGCGGTGGGCAGACATTCAGCTCCACTGGTAATTCTATAGAGAGCCGGCCACACACAGGCAAGCGGAACACATGCTCCCTGCGGGGATGAAATAAGATCTAGGCCTTCCCTGGCATCCTTTTTTTCCCTATCTGCATCCTTTGTTCCTTGCACACTTGTAAGCAGCTGGTAAGTGTGTCTCACTATTTAGCATAACAGCACTTCTGGAATAAAGCAATGTGGAGTTTTGATCCAAGGGAGGAGTTCTGTCTGGGATAAAGCCTGGGACTTTTTAATGTAGTCTCCACTTGGAACATAGAAAATTTTGTTTTGTACTTGGGAACAATGATACCAAATTTAATTCTAAACTTTAAATGCTACATCTGCTCCTGTGAGCTAAATTGTAAAATCATTTGTGCAGCCTGAATTGTAGCTTTCATAATTTTAAACAAAGATTATGCAATGCAAAGTATTTACTGTAGAAATGTCTGAGAGGTAAAACATATGAAATTTTAAACTACCATTTAAATTGTAAAATCACAATGGAGGAACTCTATTGATATGGCAATGTTCCTAGTATTGTGCTATTTAAATAGATGCTCAATACACTTTGCTGATTTAAATTTCTTTAACAATCTGATCTTTGTTTTAGGTAACAACATTAGCTCAATATTGTGAATTCAATGGCATTTGTTAATATAAATCACACTTCACAATATTTCACCAAATGGCATACCTTCAGAGCTGACAGTGAATACACAATGGGTAGCATTTTTCCTGATATTTCAGACTTATTATTGTAAGCTGTATCTCACAGGAATGTGATTTTCTTATTCTGAATATGCTAGACGAGATTATTTAAACCCTAGGATTTAAATGCATTTTTATATATACATCATCAATAACTATAAGGAAGTCCATGGATAAAGCAAGGAGAACAAAGAAAATAAAAAGCCACCAAGATGGGTGTGTTGCATTTCGCAGCAAATACTGTCATAATGCAAATATTGAAGAAAAGATAATGTTTGTTTTATAGTTTTAATATTTTAATTTTTATTTTCATTACCGTTTAGTTTTCTTACCCCTCTCCCTGCAATACCCACACTGCTGTCCATGTCCATGAGTCCTTTATCCTTTTCACTCACTCCCTGCCCTCCTCCCCAATTTTGTTGTTATCTGCTCTCAATCTATGAGTCTGTTTCTCTTTTGCATGTTAGTTTGTCATCTGCTCTTAATCTATGAGTCTGTCTCTATTTTGCTTGTTTAGTTTGTTCATTAGGTTCCACATATGAGTGAAATTATATGGTATTTGTCTTTCTCGGACTGGCTTATTTCACTTAGCGTAATGTTCTCCAGTCCCATCTATGGTGTCACAAGGGTAACATTTTCTTTTTTTTTTTCAGTAGCCAAATAGTATTCCATTGTGTAAATGTCCTATAGTTGTTTTATCCACTTATCTACTGCTTTCATATCTTGGCTATTGTAAATAGCACTGCAATGAACATAGATAGGCTGCTTATGTTCTTTTGAATTAGTGTTTTGGGTCCCTTTGGATATATTCCAAGAAGTAAGTTGCTGGGTCAAAGGCAGATTCATTTTTAATTTTTTCAAGTATCTTCATGCTGCTTTCCACAGTGGTTGCACCAATCTGCATTCCCACCAACAATGCAAAAACATTCCACTCTCTCCACATCCTCTCCAGCACTTCTTTGTTGATGATAGCCATTCTGGCAGGTGTGCAAGGACTACTTTATACAGTGTTAAAAATGGTTATTTAACAAATTTTCTCCTTACCATCCACATTTGGCTTTCACTTACCCCCATGGTTCCTCTTTTTCTTCACCTATATTTCTGTGAGTAGAAGTTGTGAAAGATTTTAAAATGGTTAAAAATTTGGAGACCTAGAAAGATGGCAACAGAGTAGACAGCAGTGCTGCTGGCGTTCTCCAGTGCCAGAGCAGCTGGAGGATAGGATAGGGAGCTCGAGACGTCTGCAGGTCCCTAAGAATTGGAGCGGTAGCATCTAGACTCAGGGGTGCACAGCCCAGAGGCAGCAGAGACCTACAGGAGAGCAGGTGAGACAGTTCCAAACCGGCCGGCAGACCGAGGTGGGCTCTGGGCAGTGGCGGCTCTACCCAGAGGGGCGTCTCTAACTGAAGCAGCTCCAGGCTCCCTGGCGACTAGAAATCTGAGCAGTGAAGTGTGGGGCAGCAAGGGCAAAGGCCGGAGGGAACGAGGAATTGAACTCCTGCAGGGGAGGGACTGTGTGAGAACCTCGCTCTGGTGACGGAGAGAAGAAGCTCCTCACTGGGGCAGAGGCGGAGGAGAAGAGACGGTGGGGAGCAGGAGCGGGGGAGTGGGGAAGTACACTGGCCTAAGTGGTGAGAGGGCCAAAAACGGTGCCACTGCGACACCGGGGAGAGGGTGACTTGGAGCCTCGGCGAGGTGGGGAGGCCCAGCCCTGCACACCCACATCGGCCCCCAGGCTCCCACAGAAACTCCAAACTGCGAGCTAGGAACTTGCAGCTGGGGCAACTGGCACACCCATTGCAGGTGACAAAGGCCTCCTCAAGGAGCTGGAGGGGGAGGCATAGCCGTCGCTGGTGGACTGCACTGCGGACCCCTGGGAACCCAGGCACACATCACAGAGGTGTCGGTGAAAACCTCCTCAAAGAGCTGGACTGTGTGCAACATTAGCCTTTGCTGGCAGATGACCTGTGGAGCACCCCCAGGGATCCAGGCGCTGTTTGTGGACAGGGGCTACCTCCTCCGAGAGCTGCAGGGGTAGGGCCAGCCATCACAGGAGCCAGCAAAGTTGTAGGGCACCCCGCCTTGGAGCCAGGTGCCCATCGCAGGCAAGAACCTCCTCCAGGAGCTGGAGGGGGAGGAGCAGCCATAGACACCACAGAAGCACCCTGCAGGTCTTCACACAGAATCAAGGAGAGAAGGGAGGGCCCCAAAACACCAGCAGCTTGGTAACCCAGCTAGGCTATTGGAGGCTCAGCCTACTGGGGAGCTGGCACTCAGAATCAGCCCTGACTGTGACAGCCACAGGCCCTGCCACTCCAAGACCACACAGCCTGACTGCAGAGACTTGATCAAGAAAGAGAGGCAGACTCAGGAAATGGAATCGCTGCTAATCTTAAGCACCTGAGTTACACCAAGAGCTACATGAACTATTAATCCCCAACATATCCTTTTCAAAAGTTACTTCCAACCCTTAAAATTAGTGCATTTTAAGTAAATACTGTTTATATCATAGTGTATCCCTATTTCCATATTTTCACTCCTCCCTTATCTCAATCCACCTAACTACCCAGGACCCTCCTCCTACTCTTGTTTTCAGGTCTACTCACTCTCCTGCTATAACTCATTCCCAGTCCTCAATCTAAGTATTCCTCCCCTCCCTAGCCACTTAAACCCCCACCTTTTTTTGTGGATGCACTACTAGGGACTACACATTTTTTCTGCTGAAAGCACATGGGTCTTGGCTCCACCTGGACCAATCAGTGATCATTGAGGGTGGACAGGGAGGTAGATCCAGAAACTATATATGCTTATACTGTTCACTTGCACTTGAGGCATCCTGATTTCCCCCCTCCCCATTTCTATATAAGAGATAAGTTGGCTTTCTCTCTTGTATCCCTGCTATCTTTGCTACTCCTTTGCACCCTTCAAAATGATCTATACTTCAGTCAACTTAATCATTTTTCCCTTCGTATAACAGTCTGATCATATCTACATCCCTGTTAAGAACTGGCTCAGTTGCAGCTGAGGGTGTGATTAAAACTGGGGGTTACCTTGGAGGGTTTGGGTATATAGCTAGGTTCATAGACAGTTGAAAGGGAGATTAAAGGAGAAAGGTATCTCTGAAGGTGTGGTTATTTTGCCTGGACTGGTGGTTCTGTTTTAGGAGCAGCTCAAAAACAGGATAGAAGGAGTGTCTCTCAATCAGCCAACTGGAGGGAAAGCAGCAACACATATAACCAATCCAAAATACAAGCAGACAGCCCAAGTTAATGATATAAAGGCCACCCCAAGAGCAATAAGTTGAAGAAATCTAGGAGACTACAACATTGAAGTCCACAAATCTCCTAACACAGAGGGGTGCTCCATGAAGGCAAGGAATCAAAGCAGATTAATCCTAGACAAAAACAAGCAACAACAAACACCCAAAATGGGGGAAAAAAGAATCAGTCCATCACCAAAAGGAAAGGAGGAATCCCCAGAAAGATCACTAAATGAAACAGCGGCAAACAAACTATCAGATATAGAATTCAAAAGAATGATGATAGAGAAGCTCAATAAGCTCAGCCAGCTCAAAGAAAACTATAAACAATTCCAGGGGAACTACAAAGAACAACAGGGAAGTTACAAGGAACTTACTGAGAGCTACACCAGCATTAAAAAGGACTTACAAACAATCAGTAAGATCCAGAAGGAAGTGAAGAATACAATTTCTGAATTGAAGAATACAGTAGAAGGAATCAACAGTAGGCTAGAGGAAGCAGAGGATTGAATCAGCGAGCTGAAGGACAACGTAGAAAAATATTGCAAGACAGTGCAACAGAATGAAAAAAGGCTGAACAAGAATGAAGGGGTTTTAAGAGAGCTGCAGGACAACATGAAACACAATAATATCCATATCATAGGGACATCAGAAGGAGAAGAGAAACAAGGAATGGAAAATCTGTTCAAAAAAGTCATGATAGAAAATTTCCCTAACATGATGAGTGAAAACGTTACACAAGTTCAGGAAGCACAGAGGGTCCTAATGAAGATGAATCCAAACAGACCCACTTCAAGACACATTATAATTAAAATGGCAAATTTCAAAGACAAAGAGAGAATCCTAAAAGCATCAAGAGAGAAATGACAAATAACATATAAGGGGGCTCCAAATGATTACTCAACAGAAACAATACAAGCCAGAAGGGAAAGGCAAAAAATATTCCAAGTAATGGGAAATAAAGGCCTGCAACCAAGAATGCTCTACCCAGCAAGGCTCTTATTCAAAATGGAAGGAGAAATAAGGAATTTCCCAGACAAAAGAATACTAAAATAATATATCTCTACCAAACCAGCATTGCAAGAAATGCTAAAGGGTCTGCTTAAAAAAAAAAAAAAAAAAAAAAATGAAGACACGGAGAGAGTCAGAGAGGAACAGAGGTACAAAGTGGGAAAATGGCAATAAATAAGTATCAATCAATAATAATCTTAAGTGTAAACAGATTAAATGTGCCAACCAAAAGACATAGGGTTGCTGAATAGATAAGAAAACATGACCCACATATATGCCATCTTCAAGAGACACACCTCAGAACAAAAGATTGACACAGATTGAAAGTGAAGGGATGAAAAATATATATCAAGCAAATGGACATGAAAAAAAAGCTGGAGTTACAATACTTATTTCAGACAAAATAGATTTTACAATAAAGGGCATAAAAAGAGGTAAAGAAGTTCATTTCATAATACTTAAGGGAACAACCCATCAAGAAGAAATAACTCTGGTAAACATATACACACCCAACGTAGGAGCTCTGAAATATATAAGGAAAATCTTGGAGGACTTCAAGGAGGAGATAGACAGCAACACATTAATAGTAGGGGATTTTAATACCCCACTATCAACAATGGACAAATCTTCCAAACAAAAAATCACCAAAGATGTTGTGGCATTGAACAACACTCTAGAGGAAATGGACCTAATCATATATACAGAGTCTTTTACCCCAAAGAAGCAAATTACACATTCTTTTCAAATGCACATGGATCATTCTTGAACATAGACCACATGGTAGGTCACAAGACAAGCCTCCACAAATACAGGAAAACTGAAATCATACCAAGCATCCTCTCAGATCACAATGGCTTGAAACTAGAAACCAATCTCAAGGGAAAAAAACAAAAATATTCTAACTCATGGAGAATGAATAACATGCTTTTAAGTAATGAATGGGTTAACAATGAGATCAAAGATGAAATAAAAAGTTTCTGGAAACAAATGACAATGAATACACAATAGTCCAAAACCATGGGACACAGCAAAGGCAGTCCTCAGAAGGAAATTCATAGCAATACAGGCCTACCTAAAAAAGGTCAGAAGAAGCTTATACAAACAACCTAACCATAAAGCTGCAAGAACTAGAGGAGCAACAACAAACAAAGCCCAGAGCAAGTAGAAGGAAGGAAGTCATCAGGATCAGAGCAGAATTAAATAACTTACAGACTAACTCTACAATCCAAAGAATCAACAAGTCCAGGAGCTGGTTCTTTGAAAAAAATAAACAAAATTGACAAGCCTTTATACAGACTCATCAAGAAAAAGAGAGAGGACCCAAATAGAATCAGAAACAACAGAGGAGAAATCACAACTGATACTTCAGAAATACAAAGGATTGTAAGAAATTACTACAACTAGTGAAACTGAAGAAGTAATCCAAAATCTCCCAAAGCACAGGAGCCCTGGACCAGATGGCTACACAGGTGAATTCTACCAAACATTTAGAGAAGAACTAACTCCTATCCTTCTCAATCTATTCCAAAAAATCCAACAAGAGGGAAGGCTCCCAAACTCTTTCTATGAGGCCAATATTATTCTAATCCCATTTACCAGGTCAAGACACAACTAAGAAAGAAAACTATAGGCCAATATCTCTGATCAACATAGATGCTAAGATTCTCAACAAAATATTGGCCAACTGGATCCAGCAATACATTAAAAAGATCATACACCATGATCAAGTGGGTTTCATCCCAGGGATGCAAGGATGGTACAACATTCACAAATCAATAAATGTAATACACCACATCAACAACATGAAAGACAAAAACCATATGATCATATCAATAGATGCTGAAAAAACAGTTGATAAAGTACAGCAACCATTTATGATAAAAACGCTCAGCAAAATGGGAATCGAGAGAGCATACCTCAACATCATAAAGGCCATATATGAGAAACCTGAAGTCAACATCATACTCAACAGGCAAAAACTGAAAGCTTTCCCCCTAAGATCAGGAACGAGACAAGGCTGTCCACTTTCTCCACTTCTATTCAACATTGTTTTGGAAGTTCTAGTCATAGCTACCAGAGAAGAAAAAGGAATCAAAGGTACCCAAATTGGAAAGGAGGATGTCAAACTGTCATTATTTGCAGATGATATGATAGTGTACATGCAAAACCAGATAGGCTCCACCAAAAACTTACTTGACATAATAAAAGCAAATTTAGCAAAATAGCTGGATATAAAGTCAATATCCAGAAATCAAAAGCATTTTTGTATACCAATAATGAAACAGCAAAAATAGAAGCTAGAAAACAAATCCCATTTACCATAGCAACAAGAAAAATAAAGTACTTAGAAATAAACTTAACTAAGGAAGTAAAAGACCTGTACTCAGAAAACTAGAGAACATTGAAGAAAGAAATTAAGGAAGATACAAATAAATGGAAGCATATACCATTTCATGGGTGGGAAGAATTCACATCATTAAACTGTCCATACTACCCAAAGCAATCTATAGATTCAATGCAATTCCAATTAAAATACCAATGACATACTTAACAGAATTAGAAAAAATACTTCAAAAATTTATATGGAGCCAAAAATGCCCATGAATAGCCATAGCAATCTTGAGAAAGAAGAACAAGGTAGGAGGAATTACAATACCGGACATCAAACTATACTACAAGGCCACTGTAACCAAAACAGTATGGTACTGGTATATGAATAGACATATAAATCAATAGAATAGAATAGAGAGCCCAGAAATAAACCCAATTCATATTCAACAAAGGGGGAAGGAACATAAAATGGAATAAAAACAGTCTCTTCAGCAAATGGTGTTGGGAGAACTGGACAGCAACATGCAAAAAAATAAAATTAGACCACCAACTTACACAATACACCAGAATAAACTCCAGATGGATAAAGGACTTAAACATAAGCAGTGCCACCATAAAGGTCCTGGAGAAAAATACAGACAGTAAACTTTTGGATATCCTACGCAGAAATATGTTTACTGTTACTTCACCAAGGACAAAGGAAATAAAAGAACAAATAAACAAATGGGACTATATCAAATTGAAAAGTTTCTGTTCAGCTAAAGAAAACACAAGTAAAATTAAAATGGAACCAACTGTATGGGAAACATATTTGTCAATGATATCTCAGACAAGGGTTTGATCTCCAAAATATATAAGGAACTTATGAGACTCAACACCAGGGAGACAGACAGCCCAATTTAAAAAATGGGCAAAGGACCTAAACAGACAACTCACTGAGGAAGACATACAAAGGGCCCAAAGGCATATGAAAGAATGCTCAACATCACTAGCCATCAGAGAGATGAAAATTAAAACCACAATAAGATACCATCTCACCCCTGTCAGAATGGCAATCATCAACAAATCAACAAACAACAAGTGTTGGCTGGCGAGGGGAAGGGGGAGGTGGGAGAGGAGAGGAGGAGGCAAAGGAGGGGGGCAGTTTAGTTAAGGAACTAGCATGGAAGAACCATTGACATGGACAACAAGTGGGATTGACTTTGTGGGGGGAGTGGGTGGATGGGGAAGGGGACAGAGGGAAGGAAAAAGGGAATCTATATAATAAAACAACAATAAAATTAAATTTTAAAAAATGGTTAAAAATTTGAAAAGATGGAGAATATCACTTCTACTACAACCTCCTAGGTTACCTTTGTTATGTACAAAGGTACATAGATATTCTACAACTATGTAAATTGTAAAAACAGATACTAATGTAAATATTTCCTTACACAGAAAGGGCATCCCTTATTTCCTGTAAAATGTAATTGATGATTGCCCTTGAATAGACCTTTTTCATTTGCTGCGAATTTATTTCAGAATTTCTTATCTGCCTGTAAATGTATAGTATTTTTAGTTTTTCTTTGAATGGTAGTAACATACTGCTGGTTCTCTCATTGAAGGATAAATTAAAAGCATAGCATCACTTGGCTTTCATTTTATATTTGTGTAAGTCACAAATATGACTTCTTTAAAAATTTTTTAAATATTTTTCAATTTTTTAATGTATGCTTTTCAAATAAAGGAGACAAATCCTCATACATTTTCCTCTTTATGATCAGCCATTTCTTTCTCTTAGCCTAGAAAGGAATTGAATGCATTGTAGTTATGTGGAATTTTCTTACCAAAAAAAAAAAAAAATCCCACCAAATTCACAACTTTTAAAAATATAATTTTGTTTGTAAATTAGTTTATTCAGCACTAAGGTAAACATAAGTGAAAATCAACTTTAACTCATAACTTTAAAATTTTTATATAATCAAAATATAAAGATATACATTAAGTAGGCATAGTATGAGTTGTTTTAATTGATCAAATTTCTTGGGTATGTTTTACAAATAAAAGAAATGATGGTTGAGGACAGAGGGGACAGATGGTTGGGCAAAAGGGGATGGATGTAATACAACAACAATGAAATTAAATTAAAAATAAGAAATGATGGTTTCCATTAGTAAATTAAGACCAAGAGAAAATTAAAGTTTACATTATATGTTTTAATTATTATGCAATAAATACAGCACTACAGATACCACTAATTCTGTGTACAATGGGTTACACTTGAAAAGAAATTAAATTACAGAATGGATATTTTATGAATAATTGCACTGGAAAATAACTAGAAATAAAAATGACAGAATAGATTTTTTTAAAAATTAAAATTTGACTTTCACAAGCACTTGCAGAAAAATAGTAGATCTACATTTTAAAAGTTAGAAATTCCCCAAATTATTTTTCAGATAACAAAGAAATTTATTTTTAAAGATATCATTTTTATCTTTTCTTTATGAGTAAAATACAAAGGATATCTTAATTAGCACTTTAGTTCTAGAGAAGTCTAATATTAACACTGATTAACTGAAGACTGTACAACAGATAAATCCTGTACATAAAGTAAATTTGATCTAAAGTAATATAATTAAAGCACAATAAAAATAATTGAAAATTTTAGTATCAATATAATTTTAATATAATGCTAGCTGATAGATAATTTGATATTTTTTACTGTCATTTATGGTTGAGATTAGCCAGTTTGTCATAGAAGAATGCTAAAACATGCAGAGTGTCAGCAAAGGATTTGAATCTGTTTCTGAATAATAAAAAGCTTAAAGTGAGTTAAAGGAATTTTTGTGTAATTCAGGCAGCAGAGAGTCCAGAAAAGCAGTGCACGTTCCTTTTTCTGTTGGTTTGCTGTGAAATCCAAAAATTTGAAACTAACTTAATAAAATGAGTTACATGTATATGGGTAAATTTCAAATGTATTGGCCAGACCATTTAATATGTTAATTCTTACTATTTAGGTAATTATCCTGGACAATCTCAAATGAATTGTGAACTCACAATCTATTGATAGCTTAAAAAACAGCCTATGATGACAAAGTCACTAGTTTAATCTATTATAAGCAATTAACACACCATAAAAACACGTATACATAGTAATGCCTTCTTTCAGAGTGGACTTTTACTAATTGATTATATTTTGTTTTTCAGATATTTCAGTGGAAAATAACATCAGGGAAACTGAATCCCATTTAAATGTCACTTCATTGGCAAGCTTTTATTACATCTTAATTTAATTATTTCATAAACATCTGACAACAATTCTTTCTCAAGGTTGTATTCAAATCTTTCATTGGCTTGAATCATCATATATTGTAGTCTATTAAAGTATTAAAATACTATATCTGATATATATTGCATTACTATAGTGTTTAAAATGGTATGGAGCACTTCAAAAGCTATATATCTTCATATAATATGTCAGAAAATAAATATTTTTAAGTCAAAAACCATAAGAAGTGAAATGACATTTTTTTTTTTTACAGAAGTTGCTTAAGTTTTCTGAATTAGAATGCGAGTTCATCGTCAAAATAAAAAGAGAACTATGTCAAACATACCTATTAAGGTATGAAACCTTGAAGTTAATGTGTTCAATAAAACAATGGCCTTGAGTTTGCTTTTAATAAATATTTTATATCTTACCATAGATATTTCTGTTAGTGCTCAAACTCCTGATGCTGGCATCTGGTTGTCCTTAAAATATTTATCAAATATAAAATTCCAGACTATTTTATCATAAAATTAGCCCAGACACAATATCAGATATTAAGATGCATACATTGTTACATTATGTATTTGTTTTAAAAAAAGCTTACCTAGATTGCAGTGTTTGATTTGATGCTATAAAATAGAATAACAGAATATTTACAAGCTCATCTTTCACAATAATTTTTTTTACAGATTTCCATGGTAATAAGAAACCCTAAATTAATATTCTTCATGAAAAATTTGCTAATTTGTCTACACAGTAGAAATGGAAGGGGTAAAGTTTTTATTTACAGATACAGGGAAACTGATTCCCTCCCACTTATGCTGTAAGATAGGAAAAGTAGCACGGTAAGAAAGTAACTGATAAAATTTTCTGTAATATGAACCAAGATGGCTCCCTAATGATACCAATGTAGGACTGCGTGTCATACATACTGTTTATCAAGTCTCAAAACTGAATATGACACAGGGTTTAACTGTGTCATATCAGTATATATCAGTAAATGAGTACTCAATAAGAATTGTACTCAGTTTCCTTTCTTGCAAAGAAGAGAGTAAGCCAACAGGAATACTTAACTTTTTATCTTCCCCATTTGAAAAAGTAAGTATAAAAAGGGCTAGAATATACTGAGCAAAAACAAAACAAAACAAAAACAAAAACAAAAAACAACAAACAGCTTCACCAATGAATATAACATAAAGTTTTTAAATAAGCAAAAGCTTATTTAAAGCTAATTTTCCCTCCAAGTCCATAGGCCTTAGCTAGATCTCTAGGCAGCAAAAATAGATTCATGTCCTATATCTATATGAAATTTTTCAGTCTAATTTATACGTGAATGCATGCAATGGTGTCCTAGAATTGGCTTATTCCAGCCACAAGCATTGATTGTGGTCATTTTCCCCAAATTCCACATTCAGTGATGTCAAGTTGGTAGCCTGAAATAAGCCATGCTAGGACAATTTACACCATAGACAGTGGCAAACGTTACAAATCAGGGTTTTTTTCTCCCTGTAGAGCTAGTTGTTAAACATTGATCAACAAACTACTGAATTCATGTGAGTGTTTCTTTGTGGCAATCAAGAAATCCATTTAATATTGAAGTGTTTTGGTTGTAAAGTTTGGTTCGAAGTTCTCGAGTTAGTAGTGGCATAAAATAGTTAAACAATACTCCCTCTATTGTAAAATATAATCATTTAACTTCTCTGGTTTTAATACAAGATTTTCAATATCATGGATGCTTTTTCCATTTATGTGTTCACTTGGGTAGTCATGACTGTAACCTGTGCCGTCACTGATTGTTGATACCGTGTAAGACGCACTACGAAGAGCATCTGTGTGGGAAAAGCTGTTTCCAAACTGAATTTTATATTGATTCCAGTTTCTTCTCAGAATTGCTTGAACCTATCAATCAATCAAAAAAAAAAGGACAGGAGCAACCCATTATTAATATGAAGATATTGTACAATAAAATAAGTAAAAATTTTAAAAGGCCTTAATATTAATTGGTGAATAATGTTGCTTTTTAAACTTAATTAAAAAATTAATTAAGTGAACCATTTTTTTCAAATTAGGGAACTCATTGCAATTACTCTGTGTATTTTTAGCTTCCATTAATATTTTTCTTTTCATACCTATTTTCAAAGCTTAAATGATGAATATGAATGTATTGTTGCAAGTTAATCCCAACCCCCTTACAAACATGTGTATGTAACATTGAATATTATATCAATATTTTAAAAAAGATTTTATTTATTATTTTTAGAGAGAGGGGAAGGGAGGGAAGAAGAAAGGGAGAGAAACATCAATGTATGGTTCCCTTTCACCTGCCTCCAGCTACAGGTCTGGTTGGAGATATGGCTGGAGACCTGGTTACGTGCCCTGCCTGGGAATGGAACCAGTGACCTTTAGGTTCGCAGGCCAGCATCTATCCACCGAGCCACTATATCAATAGTTTTATAAATAGGATGATAAGATGAGAGAAACTATAAAAGAAGAGGGACACGAAATAAGAGAAAGAGAAGGAGGGGTACAGGGAATATAAATCATCATTAGTAGCAGTAGCAACAAACTGCCAGGTGTTGTGCTACATCTGCGGGGTGGAAACGGTAGTTTTTGTCTTCATGGAGCTTACTACCCAGAGAGTATTGAACAGGTAATTACAAATAAGATGAGTATTGAGAAAAACTGTATAGGTCATAATAGGTTAACTTTGGTTTTCATTGAACAAAAGACACTAGGGTAGTTTTCTTTATATTGGGTCAGTGAGAGCAAATGAGAAAATTCCAACCCATCTCCGACGCAACACCCTGGGCCTTCCCAGGTGTCATGAGCGAGGAGGCTGGCGTGGTGGCCATCTGTTTCTAGGTCACAGGTCTGTAAGACGCTATCCTGTGGTCTGATCTATGTCTTTCCCAAGTACGTATAGCTTTAGATTGCCTTTCTCAAGCTTTCTACTGCTCTTTAACCCTCTGATCACCTCCTCAGAGAGAACCTGAGCATATAAAGGCAAATGTCCAGAGATTTATGTAAACACTCTAACACAATAATTGTTTAACTTTCAAGTAATTATATAAAATTCCTCAATTTTGTACTCGTTATATTCATGTGTATAAGTCAATATTACATTTAAAATGGGGCTAGCTAATTTATACCTTTTCATTTTCTTGTTAAACAGATCAAAAACCTTTATTCTACTAATTATAACCTCTAGCCAAGATATTCCCAGGCTTTCTGCAACACTGTGGGATTCTTCTAAGTCCTGTTAGAGTCTCCTAATCTTTGTCACTTAAAATCTCATTTCATGCTTTAGCATGTAGAAAAAGAGAAGAAGCAAATATAGAGTTATGAGTTTCTTTACTTGGAATTTAAAATGAGTTATTTCCAAGTAGCTTTTCTCTATTCTATAATTCAAAGATTATGCAGTGACAAATGTAATAGATTGGTTTTAAGTGTCACATTGTTATTAAATTCAGAGCTTCAAGACTTTCAAACTTATATTTTTATGCATGCTAAGTATAATTGAAAAATAATTTATAGTCATATAATTCTTTTTAAGTAAGAGCATTTATAGGACTATGCATACACACACATATTGCAAAGAATTTTACCTTATTTTCTTTATGGTTTGATAATGTATTTCTAAGTTCTTCAAATAATATATTTAAATTAAGGTAATTTAAAAATAATTCCCTCATAAGTAGTATCTTAAAGAGCATAAGAATAGCTTTAGAGTGTTACTTTTAAATAAATATTCAGCAATTGAAAACAAAAAATGACTTTTAGCGAATTATCTAGATATTTCTGAAGGGAATTGTTTTTGACCCAGACTTTTGTGTTAATCCATTTCCCTATACTTTGTTACTGGACTGACTGAAAACTTACACTACATATACTCTGGTTGAAAGGGAGTAGAATGTAACTGTGTACAAAATATTCTGCATAAATGTTATGAAGAAGCTGATGGGAAATAATATCTTGTCTGTGAATAGTCTTCAAAAGAAAGCTTAAACTCTAAAAGCCAAAATGGCTTTGGAAATATCTCTTTGCTCTTGAACTGCTTTGATTAAGATCATCACCCTATTTTTAACTTGCACTTAAGTCATCAAGCAACAACAACAAAAACAAAACAAGCCGTGCAAATCCAATTTCTTGAATGTGGGAACTTATGTACTAAAGTTAAAAATGAGCCTAATTAAAACCTACAGGTCTTATAGACATCAGTTTGTGTATGTTCTTCTCTATAAAGATGTTATGTTTTTCATTTGCTTCCTTTAATACAATATCACACCTGTTCAAAAGAACATTAAAGTAGCCACATTTAATACACTTTTAATGAGAAAAATTTAATAGGAAAAGGTAATAAGGAAAGTTGCCATTGGAGGGGAAGCAAGATAGCTTGATGTTATTAAAGACATTAAACTGTTTTTCATTGTTTTACACGCATGTTATATAAATAGTAAGGCCAACTGTTTAGAATGTAACATTACAACTTTAGAAACCTCTTAGCACCTGACAAGGAACCAACCCTATACTTTTAACCTTAATCAATGAAAAGATATTTAACAGGGATTTATTATAAAATTTTTGCCTACTTCTCATTAGAGAATATAGATTCTGTTACTCTCAACAAAATTTTATTGACTTTATAAAAATATCTGTTTAATGTGCTCATTGGACAGGGGAGGGTATTTTGATGACCGCAGTTTCCAGTTTATGCAGACACTGCACGTTTTCGTCTGAGTGGATTGAAGATGAGAATAATGTGCCTGAGCACTTGGCAAGGCACAGTTATTTAAGTAGTGAGAGGTACAGACAGAAACATTTCTGCCTAAAAAAATAAAATCAATAAAATGTGAGAGTAAAACAAAAACACAGATATTAAGCTAAAGCAAGTTATTTGACTGAATCTGGAAAGCGAGATGGAAACTAACCCTTAGCAAATGATTTTAAGAAGTACATGACATAGTTGGACATCACACAAAATGAATTTGGCAGCTGCGTTTTTATGTCATGAGAGTGGGGAAAACTCAGAGGGAGAAAGTAAAGGCGGGGTTATAGTATTTCTCAAGATGAGAATGAATCATACTCAAGACGAATTATATCTTTACAGACAAAGAAAAGGGAACATATTGGAGAACTGAAGAACTAAAAGATTTGGCAATACCTTGGCTCAGAGATTTTGTATAATTGTAATCTTCTACTGCCAAAGTTTTTTCAGTTTTAAGATGTAGCGGAAGATCAAGGTTCTGTCTCTTTTGCTTGTACAGATAGTTTGCGACAAGACTGTTAGGCAGTGGTTTCGATGTTCCTTGGGTACTTTTTCTAAATTCAAGGGCCAACTTGAGATATGAATCCAATTAATTTACCATTTGTTCATGTGAACATGGTGTTAAAAGCTCTATATATTCCCAGCTTAATTTAATCCTTGTGAGACTTGTGTGAGGAATTTGCTTTTATTTGTCTTTAATGAAAGTGGACACTGAAACTCTGGGAGGTTTAGAGTGTTGCCCAAGATATATCACGTTCAGAAACAAAGCAAAATCTTTGGGGTTTAAAAGCATTGCTGCGTCAGTGCTTTTATTTAACACTACCTCCTATCCCAAAATCTTTTATTAGTGATTATGTTTTGTACATTTACAATTTACCCTTTACAAAAATCAAATGTGTTTCTGTCAATGCAAAGGTATATCAGTATATCTTTCATATTTCACACAAGATCTTTACATGCTGTCCACCTCTCTCTCATTTATGTTTAACTGTAAAACCCTACATGGCAAATAGAATTGTGTATTTCCATTCATGCAATAATTAGTTTATAGGGGTACATAATCTCTATTTGAATTTTTATAAAAAATAATTTATCCATTTTCTTCATTGTATTTCTGTTTATGCTTTTCATTGACTTTAGCAGAACAGCTATTCTTGTCATCTGGAGAGCAGAAGACTCATGGAAGTACCACTTAAAGATATTAAATATAATCTACCATTTGAAAATTCTACACCATTATAAATAAATTAATTAATTAATTAAAAAATTAAAATATATTAAGCACTGGATGGTGGCACAGTGGATGACGTGCGGGCCTGAAAACCCCAAAGGTCGCTGGTTTGATTCCCAGCCAGGACAATATAACCAGGTTGCAAACCAGGTCTCCAGCCAGCTCCGTAGCTGGAGGCAGGTGAAAGCCAACCATACATTGATGTTTCTTTCCCTCTCTGTCTCTCTTCCTTCCCTTCTCTCTGAAAAATAATAAATAAAAACTTTAAAAATAAAAAATATATTTGGTTCTGTTTTGCTTGTTGTTAGTTTTGTTCATTAATGTCCTGTAATAAGTGAGATCATATGGTATTTGTCCACTGATTGGCTTATTTCACTAAGCATAAAAATAAAAAATTAAATTAAAATATATTTTAATTTTAATTTAAAAATTAAACTTGAAGCTTTCTTATATGCTAAGAGAAAAAAGTAAAACATCACCTAGGCAAAGGAAAATAATATTTAATAGTTTTCAATATGTGCTTGATTTCCAATGTTAATTTGTTTTAAAGAAATTGTTTTTATAAAGTTGTGCTAACTTTATATGTGTTTTCCATCTGCAGCTTTGTGATAAACTTCACAGTAACCGAGTGTCCCAGGCTTACTCAGTTGTTATGCAGCTTTTGAAACTTTGCTGAAGTTTGCCAAAATCCTCCAACAGGTTAAAATTTCTCAAGTGGATTAAAAACATATAGAGCTAAATCAATATAGCTCAAATTACTGAGCTAAAATGCTATTTATATGTGTAAGAAATATAGTACTACCAGTTCCTAAAATCCCTGAAACTTTCAGTAAGGGAATACTTGCATAAATATCTAGAAATATCCAAGACTACATTGTTGTGTTATAAGTCAGGCATGCTAGGCTCTTAACTTTTTTAACCTATTGCATCTCCTTCCAATATAAAAGAGTTTGATTTTTTAAAAATTATTTGTATCTACTATAAAACTATTTCCAAAGACCACATTGTGGTTCAAATGGAGGGGGAAAAAGCAAACAGAATGAGCAAATAAAAATGAGCGAAGTTATTTTTCTATTAGAAGATATGCATGTCCCATGAAGTTAAGGATTTCCTAGGACTACATATAGGTCAAAGTCCAGACTTAATAGTATTAGTTTCATAGGTAGGTCAAAAGACTAGATAATTAAAAGTCACTGATAATATATTTAAAAATGAGGCTGAATTTGCCCTAGCCTTGAACTCCAAAATGAACCAACTTTTGTAAAGAAGAGTTTCATCTATGAAGAGATTTTATGGTTCATTTTCTTCATTGAAACAAAATTTGAAATAGTTATTCCTAGAGAATTCATAATTCCGTCTCATGTTTTTAAAGAACAGTATATTGCCAATATAAAATAATAAAAAGAATAACATCAATCACCATACCTCTCCATTAAAAAAGCAGAAAATTGTAGAGACCAGAAGACCCTGTTAAAAAAAAAAAAAAGAATAATATAATTCCAAAATAGAAAAGATATAATACATTATTTATAACCAGCTTACTGCATAGGTAGTCAAAATTAAAACCAAAATTAATGTGTACATTTAATATTAAATTTCTCAAGCTGCCTTCTGGATGTAAGAACACCAAAACTGTACCTGAAAGTGCATAAGAATGTGCATGATGTAGTCGTATACCTCCTCTGCAATCCTTCCTTCTGGTCGCCATGGGAGCAGCACAAATTCAATGCCCAGTAATGGCACCAGGATCAGTGTAGCTCTCACGGCTTTCATGTACAGATTGGATTCTGCTTGGTGAGTAACTTTTAACTTAGTGATGAGAACTCGTACAATATTTAATAGAAAAAACAGATTCACCTAGAAGAAAATAAAATGGCATATGAAAAGTATTTCATGTTTAATATCAAAAAGCATCAGTGAAGAATCTTTGATTTTATAAATCTTAGAATATTTTCAATGTATAAGAATATGATATAGTTTTGTACTTTTGGAATTGCGATTTATTAATTTAACAAGTATACCAATTTTAATGGACTTAGATTTTAGAAAAGTAAAATGAGTTGAGAGATACTAGTTTTTCTTAGCTTATTTTCTTATGCAATTTTTAAAAAATTATGCTTTGAGTAAAAAATAAAGGTGTTAAATATTCTCAGCTCAAAAAAAGATTTGTTTTTAACAAATTCTAATCTTCAGTGTCTTTTCTGTATCAGCATCCTTATTAGTTACTTCCCAAATATATATTATACCATAATAATCATTTTCCATGATTATTTGAAATAAATAATAAATAAACCAAATAAATCATTTGGTTTATTCTTCCTCTGTGTGTTTTTGTAATAATATCTTTACAAGTCCTCCAAGATATTACGGTAATACTCTTTATCCTTAGAATAGGCTGAATCACACACTTGAACTAGTTGATATTCAACCTGCCTCATTCTACAGATAAACATTAGGCACCCTGAAAGGACTTTTATGTTAATTGTTTTCTATAATTACATATTTACTGTGTGTTTTCAACTTTGTCCAAGAGAAAAGTTCTCTTTGCATGGGAGACATTAAACTTCAAAAATATAACCTGGGTAACTAAGTTCCTCAGAAAATGGCCAGAATTTCACTGAACTATCTCTCCTTCCCCTGAACATTACATTCTTTCTCTCCTATAGTGAGCCAAATTAGTATCATTTACTTTTGTTTATTTTCTCTATGCCCATTCCTTTTGATTATGGATATTAACTCAAGAACAGCCCCTTCTCATGCTATTATGCTATTCTCTTTCTCTTTTTTCTCACTTTGACTTGTAGTGTCTGTGCTTGTTCAAATAACCCAAAGACTTAAATTAAACATTTAAATTATATGCCAATATGTAATTTATTTCTGCAGATTTCAATAACTTGGAAAAATAGTGGTAGCATCTTATTTAACATAGAAAACAATGAACAAGTAACAGACATTTGCTGATTTAAGGCATATGTAATGAAGATAACTGGGCATAAAAATATTCCACTACTATTCTTAGAGAATTCCTAGGAACATATGCTTCAAAAATATAGCTCATTATAATCCTGATGGAAACACATCCATGAAAAGTAACATGGTTAGAGACATAAGAATGTTTCTGCTAAAGACAAAAGCAGAATAAACCATTTCAACAGCTGTTAAGAATGACCTGACACATCAACACCTCAGCTGTTATTCCAGCCATATTATTATCTTCTCTTCCTAAGTATTCATTGCTCTTTGAAAAGTTTAGACTACATAGAAATTACTACCATATTACAGAAAAAGATAATAATGCTATTTTATCTGCTTATAAATTTAGAATATAGAATATTGTATAATCATATTAAAAATCATGAATTATAAAAATCAATAGGAATGGACCAATTTAGATGCCCATAATACAAAAAGTTCTAAATGCAAAGTGCTTCTCCAAAATGGCAAGGCTGGTTTTAAGCATGGAACTAGAAACTAGAAAGTTACCTGCTTTATTTTTGCAAATATTTTCATTTATTTGAAATAAAAACTTGAAAAATAATTTAAAATTTTAAATGAACTATACCTGAATCTCATCTATCTTTGAGCAAAACTAATTAAGAGAAGTATCCTGTCTTACTCCATCACTATAAGGCTCACATATTTAATAGGCACAGCAGGACATTTTCAGATCACAAACCAGCCAAGGTTTATGACTGGAATAAAGTGACTCAGCCCAGTGGTGGTAGGAGGATTCTTAGGAGCCATTGCTGTACTAGAGGAGCCAACTATGACTTAACTATGCACCGAAGTGACCTAAATATCTCTCCATAAACCCAGATAAAATCTATCTCCTCAAACTTCTCCTTAGCAGGATCTCAAAAGTGCTGTAGTCACTCCAGTAGCACCCTACTCAAGGGGAACTGTGTGACAGAGGAAGTCCAAGTGGAAAAAAACTGATTGTGGTTGAAATCTTCGGTCAAGGAGCTGGTACGAATGACCCATGGACATGGACAATGAAGGGGGGATTGACTGGAGAGGGAACGTGGTGGGTGGGGCAGGGGAGAGCAATGGGGGAAAAATGAAACAGTTATAATATAACAACAATATTTTTGAAAAAAGAAGGTTAAGAATGGAATCCCTTAAACCAACTAAAATGACTAATTAATGTAAAACAACAAACAAACATGTGACCATGTAATAATTGCTAGAGCCCCTCCCTAGACCTTGGAATTGACCAGGACTAGTGAGGGACCCTAGAGCTTAATTAGGAACAGAATAATATATGCTGGCAGAATAGGCTTCTCCTCTTTTTTTAGGCCAAGAAGATGAAAAAAGTTTTATGCAAATAATGTAAATATTCACTTCCTTTCTACTGAGCAACTGGAGCTGTACTCCTATGTGATATTTTACCTAGGGGCACTATCCACTCTTTCCCCTCAAAGCTGATGTAGACAGGCTTTCCCAAAAACTGTGTTCCTTGCTGTCATATTATTTACTTATTTATCTGTTTATTTATAATTTTTTTAGTTTTCTAGGTGCTTTTACTTTTCTTGAAGCTCTCTGATTTAAGCAATTGAATTACACTCTGCAGAGTCAATTCTCTCTCTCTCTCTCTTTTTAAGATTTTATTTTTTAATTTTAGAGAGAGAAAGGGAGAGAGGCCAAGAGGGAGAGAGATATCAATGTGTCTTTGCCTTTCACCTGCCTCCAGCTGTGGACCTGGCTGGAGACCTGGCTTGCAACCTGGGTATGCGCCTTGGCTGGGGAATTGAACCAGCGACCTTTGGGTTCGCAGGCTGGCACTTTATCCACTGTGCCACCAGCCAGGGCATCAATTCTCTTATAATAAAGATTTTTCCTGTATTTGCTTTGTAAGCTCCTGGGGTGGCCCAAACAATGCATCTCAATTTCTTTGTGCTCTCCTCAGAACAGAATATAAAACTTTTAAAGAATTTTTGAGAGTTTATTATATTCTACAAGTTAATTGCTTAATAGGACAAATTCAATCCTTACAGCATTGTGTGAGCTATTTATTCTTATTATTCCAAAGCCACAGATGAAATAAAGTCAGGAGAGGTCAGAAACAAAACCAAATAGAACCAGCCTGAGGTCCACATCAGCATCGGTGAAGCTAGGTGTCAATGCTAGCCCTCGTGAGCACATAGAATGCACAGCTAGGCTGTCTTAGGGTACAGCTTAAACAGTGTGTCACACATGCCCTTAGTGTGTTCAGGGAGGAAGAAAAGAAAACAACTTCTGCCTCTGAAATTTTCACTAGATTCTACATTAAGGTATATTAAAATTTCCATGAGACATAGTAAACTCCATGTGTTGATTTTTTGAACTGGTTATCTTGTGTGGTTAGGCACAAACCAGACATTTGACAAATGCCACATGCTTTTATGTGCCAGGCTGTGCACTTTTTATGTATTAACTCATTGAATTGCTTTTTTAAAAAATTAAAAGTCAATATTATCACATCCTCTTTCTTACAAATGAGGTACTTGAAGCAAATAGTGATTAGTTTAATGGCCTAAGGTCACACAACCGGTAAGAGGTGGAAGGAGAATTTAAACCTAGGCAATTAGCCTGCGGAATTTACCACCTTAGTTATGACTCACTTTTTGAAATGGCTTAACAATGAGACATTTGAGAATGGCTTGACGCACGTTCACACATAACCACATACTAAATTGAAGTTAATAGTAAATATAGTAGAATAATAGAAGAATATTTATGTAAAAAAAGAATCTGAGAACAAGGGTTAGGAAACTTTGGATTGGGGCAGAGACCCATACCACCGTTGCCTTTTTATAAATAACCAAACATAGCTGTAATTACAGTCTTAAAGACTATAATTACACTCTGTTCTTCAAAGCACTATGACAGAAAGAATATTAATTTGGATTTATTTCCCCAATAAAACCATGCAATAAAAGCTTTAAATATGACTTCTGTTTCTTTGCAACCACACTTAAAAATGTGCAGTGCACTTATAGTAAGTGATGAACATTATAATAATAAAACATCAGTTTAAACAATACTTTTTCTTTTCAAATTAAAGTCCTCTTTTTTGGAATACTGCTCTCATGACTGACATTGCTACGTAAATTGTTTCTTGTCTGCCATCCCCACTCACTGAACGCACCTTCTGCCCCTCTCCATTGTGCTCTGCACCCATGAGGCTCTGAGGCTCCTCTAAGTGCCATCGCCCAGGCTGTTCTGACCCTCTCACATTTGCTGCATTTGGCCAATGGGAGGAACCAAGAAATCAGGGCATGGGAAGAGAGGGATGGCTGAGCATTTCTTTCTCATCTTCTTTCCCACCACACAGTGGTTTTGGCAGTGTCTTGCTGGCTCCCCAAGGCCAGAACTCCTGTTGGGCAACTCTTCTCAGGATCTGTTCAAACCTAGTAACGGTGCTGTTCTCTCTGCCGGCCTCTTGCTAGGGTAACAGCTTCCACTGTTGGTCCCTCGTGCCCCACTGTCCCTCTGAATTAGCCCCTTTACTCTTCTTGCCATGTCTTAATATATCATATCATATCATATCATGTCATGTCATAGTATATAACATAATATAATATACATAGTATACATAACATAGCAAAACATAACATGATATAATAAACATACTATATATAAAATAACATAACAAAATAAATATAATAATATGAAACACCTCCATCAAACCCTTTTCAAATAACACTGTGAGCATGTTGTCTGTGCCCACTGGTAACCTAAAGGATATCCAAGACCAGATGATGTAGGAAATGAAGTTGAATATAAATAATGAAGAAAAAAATAATTTTAGTTACATACCAGTAAAGCAGCACAAATTGGGCCATGAATAATGTAGAGAAGAAGAGTATCAGAACTGATCCAGCAGCTAGGGGCAAAAACAGAGAAATTATGTTGAAGATTTTTGTTTCACTTAGTTCCAATAGAAATCAGAAAGAGATATTGTCTTACTTGTCATTATAATATAAGCTTCTGGCCACAGCATGTACACAAGCAGGAATCAGTGGAAATCCTGTCAACATCAAAGAAAAAAGAAAAATACATAGGTAATCTCTACAGATGGAACTCCTAACATATGTCATAGAATGTTAAATTCAGAGATAAGTCTAGGAGCAAAAATAACAGATCACTTATGTTTATTGAATAAATATTACCTGCATAGTCAAGTAGTAAATATGGTACAGTATTAGCTATTTTTAATTTTAGGTTTGTGTGTGTGTGTGTTTTCTTCAAAATAAGTGATTTTGAGTGAGTGGACTCTGGGGCTTAAGTTCATCCATGTGCTGCCTCAGCTCTAAGGCTTGGAAGAAACCCAGCATTAGTTTTGGTCACATGGAACTGGCTAACACTTGGTAGATGATCATGCATGGAAAGGCATGGAGACTGACTAAGTATACAAAGAAAAATTAAAGGAGAGATGTTCTATGTATCTGAAGGTTTGCATGTTTTGAACATTCTAAATCAGATCTTTTAAATAAATGTTTTATAAAGATAAACTGAATGTACCAGAGACTTCGTGTACGTACATAATTGTATATGCATATATCTATGTTTACTGTCTGGATAGGTAGATAGGTAGGTAGGTAGGTAAGTAGATAGATAGATAAGGTATAATTTTAGTTATGTTTCTAGAAATGAGTACTATTAAATTTATTTTCAGCATTTTGTATTTTGCATTATTCTAATTTGTCTAAATGCTAGAAGTGCATTATTGTTCACTTTGCGAATAATATAATGTCAGGAGATTATGTGGAAAAAATAGATATTTTGCATGCTTTTATTCAATAATTTATCCCTATATCCTTAGATAAAATGACAATGTCTTTTATTTTTTTATTTTTATTTATTTATTTATTTTTTACATCATTGTATTGCCTTTCACCAGCCTCCAGCCATGGACCTGGCTGGAAACCTGGCTTGCAACCTGGTTATGTGCCCTGGCTGGGGAATGGAACCAGCGACCCCTGGGTTCACAGGCCAGCGCCTTATCCACTGTGCTACCAGCCAGGGCTACTTTTATTTTTTTAAAACAAACATTTTGAAAATGGAAAATCAAAGCTAGTTAAGCCTAATATTCTCATTTTGCATTTTGAGGAAAAAGGAGATTCAGAACAGTACAGAGACCGGATCCTAATTCATGATTCAAATTCCATTGTTTTAGTCACTATGTAGTTAGCCAAGATACGTATTGAATTATTAAATAGAAAGAATTTTATTAGTAGTTGACTCATGACTACTGAAAACAATGAATCAGTAGTATTTTATTTAAATTTACAGTGGTAAGCAAAGGTTAATCAACAAATTATTTTAAGTGATTAATAATATGTTTTTATTATTTTCTTACAAAGGAACTCTTTATCCTCTAAAAATTTCTTAATAAGGTGAATCAACAGGTATGTAAGATGAGCCTTACCCCAGCCAAGAAAATAATACCACATCAAGTGTTGCTTCTCCACAAACACAGCCACTACAATGAGTGTGTGTAAGTAAACCCCTTCACAAAGCATCCAAAAGTAGTTACATCCCATCAGGTAAAGATGCAGGAACTGGAACACTTTACAACCAACCTGGGAGAAGAAAAATGGAAAGCAATCCACATATAAAATGATAGTGTAATTTAGTTCGGTTATACAGAAACATGACATTTTCTTTCCTCTATGAAAAATCTTACAGACCAATTTGTAAAGCAACAGTTTTCAGTCTCATGTCATAATACCTCTAAAGTTTCAGCCAATGAATGCAAAGTTCATAATGATATACGGAAAGGAAATTTGTATATTCCAAATGTACTGCATTTAATGGATGTATTTTTCCCAATGTGTTTTAATTTTAAGTATAAAAGTTTCATAGATGGATGACTTTACATCTATTTACATTTATTTTAATTATGTCTTCATGAACTCCTTGATTGTTGCATTCTATTGGGAAAAAAACCTGAATACTAGCTTCATAATTATAAAGGCAATTCCTGAAAAGAGCCAAATACTTGGAAAGTCTTCCATATTATACACTACCAGTGCAAATGCTTATTAAATAATAATCTTATTAGCCTATACTTTATCTTATCCAAATATGGGGTTTGAGGGTTTTATGTAGGTAAAAAAAAGAAAAAGTACTGGTTTTCCTTCCTTTATTCCTGAGTTCTTCACTTCCTCTTGTTTACTCTTACACAGATAGGAAGAGGGAGGTCTAAACACACAGTAAAGAAAACACAAAGGAGTAAGAGACATATTCTCTCAACAAGGGACGTAAATTAAAAGCTCTTCTAGAAATAATGGCCAATACTTCCATTAACTCCAATTTTCAATCTGAATCTCCATAAATATTTAGTGGCAATTTTCATCATTTTTGAAATAAATGTTTTCTTCACTAAAAAAACAAACAAACTGGAAATGATATGTACTGGAAAATAAATATTGCATTATCAAAGAATAGTAATAATAGTATTTACATATGAGTTAGTTGAAAAGTATTTTAATATATTTGTTTTACTTAATCCTTGAAATAATTCTGAGACATAAATGATTATTAATCTGCTATTTCATAAATTAAACTGTACTAAAGTATTAATGATTTTCTAATATTGATAAATATCAGTTAAAACTACACCTTGAACTCAAGTACTGTAATTCAATTTTGTTTTCATGGCTATACATAATGCTTTCTGACTAAAGGACACTTATAAAACCTCTTCTTTCATTAAATATATTTTTAGATTGCATGACATTACTTTTAAATAATACATCTTATGTCAAACATAACACCATATTAACAAAATTCCATTATATTATGGAGAAATAAGAGACTTCAGCTTAAATTATCTATATAGCTTTTAAATATTCATATTAAATTGAGTGCTTAATTCCTAATTTCCTTTTAAGAATTAATCCATAGACTCATGATAAAAATAACAAAACATGCTTCAGCAAAATACCTTTATGTTGGGCATTGATGATAAATACAGACAATAAATTTTCCAAGAATATATTCAAACTAAGTATATACAGTTTATAATTTGTGTACTTGTACATAAATATAAGCTTTAAAATGTATTCTGCAGCTTCATAACAGAACTTGAATCTCTTTCACCTAGAGGAATTCACTTTAAAATGGCAGAACATTGGCTGGTTCTTTTAATATTGTTAATTATAGCCCCATGTGTTTCCTCACCCAGTGACTTTAGAGTGGAACATGTACAAAATTAAGCAATCCGGATGCACATGTGCAAACAACGTAGGGAATTTTAGAATTTTGGAAATTACCCTAAAAACACACATAAAACACACATGAGAGTATTTTTTATAGACCCATTGAGTGAAAATTCCTTCCCTTCCCTGGTTTCAGTAACTAGATAACTTAATCTCTACAAAAAACACTTTATATATACCTGTATACACACTTCTCCACAAATATATGTAATATTCTAGTATAGATATTTATAAACTTTATGAATAAATATAATTTTTAAAATGAATATGTTTGTTACTTATGCAGATGTTTTAATTTTAATATAGCTTACATAACACGCAGCTTACAAAAATATATATATACATTTGTATAAGTAAATTTTAGCTTGTTTTAAAAATACAGGTTTACGTTAGAACGGTCTCTGTGCTTATTTTTGTGTATCTTTTGATACCTACTGTAAAAAATTGTGCTTCCAAATAAATTGTAAGGAAAAAATTATAAATGTTTGCTGAGACATGAAGGCTTGGTATAACCCTTTAAAATGTTTATGATAATAAAGTTTAATGTTATATAGGGGATATATAATTTATTTGTCTGGTTTTATTAACATTTTAAGTTAGCCAGATATCAAAAATGTCATTTAAGCTTTCCTTTTTCATGGATTGTTTTTTCCAACTACACAGTTAGTTGATTATTTTTTAAAAATTGGATTTAGTAAATGTTACATAGTCAAACACTCTTATGGCCTACCAATAGCCATATTCTAGCCAAAAATGGAGCTGAAGATAATGTGAAACAAGTATGAATGACTGAAACAACAAAGTGTTCTTCTTTTTAATATTCAGTCACTATAACTTGAGGAAAATTGAGGTATATTTACCTTTCTCCATTAAATATAGCTAAATATGCTCTCTGTTGGACAGACTTTGGAATCTCCATATGAATACTAAATTAGTTACAAACATAATATTCACATCAGGGCCTCTCAGCTCTCCCATGCCTTTCTAGCTAAGCCCTTGAACCGAAGTACACACCTCGTTTTACTTACAGGATTTTTGGCGACTAAGGCCTGGTTGTTGGCAACCGCAGTGAGTTGAATTATTGTTACAATAGAGTTACAAATGAAAGAGAAGAACAGGTTTTTGTGCAAAGTAATCCTTTGGCAACTTAGGCACCTAAAAGACAAGACCAAGTGTGATGACATCGTAAACTATTTACGCATGCCTACTTAATAATTATTCAACTAATTCATAAAAGCTGCTTCAAATTCGGAAGAATTACTTTTCCCCAAGATTCACTCATGATAAAATCTTAATTAGGGGAAAAACCTATAACTTTTTCAAACACAGAGAAATATGAGGTACTTAAGGAGAGTAGGCATGACTAAGGATAGGAAATTTGTCCACATCAGGCCTCTATGTGAACTTCCGTTAATCTCTCCATATCATTAATATTTTCATTCATTTTGAAAATTCAGAAACTGAGATTCAGTAAAGTTGATACAAAATGCATCTAATTAATTCTGAAAACTTTGGATTTGTCTGTCAGATTCCTTTATAGATAATATTCTTTTTATTACATCACATAAGTCTTTCTGTTTATGTAGTAGCCACCATTAAATGAATCTTTAGAATATCCCAAGCCCAGCAGGTAAGACTTTACACTCATTATCTCATTTAACAACCCCTTTGAAGTATCATTATCCTTTAATAAAATTGAGGTAATTTGCTTAAGGTTACAATCTTACTAAGAGATCTGTTGAATTTGAATGTTGACGTTATTAGGAAAGTAAGAAGGCTTTTGTTTCTTATAATATTTTTGTCACTTGTAACTATTTATTGATAAATAAATAATGTATTATGCACTGTTTCCACATATTGGGAAAAACAGTTGTGAATAATACAGAGCAAGGCTCGGATCTTATTATGTGACAGCAGAGGGTAAATAAACATGTCAATTACATAAAGTAATTCCAGATAGTTTACATGCTTTTTATAAATTAAAAGAGGGTTAGGAAATACATGAAGACTGTGAGCTAGAGTGTGAGGGATACTCAAGATCTGAAACGGAAGATGGAGAAAATGCATTCTAAGCAGAAAAGACATTCTGAGTCAAAGGATTTTTTAAGTTAATGTTGAAATTTAAAGTTTTTGAGAGGCAAGAAAGTCAGACAATGTTAAGAGCAGAAAGCTAAACTTCATATAGTTTTTTCCATTCTAATATGAGGAACCTTTAAAGAGCATAATTTCCTGAATGGCTTTTTGATTTTAAAGCTGATAATCTTTTGTGTTACATCATAATGTTTCATCAACAAAGGTTACCAGCACAATATCCAGTCATTCTTGGGTTTTGTTTTTCCTAATTAGTAAAAAGATGCTACAGTTTGCAGGTTGCATAGTTGTAGTTATAGCTGTGGCTATAGTCTAGGAAAACTTTGCAAGAGTGGAAAACCAAATTGCAAAACATATTATGACTTTAAAGAGAAAAAATGCTGTATTATTTATGCTTTGTATTTTAGCTTACAGAGTTTTAATCCAGTCAAATGAGTACATAGTTTTTACACTAAACAATGAATAATTAAGTATTTTAAAACAATTTGTCATTTTATTCCCAGTAAAATTTGCTATGCATAGGTAGCACTTATGTTTCAACTATTTAAGCACAATAGATAAAATACATTTATAAAGGAAAAAATCAACAGAAATATGTGATCTTTAATATTAAGTTCTAGCTTTTGATAACAAATTTACTGTTCAAAATAAGTCCAAATTCTTTAATTCAGCATTTCCTTTATATTTTCATTCCTGGGACTTTTCTCCGTAAACCAGTAATAGCAATCACATGATAGCAGAACTGTTTGTTGTTAGAGTAAATCCGTTACTTCTTGCTCCACTTGGTCATGATTCAAATCTGATACTCTAACGTGGAAATGCAATGCTTTAGTATATAATTACGATGAACATATTTAAAAAGTTTTCCAACTAAGATTTTCAATACTGAATAGGAATGTTTTCAGCTCCCACCATGTTCAGTTTGAAGAAGATAGATTTTTTAGCATGTTGGTTAATTTTGGAAATAGACCTAATAAGTATAACCCAATAAAATATTACATGAAAACTATATAGTTAATTAAAGGTACCTAATGTTAAGTTGCAGGAAGCCAGCACAAGAGAATAGGATCTATCTCAGAAACATAGTGCATAACAAACTTACAATGAATGAAATGTACCCTTTGAAGTCAATCTCTATGTTTCAACCTAAAATTTCTTTGTTTCTAGTTAGCTTTGTTTAAAATGGATTTAAAGATGGAATTATATATAATTTTTAGCAGGACAATTATAGTTTAAAAAGATAACTGTAATCATTCTAATTCAAGGTAATAATAAAGGAACTGGAAATGAGATAAAAGCTCACAGTGTTGATTAAATATATGTATTCAGATATGATCTAAAAGAAAAGGTGAGAATTTGGGTCATTGTCCTGAAGAACAAAGAATAAACATTGAAGAATCATTTTATTTTAAGTTAAGAGAGCTTTGGTCTACCAACTTTTTTTTTTTTTTTTTGCCAAATTTTATTTAGGGCCTTTTCTCAACTAGCTAGAAATGATATCATTGTCTATATAGTTGTAAATATTCAACTTGGCTTTAAAATTGTTTGGAATTAGTGTCTGAAATTTCAGCAAAATTAAGATTTTAAATACAAGAACCACTTTTCCTCATTACAAGTCAGATGTTACATGCACTCTTTCATGTGCAAAAAGATAGAGCCATTTGTCTGGGTTGAAAGAAAGAACATAATTTGTTATGCTCTCAGATTTTACACAGTAATTAAAATATAATTTATGACTAAGCCCAGTAAAGTTTATTTATTCCCTTATCTAAAGGGTTCTGTTTTGTTTTCCAAGGATCATTGCCTTTCAGGGCTTGGCACATCCTAAAGTTCTGTCTTTCTTTTCCCCTGCCTTTCTGTTCTCTTTCTTTTTGCCCCCTGATCTCTTTCCTTTAATTGGCTCTAATAGAGAATTGAAATGTATCTGGTAATGTTTCATGTTCTCTTGTTTCTAATTTAAAGCATGGATGAGTAGTAGTATACACTTTGCTCTCTTTAAATAATGTATAATAAACTACACCCTAGATCAACTTTTTGTGGGATTCTTGGTTTTTATTAGGATGGATCAATGACCCTCAACTAACAAATGGAAAAAATGCTGTCCCTACCAAAGACTAAGCAAGAATGACTGCAGTATGAACAACTGAGTTAAGTAGCAGAAAAGAGCTACTGATAGATTTTACACACAGTGGCTTTATGGGAAACATCAGGTCCTCTAGGAATTAGTTGCAAAAAAGCAAACCTTTCTATTGCTCTTGACTATATGAACATGCTTCATTAACCATTCGATTCAGCATTCCCTCAGGTGACAGGGGCCTCCCTTCAATCCAGCTGCAGTGTCCAACATTGTTTCACATGGATTCTTCTACTGAGTAGTATTTTAAGAAGCCTTAGTCTGATGATGGAGACAGCAAAGGCCAGACAAACCCAAGAGACTTGTCCAAGTTGTGGAGAAGTCATGGGAAATGCAGAACTACAAGTAAGTTTCCGGTTCATGCCTTTATTTCTAAAAATTTTATGAAGTGCAAAATCTGGTGCTAGGCCCTGGGATGTGTAAAGAAACAAAGCAGAGGTGATTTCTGCTCTTACAACTCTAACTTTGAGACATTCTTCCCATTATTTCCTATTTTAGTGAGGTTGTTTTTAGCAAATAATGGCTTTGCTATGTAGTAGACAGGGGAGTATAGTATAGACATATCTTGAACTCAAAGACTCTGAACTCTTTAATACGATTTAAGTACTGTATGAGCTACATGGGCATAAAATGGTTTTATTACTTTTGACTAGCTTACTTAGCATATTTTTTCTGATATAACTGTACTACTAATTTGGTTCATAAAATTTTTATTCATCATATACTTATTTTTCTACATAAACATAACAATTTCTTTATAAATGTGGTACATATACAACTAGAAATGTGCCCTGTAATTTGTTTTTTAAAAGCCTACTGGTATACTATGTCTATTACAGCTAAATATTTATATAAAAATCTTTTAATGGATTAGTAAGAAAGAGTGATAACTATACCAATAATAGACAATGTTTTCCAGACTCTGCTTAATGCTGCACATATAGCTCAACACTTATACCAAATCTATAATATAGATACTAAGAGTATTAGAATTTTGAAGATGTGAAATTGAGGATTAAGCAAAAGAACTTGTTCCATGCTTTGCAGCAAGAAGTGACCAGGTGAGAGTAGGTGTGTCTGTGTAGAGAATGTACTTTTAACCACTTTCTTATAATGAAGGATGTCTAGATGTGTAAAAAAGTATTTAATGCTATACTTGAGTCTTACTTGAAGAAGGGTTCTCATGTTTCATCTAAAGCCTGAGAGTGTAAAATAAGAAAGAAAATATAATTTGTAGCTTTGCTTTTTTTCCATTCAAATTCTCCATTAATTAAATTCCAATATAATTACTAAACCAAACAGAGAGGATACAGATTGGGAGAAACCCTGGGTAACTTAGTTAACTACTTAGAATATATGTAAAATCAGGCTTTGGAGGGGATAATCTCATTTCTTATGATTTACAATCTAAATTTACAATTTCTACCTTTTGAAATTCTACACATCCTTTAACACTTGTTTCAGTGAGACTATCACTGCAGGAGCCTTCTGATACTACAAATCAGAATGGGTCTGCCCTTCCTCTATCTTTCCAGAGCTCTTTCTAACTCTGCAATAAACTTTTTTTTTTTTTTTTTTTTTTTTTTTTTTTTTTTTTTTTTTTTTTTTTTTTTTTTTTTTTTTTTTTTTTTTTTTTTTTTTTTTTTTTTTTTTTTTTTTTTTTTTTTTTTTTTTTACCTTGCATTACTATTATATAGGGGTAATGTTAGATGACTACATAGTGTAATCTATGTACCTACTTGACTGATAAAGTCTAATGATAAACTAATGGTAGAATTTATCTCACCACTTATTGGGGGAGATTTTTACCTGCTAGGTATTTTTTGAATCTTCTTTGGTCAGTATTTTAAACAGCATTATGACCAATTAAAAAGACACGAAGCTTACTGAAAATCAGAATCAGTGTAAGTCCATACTATCAGTAAGTGGTGATGTCAAAATTTGAATATAGTTATGTTTTAATCAATTTATTACATATTTGTTACAATTAACTTATGTCTGAAACTGAATACACACCTGTATTCAGGTAAAATATGTTTTAGTTTTTATGGTGAATGAACAGTTAATTGTATAACTGTTCAGCATAAACTTTAAGTATAAGGAATGTAATTAGTTGAAAGCTTTCACTTTAAGTTCATATATTGGCAAGGGACTCATTTGCTTTAACAAGATTTTGCCTATGTAGCATTCAATATATCTTTTCTTTGTTATTATTTTTTTAAAGAACATTTTTAAAAGGTTTTAATTTATTTATTATTTTTAGAGAGAGGGGAAGGGAGAGAGGCAGAGAGGGAGAGAAACATCAATGTATGGTTGCCTTTCACCTGACTCCAGCTAAGGACCTGGCTGGAGATCTGGCTTGCAACCTGTTTATGTGCCCTGGCTGGGAATCGAACCAGCAACCTTTGTGTTCACAGGCCGGCACCTTATCCACTGTGCCACCAGCCAGGGCTCTTTTTTCTTAAAAAACATGAAATTTAGCAAACGGATATAGTCATTTATTGCATACAGTGCTGTTGATTTTTAGAAATTGTTCTTTGAAAAATATAGGCTTATATGTGAAATATGAGAACACTATTTGGGGAAAAATGAAATTCATAGCTTTAAGCTAAAATACTTTATATATCTATAGCTATCTATATGATATATTATAGATGTTTATAGAATACAAATATGTCAATATAGATATATATTGGTGTAGATATAGATATCTATGAATGATTTTTTAAAAGTATTTTTAAAAGTATTTTCTACTTTATCACAATATACAGATGCTATATCATAGAATTGTATACTTGAAACCTAGATAACTTTTAAGCAATGTTACTCCAATAACTTTTATTAAAATCATTTGAAAAAGGTATTTTCCATAGAGAAATAAGTTAATTCTAAAACTTTCCATTTTAAGCCTTTAATTAAAAATTAAACTTACCTAGTATGGAAGAACCATGGACATGGACAACAAGTGGGATTGACTTTGGGGGGGATGGGTGGGTGGGGAAGGGGACAGAAGGGAGTAAAAAGGGGATGGATGTAATACAACAACCATAAAATTAAATTTAAAAAATTAAATTTATGAGTATTGGTGAAGTAGTATTTGTTATTTTAAATACAATAAATGTAAATACAGGTATAAAAATATTGAATCATATTTTATTTCAATTCCTAATCAATAATAAATAGTTTATCTGTATAGACTGTTTTTGCCAGCAGGATACTTTCACAAATGCTAACTTCCCTGATACTGAAATTATGTATTATGGTTTTAAAAATTAATTCTTTCATTCAGTTTATTTTTATTAAATTACTGCTCATTTGTAGACATGGGTTTAGAAATAACATTACAGATCATTAGGTCTAACCATGAACCCAGTATTAGGATCACACATGTCCAAATTCCTGATGGGTTGATATCTAATTTCTGTCTGAAAATCTTGAATGATCAGGTCATTAGATCAGTAAGTGGTTTATTCTATTTTGTTTAGCTGTTAGGTTTTTTAAAATCAAGCCAAATATTATTTCATGTTTTTATACAAATTTTATTCCCGATTATAGTCATTTGGGTTATTTTTCCAAATTTTTATTTTTTAACTTAATTTTTATTTAAATATAGTTGGTGTACAATCTTATATTGGTTATTTTAGTTTCAGGTGTACCATACAATGGTTTGACATTTGGATTTTTGAAGCCATCTATTGTGTTCCTATATTTTTATTTATTTATTTATTTTTTGCCTTAACATTCTTGGAGTCTTAACTCCCTAATTGTGAACATTACCTTTTTAATATCTTTACTGTCCTAATTAGCCAATTCAATGACATTCTCTTTTCCTTACCAACTCAGTCCATGGTGGACATGATAAATTGTCACATTACAGATTTGGAATTGGATCTTTACATTTATTGATACAGTCAGGCCTATAGCATTGTTTTCACTTGGCAGATCCCATTACTCCCTCATACTTCACAGCAAGTGTTTGTTCAGTGAAATCATAGACTCATGAAGAAGCTTTGCTAATTTCACATTTGACTTTTTGGAATTAGTTTAAGACTTTATTTATACCACTGCTAAATTTAAACTTGTCTGGGGCCATAGGTTTTGGAATTTTATGAGACTGTTGTTCTTTTTTTGACTACTGATTTTGACATGCAATAAATTGTTATATATTTCTTAATTTCATGTCCTTCAGAAATTTAATGTGCTTAAATATTTTGGGTTATTATATGCATAATAAGAGATTATTTTTTGTCTGAAGGGTTTCAGCTGTATTAATTTTAAATCTGCAGAGTTGGTGGTCTTATTCCACATCCACTGCAACTAATTATAGTTTCAGAAATATTACAATAAGGAATCCAGGAAGATTTCACTGAGAAAGGAT
This sequence comes from Noctilio leporinus, assembly GCA_004026585.1. Taxonomy (NCBI): domain Eukaryota; kingdom Metazoa; phylum Chordata; class Mammalia; order Chiroptera; family Noctilionidae; genus Noctilio; species Noctilio leporinus. Next base: position 2,249 of record PVIW01002779.1, on the reverse strand, counting down.
GCTAAAGATTAAATCTGAAAGATGAACACATTTCACTAGGCGGGGAGGTAGGAGAGGACAGGAAGAATATTCAATCACAGAATACATTGATGATTCTGATTTTAAATAAATTACAGTAGGAAGACTAAAATTTTTAAAGCCAATGATGCCAAAATTAGATCTATATTTGATCCAAATCTTTGCACCTATTCCAGCCGCATTGCTTGGAATTGAATAAAGTTAGTAAAAGTAGGCTTAATGGGGCTGATAAGACAAGGCTGGTGTGGAGGCAGCAAATGTGGAGCAAACAGAAGAGACTGCAGGTGTTAGGAGGTTAAATTCACAGAGTATGAGGAAAGAATGAATGATAGGAAAATTCAGGTGTCAGTGAATACTTTTTTTTTTTTTTTAATATTTTATTTATTATTTCCAGAGAGAGAGGAAGGGAGAGAGGTAGAGAGGGAGAGAAACATCAATGTATGTTTCTTTCCACTTGCCTCCAGTCATGGACCTGGATGAGGACCTGGTTGGCAACCTTGTGATGTGCCCTGGCTGAGGAATCAAACCTGCGACCTTTGGGCTCACAGGCTGGAGCCTTATCCAGTAAATACTTTTAAATTTCTGGCTAATAAAACTAAATGCTGGTAGTATTATTCATGAAGATGGGTCATGCTGGAAGAAAAACTCCTTTGGGTTAGGGAGAGGTAGATGCTATGAATTTGTTTTAAACATGTTGATTTTGTGATACTTTTGAGATGACTTCAAGAACCATGATATACATACATATGTATATATATGTATATATGTATATACACACACACACACACACACACACACACTTTTTGACCACAATATCTCAAGTCTTCGAAAATGTAGCCTAGAAAATAATGTAAATTATGGGAAAAGTTATGTCTAAATATGTACTTCATAGTGTTTTTTATTAACAGGAAAATTTGGAAGCAATGTTAATGCTTAAATGTAGGGGAATAATTCAATCAACTTTTATCAGCTTTTTAAATGAAATATTATTTACACTCCTATTCTGCCTCTCTCTCCCTTCCCCTCTCTCTAAAAATAATAAATAAAATCTTTTAAAAATCTCTTTAGTGACATGGAAAGCATTAATTGTAAAATGCTAACATAAAATAATTAAACTAATTTGTACCTTCCAATTAAAACAGTAAAAAGAAATAAATATGAAATAAAACTGAAATAATACAATAAAATTTTCAGTAGGGTATTAGAAGTACAGTGTATATATTTCTTATCTTTATTTAAAAATTGGCTTAGACCCTGGCTGATGGCTCAGTGGATTGGCACCAGCCTGCAAATCCAAAGATCGCTGGTTTAACTCCTAGTCAGGGCACATAACCAGGTTGCAAGCCAGGTCTCCTGCCAGGTCTGTAGAAGGAGGCAGGTGAAAGGCAGCCATACACTGATGTATCTTGTCTTCCCCCCTCCCTGCCCTTCTCTCTAAAAAATAATGAATAAAATCTTTTTTAAAATGGCTTAAATTGTTTTTGATTTATTAATAATATTGCAAATTTAAATGGAAGTATTATTTTTCAATATTATACTTTGATTGTTGTTAAGGGTTTCATTCTTTTTCCTGAAGATAGAAAAATTTAAAATATAACTTTTTTCCAAGAATTTTGTAAGATAGTCTTAATTCTTATGATTTCTATTTTATGCCTTTGAAGTAGAGGTTGATCTACTTTATACTTATTCATAATCTGGAGTGTCTTCCTGGCAAAAATAAATTGTAGCTACTTACTATTAATTACACTTAAATCAAATCTTTGTTTATATGTATGGTGAATATTCAATTTTCATGAACTAAAATCTGAGTTCTAGAGTACTGCAAAGATTGCAAGGCAATTAGTTGCATCATTTAATTCCAATAGCCAAGAAGGTCATATTTTCAAATTCAGATACTTCGTATTTTTCAACTTATAAGATTTTTTGTGCTAGCTTCGGCAGCACATATACTAAAATTGGAACGATACAGAGAAGATTAGCATGGCCCCTGCGCAAGGATGACACACAAATTCATGAAGCGTTCCATATTTTTACAGAATAGAGAGCCCAGAAATTAACCCAGGACTCTATGGTCAACTCATATTTGACAAAGGGGGAAGGAACATCCAATGGAGTAAAAACAGTCTCTTCAACAAATGGTGTTGGGAGAACTGGACAGCAACATGCAAAAAGATAAAACTAGACCACCAACTTACACCATACACCAAAATAAACTCAAGATGGATAAAAGA